>JAFCMP010000010.1:0-544839 GCA_017506865.1 Tribonema minus
CCCGTGTACGAGAAGGCGATCGAGGCGCTGGGCGAGGACGACGCGCGCGAGATCTGCATGCAGTTCGCGCGCCTCGAGCAGGCGCTCGGCGAGATCGACCGCGCGCGCGCCGTCCTCGCGCACGGCTCGCAGTTTGCGGACCCGCGTCGCCACGACTCGTACTGGTCCGCGTGGCACGACTTTGAGGTCGCGCACGGCAACGAGGAGACGTTCCGCGAGATGCTGCGCGTCAAGCGCAGCGTCGCCATGTCCTTCAGGTGCGTACGGGTGCTTCGTACATGCGTGAATAGTGTGTGTATGTATATGTATTTATAAGTATTACACGATATACAAGTGCGTGTGTATTGAAGTAGGGGTGTTTTCAGGGGTCGCGCACGGCAACGAGGAGACGTTGTGCGAGATGCTGTGTGTCAAGCGCAGCGTTGCCATGTCCTTCAGGCACGTATGGGTGCTGTGCACATGCCTGAGTAGGGTGTGTATGTATATATATTCATCGGTGCGGGTGGTTGTAGGCGTGGCTGTGACATTGGCGAGACGCTCCGCGAGATGCTGCGCGTCAAGGGCATTGTCGCATGTCCTTCAGATGTGTTTCACTGTATGTATGCACGTATGTTGTACACAACATGCGCCGGAAGCGTGTTAAGTGTGTTGATTCAACGCCGACGAGGGCTGCTGGTCATCTCTCATCAGCCTCAATTTGTACATGTCGAGGTGTGTTCAGCTCGCACGCGTGCGGGCGGTATTATGTGGGCCGCCCTGCACTGCACCTACATTGGTGCGCTTGGCTCGGGCCAATCAGCGGCGGCAGCGCGGACGGCAGCGCAGCGCGCAGTGCGAAGCGATGCAACACGTGCTGCCACATGCGTTTGCTGCACGTGCCGGACGCAGATGCTGCATCCGGCAGCCGTTAGTGTTTGCTTACACATGATGCTGAGCCCCCCGCTCTCTTGCATGCACTTGGCGTACGTGCGCCAGGCACTGTCAACGTCTGCGCCTGGCGTCTGTGCCTGGCAGCTCTCTGGCACGTTTACATTCCATGTCGATTCTCGCTGCCCGGTCTCCTGCACGCCTTTCACCTGTTCCTGACCCCCCGTACACGCACTTCCATCCATCAAGTACCCCCCCCCCCCCCCCTTTCCCTCAGTGCACACTGTATTGACCCCCCCCCCATCCCCCCATCAGAGCACACTGACCGCCCCCCCTCCCTCCCCTCGAACAGCGCCGTTAACTACATGGCGGCGGAGATGATGGGCGCGGACGTGCCCGTCACCTCGGACGCGGAGGCGCTCGCCACGGCCGCCGCCAAGGACAAGGCCCTCGGCGGCGGCACGGGCGCGCTCGGCGGCGGCACCAAGCGCAAGGCCGGCGACGCCATGGCAGCGCTCGAGACGGACCTTGAGGCGCTGGAGCGTCACGCCGAGAAGATTCGGCTCGCCAAGGCCGCGGGCGCCGCCGCCGCCGCCGCCGCCAACCCCGAGGAGATCGACCTCGATGAGGACATGGGCGTGGTTGCGGCGGCGGCGCCGGCGCCGGCAGCGGCGGCGGCAGCAGCGGCGGCGGCTGCAGCGAACCCCGAGGAAATCGATCTGGATGAAGAGGATGAGGAGGGGGGCGGGGAGGACGGGGGCGGGGACGTGCGCCTCGTGCAGAAGGCAGTGCCGGAGGCGGTGTTTGGGAGCGCCAAGGAGGCGCTGGAGAGGGAGCGCGCGGCGGAGGGGGGGGCGGGGGGCAAGGGCATGGGCGCGCTGGAGCGCATGAAGGCCAGGAAACGGTGATGGCGGCGGCGCTGCGGAGGGTGGGGCGACGCGATGCCCTGCCAGCGGCGGCATGTGGAAAATACATGCACATCACACACCCTGCCTCGTGCTCTGATGCGGTCACGCACGGCGACGGGCAGCCACCAGCTGTTTGCATGTTGTGTGGGTTTGTAAATTGGCGTGCGCGCGTTGCAATACGTTACTGTGGGAGGCAGCAACTTGGTGTTTGCATGTCAAGTGCACGGGCGACTTGAGGAGACGCATTTTTTGCAGCCATAAGAGTATGAAACGACACCTGACACAGAGCTATACTTTGCATGCTGCGGCGCAAGTGGTACAAGCAGTGATGGGGGCAACAGCGCTCACTGGAGCATAATTTGCGTTGTCTTGATCATTTTGTGGCAACCTACACACCCAACTCGCCGAGGCCGGAACCGCATGCTGTGTTGGCACCCCGCTTCAATCAGACGTGGTCCAGCAGTAATGGTGGATCGTTCATTGCGCTGGGGGCACAGCAGCACAGCATTGGCCTGCTGGTTGACATGACCCAGCGCATCTTGCTGCAAGCCACTGAAACCATGAGCTGCAAGCCGATGCTATGCTGAGCGACGTTGTTGCGCCAGCATGCTCATGTCTGCGGCGTAGCCGCACCTGCAGCGCTTTGCGCGGTGCGCGGACTGCAATCGGCGACGCATCGCCGCGGCCTATGCTGCATATAGGTGGTTGGCGCCGTTCCGGCAATGCTTCATGCGCCTAGATGGTCCGCACACCAGCAATGCCACGCATGACATGCGCTTGAACACAGCGGCGCCGGCTGCGTCGCTGCCATGTCTTCAAAGAGTCGTGCGGCGTGCACCTCTCTAGAAGGCGTCTACCAGCACGGCCGGTCGTCCATCTGCCTATGCCGCGCGGCAGCAGCGTCTGTCCATCGTGGCGCTCGTGAAGCAGCACGGTGCGCAGCTCGTCCAAGGCTGCCTTTCAAAAACCGCAACCGTGCAGCACACGCTGCGCTGTGTTCCACGGCTGAACTCGTAGTGCGTGCTCTAAACGTCAATCACGCATAGCCATTGGCGCGGCGCGGCGGCGGCGCCGGCGTCATCGCGCCGCCACCGCCGCCGTCCGCCTGCGCGAGCCGCGCCGCCGCCGCGCGCGCCGCGTACGCCCTGTAGCTCTCCACCTCCGCGGCGAGCGCAGCGTTGCGCGACAGCAGCGCCGCGGCGCGCCCCTCGGCGGCGCGCAGCTGCGCCTGCAGCGCGCGCAGCGCGGCACCGTCGACGCGGCCGGCGCCGCCGCCGCCGCCGTCCTTGGCGCTGCGCTTGGCGGCATGCAGGCGCAGCAGCGCGTCGTCGCGCTCCGCCTCTGCACGCGCCAGCAGCAGCTGCAGCTGCTTGGTGTTGCCACAGCTGCGATTTGCGTGCTCCGGCGGTGTCTGCTGAAACGGGGGGTGTCAAGCAGGCAGCGAGCGAGTGCAGCGCCATTGAAGCCTTAGCGTTTCAAGTCAGTTGCACACTGCGTCAGGGCCAGCCTTTGTGACTCGGCTTGTCTGCCTATGGGTATGCAAGGTACAACGCCAGCCCTCAGGCCCTCCTCGAGATTGTCAGCACTGTCAAGACATTGCCAGGTGCCACTGGCATCGACAGACAACAGCATCGGCAGGGCACTCAACAGCGCACCTCTGGCGGTTGCTGGCCGTTGCCGCGCCTGCCGCCGCCTTTGGCGATCTTGACGTCTCCCGTGAGCTGCTCCATGAGCGCGCGCTGCGTCTCCTCCAGCCGCCTGAGCGCTGCCGATGCGTGCAGCCAGAACGGGTGACAGGGGTGTGGAATACCAACTTTAGTACAGGGCGCTGCTGATGCGTGCAGCCAAAACGAGCGACAGCATTGCAGAACACCAACTTCAGTGCAGGTGCGCGCATGGCAGACAGGCTGATGATGAACCTGTCGTCCGCGAAGCTTGAACACACTGCCCTGGCACAGTCGCTTGCACGCCCACACGCGCAGCCTGCCCGACCGCTGGGCCCCAATTAGCACGCGTCTCAGGTGGTGCCCGCATCGCGGGGCATGAGGGGACAAACACACCAGCAAACTGCAAATGCAACTTCACATGGTGACGCGCTTGCGTGGCAGCCACCGCGTGCTCGTCGCCCCACAGCTTGACGCATTCTGCTCCGCCGCCAGTCATGCGCGCAATGGCGTGCATGTTCTGACCGGAGGTGACAACGGCGCAGGCCATTCGTGCACCGGCTCATGGTGCTTCGTGATGCCGGAGTTCGAGCCATCGTGTGCGATGCTCGCGCGTCAGCAGCGCTCATGATGAGATTCGCACACGGGCACCACGCGAGCCCGCTGACGTAAACCACGTGCGCTTGAAATACGTCACGTGCCTACCTTCGACTTCAACGTTGTCCTAATCCAAGGCATTTACGATATTCTTCAAGTCAACTTCTAGTGTGTTTAGATCTTCAGGCTTACCGGTGCCATCTCTAGCTGACTCCAGCTCTGCCTTGATCGCCATATTTTCCTGCGCATCAGGGGGCACAGAGTACAGTGACCTCGCGCACGTGCTCATCAGGGATGACTGAATGCATTTGCATGAAGATGTTTGGTCAGTGCTGAGTGAATAAATTGATGAATGAATGAACGGATGAATGAATGCAGGCGCGAAGTCCGCACCATCGAGGTCGAGCGCATTGTAATTCGGCAGTTGAGCAAATCGCCCCATGCGAGCAAGCCAGTGCAGTGACTACATGCAGACTGTCTGAACTGCTTGTGCTGAATCACTTGTGCTTCACCAGAGTAACCTGCATTGGTTCATAAATGCAGGCTCCTAACAGAGGCATACTGGGTGCATGTGGGCGCGCGAGCAGCTTAGGGTTAGGGTCAGGGAAGTTGGGGTTACGTTTAGGCCAACAAGACTGCAAACCTAACCCTACTTGACCCAAGATCGCCATAGCACCAGAAACTGAAGCATTGGCTGTGCTTGTTCACAAGCCTTCTGCAAGCGTAACCCTATTACCTCTGGACCGCTTGAGCACCAGATGCTCGAGCAGTGGCTGTGCTACATACGCCCACCAGCCCTGCAAGTCTGGCATGATGAGCGCTGATGCGCACCGCGCCCTCAACCTGGTGCCCTCTACTCACAAACAAAGTCAAATCGCAATCGAGCAAGTACAGTTCCAGCTGAGGCAACGCTACGTAGACGCCTTGCGGCAGGGGTCCACACAAACCTCGTTGCTTACCTGTTTAAGCAGGGACAGTGACTGGTTGGCCTCTCGCAGCTGGCCGCGCGCCGCGTCGAGGGAGGCTGTAGGGGCGGCGAAAGCGCAGTGGCCACAGCGCAGACAATACCTTTGTCAGCGACAAAAGAGCAGCAGGGCTAGCTTCCAGCTTCGCACCAGCACTGACGTCTGGCAGTGAGCCGAGTGCCGGAGACAGGCGGTGTGGCCATTGACGCGGGCCCCCATGCGCCCCTGCAGGCAAAGATAGTCACCGCCTACTGACATTTGCAGTGCAGCCCATGATGCAAGGAACATGCTTTGTCATGAAACTTGTTGGTGATCACAATGACAACGCTCGGACAACATACTTCACAGCCCAGGAATGCACGTGCAGCCCACGATCACTACACATATGCCAGCGGGTGACCTGCCGCACGCGAGCGTAGATGCCCACACAAGTTTGCCCATCTCGACCGCTCCGCGGCTACATGAAATCCTCGCAGCTCGTTTGCAGTGTCGCGTCGGCCTGTTTAAAGCAGCGAATGAGAGAGCTTCACCTTGGTACTGCTGCACCGCTGCCACGTTGCTCTCCTGCTGCGCCGCGAGATCCGACTGCACTTTTCGCAGTCGCTCTGCAGTGCTGTCGGGCTCGTCCATGGGCGGGGGGTCGTCAACGCCCGCTTGCGCCTGACAGACGCGCATGGGCAAGTTGTGGAGGTCAATGAATGCCCTTTGAACTGTGCAGATGTTGAGTGTGTGAAACGACAAACACGCACTGAAACATTTTGAGATAGCACGTATCATTGCCAGAGTGAGTGAGCCGGCGGATTGGGGAAACCTTCCAGAATCATGTCATTGTTGACACCAACAAATGGCAGGATGACACTCTGCCGTGAATATCAGCCGTGTCAAGGACCTCATTCATTGAAGGCACACATCACCAGATCTGAGACTGCCAGATGAATGATGTTAACTGACGGGCGTGCGCCTCATGGCGCATGAGAACACGCAGCACGTTTACCGCAGCGCCGCCACAAGCGCCCCCCCTTGCCGCATCACGCACCCTGAGCGCCGCTGCGCACACTACCTCAGCTGTGCTGCCCCTCTCTCTGGCCTCTAGCGGGCGGCAGCGGCGGCACTCTGTATGGGTACGCAACACACGTGCACGTAACAGCAGCAGCAGCGCCATCGCGCCCTCGACTACTCCTGCCTCTAGCGGTCAGCGGCAGCGCCACGCGCGCAGCGCCGCCGCCGCGCCCACGCATCAACGCTCAACCCACCAGCAGCTCCGCCTCCGATGGCAGAGGCGGCAGCGGCGCGGCGCCCTCCGGCGACCGGTCTTCCGCGGCGTCGCGCATTGCCGCCAGCGCGTCAAGCGCACCACGGCACGCGCGCACTGCCGCCGCCTTCTGCTGCCGCAGCTGCGTGGTCTCGGACTCGAGGTGCGCTTCGCGCTCGCGCCACGTGCGCACGAGCTCCGATAGGGCGCGTGCGGGCGGCGGCGGCGGCGCAGCGCCCTTGTTTGCGGCGCCGCTGTCTGTTGGTGGTGGTCGAGGGGGGAGGGGGTGGGGGGGGGTGGGAGGGGTGAGAGGGGGAGGCATAGGTGACACGATTGCGGTGCGGCCTTGGCAATCGCTGCCTGTTGATTCAAAAGGCCGGCGAGGCGTGGCAACGGCGCATGCATTCCAGCACGCAGTGCGTGGCGTGGGCTTGAGTACCGCCTTCTGACATGCGCTGTCACCATGACCATCGACCATCGCCACTGCTGCTGCTGCTGTGCAGTCACCTTGTGTCCCTTGAGGCTCCGATGCGGAGCTGCGCGTTTGGCGCCTTGGCTCCGTCAACAAACGTGCAGGCGGCGTTGCAAAGATGTACCACAAGACGAAGCCGAGCTGCTTTCAACATTTATCAACACTTGACTCATGAATACGTCATTGAAAAAACTTGGTGCTTCACTCCGCTGCCTTGCGTTTGGCCCACCACAGTTGGTCATGTAATGCCATGTCATGCCTTGATTTCATGAAAGCAGCGACAGCATTGCTCCTCACCTGGGCCAGCAATGTCGGCAAGGTGCTTGCGGAAACGAGCGGTGAGGGAAGCCAGCTGCTCTCTGGCTTCACTCTGCCCTTTCTCGGCTTCCATCAGGTCAGCGTTTCTGCAAATGGCCAGCACCGGCGCAAGCGTGTAAGGTGGCATCAGTAAAGCGGTCGACGACTGAGTGCGAGCTGTGGTGCTGCAGCGTCCAGGTGATATGCAAGATGACACGGACGCTCCATGCAGATGCGTCGCTACGGTTTCACCGGTTGCTGCTCAGATGCTGGCGAAGCATAGCGCAGCTGGCCCGCAGTCTCATGCGCTAGCTGTCATACAGCTGCCTGCCGGCATGTGCTCGATTGTTTACTTCAACAACTTCAATGCTCAAGGCATCGTAGTCGCTCGATCGTCTGCAGCTGCACTGTTGAGTGACTTCCAGCTCATGCACCACGAGCACTCAAAAGCACCGACTCACAGCCCTTCCAGTGCACCCGCGCCAACACACAGCCACAACTACACACACCACTCAGCAAACGCATCGCGCCCACAGCACCACCCCCCCCCCCCCCAACGACAGCTACCGCTGCGCCGTTACCTGCGCTGCAGCTCCTGGTCGAGCGCTGCCGCCTGGCGCTGAGCGTTGCGCGACTGCGTCTTGGCGGCGGCGAGCGCCGTGCGTGACCGCGACTCCGCCTCACGTAGCTCGCCAAGCTCGTCCGCCAGGCGCGCCTGCGGAGGGGGAGCGATGCCACATGTGGATGTTCGGGGTATGTATGTAAGATGAGATATGCGCGCACCAGAGACATGCGCTGTGCGTCTGCGTGTAGTAGCTGTGACGCACGCACTCGCCGAGCTCGTCCGCCAGGCGCGCCTGCAGAGGGGGGGGGCAATGCAACGTAGGTGTGTAGGAAATGACGCTCAGAATACGCCTTCGGTGTATGTTGAAGCGACCGCGACTCTGCCTCAGGTAGTTCGCTGAGCTCGTCCGCCAGGCGCGTCTGCGGAGGGGGAGCGATGCCACGTACGTGTGCAGGAAATGACGCTCAGATTACGGAAGTTTGTTGAAACGAGGCAAACTGCTATGCAGCTGGGCATTGGTCAATCCACCACTGCAGTGACTTGGCTGCTACACCCTATATGCATGCACCGGCCACCTGAGCACGGCAGTGCTCAGCCACTGCTGGTGCCGACGCGCGAAACGAGCATACTTGTTGCTGGAGCATGGTGAATGTTTTTATACTTCTTGCCTAAACCTCAGCATTTCTTTATATACTTTGAAGCACTTCGGCAGTATGAAATTCAATGCCGTTGAATTTCAATGCGGGTGCCAATGCGCGCACGAGCGTACCTGCTGCTGGAGCATGGCGGCCTCCCGCGCATTGACGCCCGTGAAGGCGCGCGAGTCTTCCTCCAGGGCGTCCCTCTCCCCTGCCAGCTGAGCCCTGTCACAGATGCAGGCATGAACTCAAGCGTAAGACATCCGTAGGTCCGCAACAGGCAGATGATCCTGCCGTCATCATGGCGCATTCGCAGGCGGCATCAGCGGCTGGCATGAAGCCGCATGTACTCAGTCGACGGGCATCGTCGCAGCAAAGTCAACCAGTGACTTGCCTTTGGACTTGAAGTTCCGCCGCTTCCGCGCGCGACTTCTCTTGCAGCGCTGCCTCGCGCGCCCCCAGCAGGTCCGCCTGCCGGCGTTTGAGCATCGCAGACGAGTTCGCACTGAGCTTGAGTTGAGAGCATTGCTTCACAACTTGCATGTCGTTGAGCCGTCAAGTAGCGCCGGCAGCGGTGGCGTAGCGAGGTCGCTGGCACTCAAGCGAGCGATTCTATTCCTGAATCATCACCCGTTGCACTATTGTGCAAGCGCCAGTCAGGCGAGTCGCGCAGCATCGCCTGAACGGGGCGCCTGGCAGTCGGCGATCGATGACGACGCAGTGGGCGCCGCAATGCGCAGCTGCACCCCTCAGTCATGGCGGCATCGGGCACGCCGCCTGGCTGCAGCTCGGGTTTCATTACGTGTCGCCCAGATATCATTACTTTGAGTACTTCAAAGCATCATGTAGTAGAGTTGTTGCGCAGCCCCTAGGTCTTCGACCGAATGCACGTGCACTGCAGAAGCTCAGCGCGCGCTACAGACAAATGCGCGGGGCAGTGGTGCAAGCGGCAAGGGCACGTCACCCCCCTCCCCGCCCCCCCCCCCCCGAGGCTCAACACAAGGGCGTGGCTTGGTCCGGTGGCGCGTGATGGCTGCAAGGTATCTGGCGTGGTAAAACGCGCGTGCGACGACCACCCACGTACATCAGTCGACATACATACGCAGTCCGCTGCTGAGCAGTGAGGCAAGCAACGAAGCGTGATGAAAGTAATGGCAGGACCCGAGGGCGCACCTGCGCGGCCTTCATGTCACGCTCCGCTGCCACAAGCTTGTCGGAGAGTTCTCGCGCCTGCACAGGGACCGGCGGCCACAACACGGCAGGTTTGCTTAGCGACCGCAATGTTGTAGTGACGCATTGAGGTATGCTCAGCAGTACCACAAGGCCGCGGCTTGATTACCCTAACCTGCTTCTAACCCATTCCATACCTGCGTCTAACCCTAATGCCGCCGCTGGGACCTGTCATTCTCACGCACAAAGATCTTATGCTGTCCCGTCCCTACCCTTCACGTCATTGTCACCTTAGCATCAACGCCAACCCTTTACAAATCGCTGGCGCAAAGAGGACTACAGGCCGGTCTGAATGTAGGCCGGTGTTCTCCAGATGCTGTGCGAGACAGTAGGCCCGACTGCTGCCTCACTTGTACTTTGGGGTACTGTAGTTGAAACACTGGAGTGCGCTGGCGCTGCCAGACGGGCGCACGGCGGACAGAGTCGACAACCGCAAGCTGGTCGTATGTGCGATGTATAATTGTCAGAGTACTGCTGCGACTGCTTTTGCACAGCCGAGAGGTGCCATGCAGAGGCGGGGCGCACCTTGGGTGTACACAGTCCATGTTTCAAACACAAGGATCTCGAGTCTACCATACATTCTTTTGAGGGTAAGCCATGATGTCAAATGCAGCAGCGCTCTGCGGCATGGTGGCGGCGATTTGCAACTACTCCGTGCGTTGGTGAGTCAGTGAGGCATGTCACCTGCTTTGACGTACTTCAACTGTTCAAGATGACAACAGCAGCGAGCCGCACCTGCTTCTCGAGGCCCGCCCGCATCTCCTGGAGCACGCTCTTCTGATTGGCCAGGGTGACCAGCTCCGCAGCCATGTCCAGCCCCTTGGCGCGCTCTTCGTCGAGCGCTGCCTTCGAGGTCTGCAATGGAGATCATGCTTATTAAGGGGGGCAGGCGTAGGGGGTACATCTTGTACGTTTATTGAATTACACTTGTGGCTGGGGAAATGCCGTGCTGTGTGGTGTTTCTCCTTGCGTTCACTCTTGGACATAGCATGTAAAGCTTGCACGCCACACCCCGCCCCCTACATCACCCACTACAACAAGTTCATCTTGTACTTGTCTGCGTGCCTACACACTGTCCTGTCATCGACACCAGTCGTGACAGATCCATACGGCACGGTGCTGAGGGGCCGTGGGCACTGGACGACTGAGCAGTGCTGAGTTTGATGTGCTGCGGCAGTGCTCAACGCCACGACGCACATCATACGCATGCACGTGCGCAAAGACTGCTTGCACAGAACGAATTCAGTCTCACTGCGCATCTGCAAGCATTCGACCGCTGCTGGCAGTGCAAACATCTCAAGTGCATCACGGAATGTACACATGCGCAACGCCTTTGAGCTGACCTTGGCCTGCTCGAGGGCCGCCGTGCACTCCTTCTTGACCTCACGCGCTTGTTCGAGCAGGACCTCTGCCTCACTGCGCGGCGCACGTGGTGGCGATGGCGGAAGCGCATGCGGTCATGTCTCCCAGCGATGGCATCGCCCATTGCTATAGGCCCAGCGCACACATTTGCAGCCAACCGAAAGACGCGCTGATATTTGTGATTGCGCAATGCACAACCGTGAGGCTAGTGGAGCAGTGAGCATGTCGCGGCGGCGCTGAGATACTCAACAGTATTGCACGCTCGCTGCATGCGAGCCACTGTCGCGACCCATGAGTCGGCGTCATTTGCGCATTGGCGCCGCCGTCAACAACATAAGTTAAGACATGTTTCATCACCGGGCACCTTATATCACGAGGCGCCAATTCGCTGGAAACCATGACTGCCTGTACATGCCACTGCAATCGACCTACTGCCCGGTCAGGGTCTACTGCGCCCATTGCTTTGCAACCACCAATGGATTTGGAGTTACTTTCAAACCTGCAAGCACTTGAGCGATTGCAGTCGCCATGACGGAGCAATAGCTACACGTGTCACATACCATCTCAGATGCATATGTTACCGTATGTGGCATTGTGGCAGTAGTTTTGATGTGTCCAGTCAACCTGAGATGCACGCTCGGCTGAGCTCCGCTGCTACGTTCACAATGCCATGCAATGTCATGCACCAAGCTGGCGTACCACAGACACCGGTCAAAGGCCAATTGAAGTGCCTCTGGATCACTTGAAGTATGCATTGAAGTATGCATTGAAGTACAACCCATGAGCAAGTGACGTACGTGGCGCTCTTGTCTCGAGCCTCCTCCGCCTCCTGCAGCATGGCCTCGAGCTCGCAGATGTGGTTCTTGGCAGCAAGCAGCTCGCTCGCAGCCTCGTACTTCTCTGTCTCTTGTTGCTCCTGGCAGCGGCGGCGACGCGGGCAACGGAGCGGGGTACCAGCGTGCTGCTGAGCAATTGTGCGCGCCATGCAGACAGGCGTGCTGCGTGTGTCGTCATATGCAGCAACATTGTTTGGCATGTGCTCTGGTTGTGCAGCGCGTGCACCTCCCATGTGAAAGGACGGCGATCACAGCCGCTGCCCGTCTGTTGAAGTTAGTAAAGAGACTTTTCAGCTCTGGTCCCGAAACATGCCTGTACAACACCATGTATACAGTTGCATATCTTGCAGAATTTGAAGGGTCTCCGCCCCAAGCAGAAGAAGATAAAAGTACAGCACAAAAGCACCGAACTCATGACTGTAAGCCGTCGGGCGCGCGTCAACGCTCAACATGAGGCCAAGGCACATACACAGGGACCCCCCCCCCCCCCGCACCCTGCCCCCTCCCGCCTGATAGCGCATCAATCTCGAGTCAGCAATGTGAGGCAGCGACAACACGGGTGTGCCAGTGGCGGCCGTGGCAGGCCATCGAGCGCCCACTTGCATGCGGAAACGCGTCGAAGCGAAAGAGGCACAGTAGCACCAGTATGCAGCGTGTTGAACAACCTCAAATCCCGCTGATCTTGCCTCCCCAAACCGCCTCCGCGGCCCCGTTACCCACACCACAGTCACAGCTGATCGCAAGGCCCAGGGGGCTTGGGGGGCAGTACTGAAGTTGCGGTTGGTGCGTCACCTGCAGCCTGGACAGCTCCAACTTCAAGTCCAGCAGGGCCCTGGCGGCCTCGACGCGCCCCTGCTCGGCGGCCACGAGGTCCTTGGACTGTGCCGCCTTGGCGTCCGCCAGCTCGGCGTGCTTCTGTCTGCGCATTTAGGGTTAGGGTTAGGGTAAGTCGCCGTGCCTTTGCCTGCGCATTTAGGGTTAGGGTCAGGGTAAGCTGCTCACCGTGCTTCTGCCTGCGCATGAGAGTTAGGGAGGTAAGGTTAGCTGACCCTATAGTGGAGTCGGGCGGGGGATGGCGCGCAGGGGAGGGGTCTACTGCAGCCACTGCTGATCGCCTGCCAAGGGGGCATGGAGACACAGCGTTCGCGCGCTGTGTTGCGTGCAGGGTTGTCGCAGCATATTTGTCGGCGCTGGCGGTATCGATTGTGCCGGTGCGCTGCTGGTCTTACGCGGACATGATAATTGGAGCAGCCCCTGCATATGCTTACATACCCTGTGCCTAAGCCCCTCGCTCAGCACTCGAAAATAGACATGGGGGTAAATTCCACAAAAGAGGCCCGACAGAGGTTTGGGGCATGTGATTGGTCTCTCTTTCTTGCATGCCTGCTGTACTACGGCAACAACCAAGAGTGGATATGTTGGTGAGCGTCTGTCTGCGCAGGCAGATCAGACGACGTAGTTCACATGAGGTATGTCCACTGGCCTGCCGGTGGGGTTCCATTCATGCCGTACGCTTCAAAGTTACATGGTCGCTGCGGTAACTTGGCATGAAAGCCGCGAATGCCGCCAGCTCGCAGAGTGCTTCGCGCCGTGTCATTGCTGCTGCGGATTAATACGCACGCAACCGCTCATTGCCATACCCTGCGAGAGGCACGTCAGCAGAAGACCTCGAGGCAAGCAACACCTTGCATCACTGCTCAACAAAGGTGAAACACTGACCACAACTCACTTGAAGGTGTCAAGCATCTCATACACCGTCGCGTTGTCCTCGCGCGCAGTGGCCAGGTCCGTCTTGGCCTGCATCAGCTCTTCCTCAACCTGGCCACGACAGTGCGCAGGAGCATTTTCACCACAGATGAGCCTCATGTCATACATATGGCTACGTATGTACACACACATGTACATGCCTACAGACCTCTATGTATACATTATGACCTGCCTACATGTGTACATATACGCCTTGTATGCAGATGCACGGTCATACGCGCGCATGCGCATGCCGGGCCATGCGCAGTGCTCAGGCTGGGCTCGCGCGCCTCACTGAGCTTAGCTTCCACATTGGTACGCATCATATTGTATACATGTACCGACATACCTCCCTCAGCTTGTATACACACACAACTACGCATCTGTACATGTACCTACATACCCCCCTCAGCTTGCATGTGTACATACCTACGCATCTACACGTATGCCTACATACCCCCCCGGGCTCGCATGGGAACATACGTACACATCTACATCTGCATCTACCTGTACACCACTCTCAGCTTGTAAGAATACGTGCCTACGCATTCCATGCATATGCCCACATACCTCCCTCAGCTTGGCCCTCATGTTGGCGTCCAGCTCCTCCGAGCCGGCCTCGGCCGCGGGCGCGACCGCGCGCGCGGCGCGCTCCTCGAGCGCGTTGGCCAACAGGTAGCGATTCTTCAGCAGCAGGCCCTGCACCAGCTCCGTGTTGGACACCTGCGGCGGCGGCGCAGGGAGCGGTCGGTCACAGTTGAAGATGATTGGTCCACTCAAATCGAGATGGGTTTTGAGCGCGTGAGCACCGCTGTCCTTTATGTGGGAGGACGAAGGAAGCGCATGTGATCGCAGCTCGTGGCAGGCGCGATGCCAGTGCAACCTCACGTAGCGCATCGCTGCGTGACTGGTTCTTGATGGCGCCAGCCTGCGGCAGGCGCGCGTGTTGTTGTTGGCGAGCGGGACGCATCAAATCGCATAGCAGCAGGAGTTGGGGCGTTTGAATGCCAGCCCACACAGATCAACGTGGACGACAGCAAAAATGACCTGTGCTCGCAATCGATCAGTACCTGTGTAGCTCAGCTGATGTTACTGCGCGACGTCGCCTCGGATCGCGCTTGACAGCCGCAGTCTTGAACAAATGAAGTGCACTTCATGTTGCACTCCTGGATAATCAATGATGTTCATCGACCATCATGAAAGTCCAATTTCAAGTTGAACTGCAGCACGACGCACGCAGCGTACGCGCGCCCCTGCTCTCGACAAACGGCTGCTGCCGCTGCGGCTTCTCGTCCGCGCCGCCTCACCGGGTAGTGTACTGCGCGCTGCGGGTTGCGCGCCATGGTCATGGTCGCCATGGACACAGTGATATACTGTATCGATACAGATAGTCGCCCTTGTGGGCATTCATGGATGGTCACAAATTATCATTAAAACTTCAAGTTCAAGTTGAACTGCAGCACGCCGCCACGCAGCGCACTCGACGGCAGGCTGCTGCTGCGGCCGCCTCACCGGGTACTTGAGGTTATGCTCACGGATGTCCGTTGATGCTAATCAACCACCATCAAGGTTCAAGTTCAAGGTGAACTGCAGCACAACGCACACAGCGCACGCGTGCCCTGCTCTCATTGATGCACTGCCACTGCGGCTTCATGCCTCACCGGATAGTGCACGGCGCGCTGCAGATTGCGCGCCATGGCCATGGTCGCCATGGACACGCTGTCGTCGTCGCTGCGCACGAGGCACGCCACGCAGAAGACCAGCGCGGCGCCGCCCACGTAGTCCTGGAGCGCCTGCGTGAGCTTGGACTGCGCGGGCAACGGTTTGGGGTGCATACAACGCGTTTGCGTGTGAGCTTGGAGAACTGGGCCAGTCCTGAGCAGCGGCGTAGGATGCGCATGATGTGCGTGCAAATGAGCTTAATTCGAGGCGGTCATGAACAACGCGCACAGCATGCATCAGGCACAACGAGTACTGTTGCGCGGTGGCACTCACACGGCATGGCATAGAGGAGGTACGACGGCATCACCGTCGACAGCTTCTGACATAAAATGAGCATGCCATGCCGCTAACGCCAGTCATAACTTCACAGCGCCCTAGGCCATGTCTGGCACACATGCAATGCGCGAAGCACATGCGGCGTGGTCTGATGGCACCATTACCTGCAGGAACGGCGCATACCGCATCGCCTGGGGGTCGTTGCTGGCCAGCGCCTTGCAGACGTCCGCGAGCGTCAGCAGCGACCGGTGCAGCGTGGGCCCCTGGCGCAGCACCAGCTGCGAATGCAGGCGCGCATGTGTGTGGATGATGCTCAGCAAAAGCATGACCGAGAGCAATGAAACGCTCTCCATGTCAAGTTGGGTCATGCTCAGCGTCTGTAAGCAAGTGATGCTCAACGTCACATGACGCTCAGCTCGGTGCTCACCGAACAGGTGAGACGATGCTCAGCATGACATTGAAACGTGCTCCGCATTGACGTGGATGATGCTCAGCATCACATTGGATGATGCTCAGTGCACAGCTTCAGCATTGCTCAGCATGAGGTTCTGCGATGCTCAGCATCAACGGTTGGATGATGCCCAGCATGGATGATGCTCAGCATACAGGCTGGATTGCTCGTGCACAGCGACGCGCAAGTGTAGCGCGTTGCATACCATGTGACTGGTGACGAGTTTTTGTCCATCGTGGCTGTGTGAATAGCAACAACACGTGGAGCGGTGACCAACACCCAACGTCCTCATGATGAATACCACAGCAGTTAGTGGGTCACAGGTGCAAAGAGCGTGAAAGACCACCTCAACAGCAAACCTCAAACCTTGTCCACGACAGCGGTGGTCGCCCGCAGTCAACCAGCAAACAGAGGAGAGACTGATGCCGGCACGCGCTGCTTTTCTAATAAACAGGCAGCACCCATGGCCAGTAGCAATCTCGCGCAGGCGTAACTCCGTCAGGCTCCTGGCATCAACACAGCACGCTGCTACTCGAGGCAACGCTTGCCGCTGAGCATCGCTGCCATTACCTGATCTACAGGCACCGCGAGGGCGTTGGTGCCGGGCGTCTGCACGATTGCGATGGTGCTGGGCAGCATGGCGGCTGCCTCCGGGGACTCTCCCTCGAGCTGCACCACGTTGAGTAGCAGCACTGCCGACTGCGCAAGGGGGGGGGGGGGGGGGGGGGTCCGCTTGTGAGAGTGCGTCTGTGCTCGGATGAGCCGTAGCAAGAGGTTGGTTGTCTACACAGCACAGCCGTGACGTTCGCTCGTGGTGACAGCAGTGCGGCCCGCCGACCACGCATTGAGCAAGAGCAGAGCGTCCGCAGCAAATGGCTTCTGGCGCAGGGGACATGTGCCGTCCATTGCAGAATGCGATGGCGCGAGTGCCCATCATGATGCTGCTTCAAGCCGCGGAGGAAGCAGCGCCCATTTGCACTGCTCGTACTCAATTGCTAGCACCATATTGTCTCACTCAGGGCACACCTGGTTGCGTCACTAAATGAACAGTTAAATGCATTACAATGCAACGGCAGCAAATACACTATAATTCAGGCGCAGCTTGCAGCACACTGATCAAGGCACCAACGCACACCGCTGCGGCCATTGCCAGCGCCCCACTTCAACAGGATCATGCAACGATGGAGCCACAATGAGAACATGCTGAGCGTCACGCACCGCGCTGTGCTGCGCGGGCCCCGTCGGCAGGCGCTCGCGCCGGCGGCAGCGCTTGCTGGCGGCGATGATCGCGTGCGCGTCGCCGGGCTTGGTGACGTGGCGGCGCGCGAGGTTGTGCGGCGCAAAGCCGCGGCGCGCGTCGAAGCGCACGGACAGGTCGTCGCTGTCCGGCTGCAGCAGGTCGCTGATGACCTGCGGGAGAGCCAGGGGGGGGGGTTCGGGGGAGCGAAGGGGGGGGAGCAGTGGGGGGGCAAGAGGGGGTGTCAGGGGAGGGAGGGGGGGGGGGGGGGGGGGCGTGAGTGCTGACTGCAGGGGTGCGGGAGCTGCTGATGACCTGCGGGGAGAGTGAGAGAGCCAAGGAGGGGGTATTGGGGGAGGGGGAGGTGGGGGGGGGGGGGGGCGCTGACTGCGGGGGTACGGGGAGCTGAGCGTTGCGCAGCGCTGCGGCTCGCTGCTGCGTGTTGGGGCACGCGCGGCGGGTTGGTGTGCACTCAGGTGCGCGGCGGTGTCCAGAAGGCTTGGTGCTGTCCAGGCAGACTGGTGGGTGCTGGGGGGGGGAGGGGGGGCTGCAAAGTGACTGTTGCGGTGATGAGCGGATTCGCCGTCGCTGCCATAGTTGACAGGGTGCTCGCGCATGCGATTTGCAGTCTGCACACTCAGCTGAAGTTCTTGAAGTGCTGCATTGAAGCGCGCTGTGCAGTCCGATGACTCGGCGCGCTTTGACCGCTGCGAAGAAGAACGCGTCATCAGGCTAGTCGCCAGGCATTTTGACATTCAAGACCTCGACGGCATGGTGACCGCAACGCCCACACACAGCACGGAGCCAGTCCGCAATTTGCCTATCGAACCGGCCACAGTGCAAGGCCCTGCAGCAAAGGCACGTTAGGCCAAGACCAACTCTGTGATCTGCACCCCTAATCCGTACTGCAACACCAATCTTTGTTCTATTCTATTCGTGACCCCAACTCTATCTCTATGTGTCATCAGCGCATGCTCCAAGCCCCGACTCAGCCCCCCTCATGCAGTGCTTTTTGCTGCGTATAGGATCTCAAGCAAGGACAAGTACACGACGTGCAGCTGCTGTAGCAGAAGGTGAAGTTTGCGCATGTATACTTTGAAGAACATGCTGGTAGCAAGCGGGACATCTACCATCTTATATTTTTTGCGCCTAAGCGAGAATCAGTACAACCACAAGACGTATACGTACTGTAGTGGGTTGTTCAGCTCCAAGTTCACCTCGTCATAGATCTCAAAGAAGGACAGGTACACGGCGTACTTGTAGTAGCCGCCGTAGTGGAAGCCCTTGTCGTTGAGCAGCGCGAACGTGGGCTCCATGATCCAGCCAATGAGGCCCTCGTCGCCGTCGTCGTCGTCCGCGCCCTGGAACACCTGCGCAGGCGGAGTCGGGTGCAATGCAGTGCATGAGATCCGCACCTGCGACACAGGTTTGTGTGGAGTGGTGCATTGGCGTGGAGCTTGCAGCTGCGCTGCTGTGTAAATGCATGCGGCAGATGGGTGAGCCAGGGTAAGGGTTTGTGATGAGACCCTTGTAGCTGTCATCCTCGTCCGCGCCCTGGAACACCTGCGCAGGCGGAGTCGGGGGCAGTGCAGCGTGTGAGATATGGACCTGCGATGCACGTTTGTGTGAAGTGCTGCATTGTTGTCAGGCTTATTGCTGCACTACTTCGCAAATGCATGTGGCAGATGGGTTGAGCTAGGTTTAGGGTTCGTAATCAAATCCTTGCTGCTGTATTCCTCCTCGGCGCCCTGGAACACCTGCGCAGGCGGAACTGGGGGCAATGCAGTGCGTGAGAAACGCAGTCGCGATGCATTGTTTCGCATCTGATTTCGTGGAGCGGACCGTCGTTTACGTCAGGCTACGCGATGGGTGGGTGAAGAGTAGGTTTCTGATTCATTGCTGACGACGGGCCAAGTTGCTTCTGGCACAAACTATGTCTCCACAGCAACCTCAAAAGACGAATACGGCTGCACGCCATCGCCACTGCCGCTGCACACAGTACCGGTGATTGACAGCAGTCGCCGCCGCAAACCATGCTGTAGCCAAGGGCGGATCAATGGCAAGCAATGACAAATGTATCATGCTGCACGTAGCTGGCTGAGCGTTGAGCGCTGAGCGTTGCTGCACTGACACTGACAGCCGTGCCACGAGATGGTGGCACTGCTGATTCAGCTCCTCACCTCTCTGCAGCCGCTTCCGTGCGTGCCCGTGACGACGATGCAGCTGCTCACATAGTCCTCCACCAGCGCCAGCAGCGGCGCGGGCCGAGATCCGTCCGACGTGTCCGGATCGTCCCCCATCATCGAGTGAAACAGATCATCCAGCTCTGAGGTCTGCGGAACCGAGAAACGTCATGCAGTTAGTTGATTCTGCGTAGTTGGTGTGATGTTGGCGGCAATGTGCATGCACTGCAGCCTGTACAGATCGAGCCATGCTTTGTGGCCCTGAGGCCAACCGCTGCTGCCCATGGGGCCCTCAAATGTATGCGGGCTGCGTTATGGCCACTCTCATCAGCAGTTGCACAACGCCAAGGTTGTGGAAGAACCGTACAAACATTTAGCGTGGATCCAGCTGTACAGGTGCTTGCAGTGCGCGCTGCCAGCCTCGCGTCACAGGAGCGCGCGCTGCCAGCCTCGCGTCACAGGAGCGCTTGCCTGAGCATCAAAGACGGCGTCGGCATCGTACTCCCTGCCTGCGATATCGAATCGGTTCGACGAAGATACATTGATGGCCGCTTTCTGCGCTGTGGTGCCATCTGCCACTCTAACAAACATTGTGGTCAGCACGCCCGTGGGCGGCAGATCGTGGTCGGCCTCCATGCTGCTGCTTGTTAAAGCGCAGCTGGTGGGTGAAGCCCTCTCGCCTGTTGTGAGTTTTGCCGGCTGCTCTGGCACACGATCGGTCCCAGTCAATAGCGCCTGTTGCTGGCTGCAATCTAGGCAGCTAGCGCCTCCTGGATTCAAACATGCACTTCAACTCTGTGAAGGAAAAATCCGTTTCATTTGGGTACTTTCGGGGGTTGATTTCATCTTGTTCACCAACTGTCACATTGGAGCGTGTGCCTGGCGTAGCGCAGGATGCAACGCCAGTAGCACGCGCGTGCTATGGAGAGGAGTGAATATTGCTGGGCCATCGACAGACACACCTTCGTGTAGCTTCAACAAAATGGAGGGAGTCACTGCAAATCCACCAGGCGGCAAAGGCAGCAGCAGTGAAAGCCATCGCCTGAGCTTCCATGGCTCCAACTACGTCATCACAACGTCTCTGCTGCCCAGCAACGACGTGCTGAGAGTAGAAGCTGAGACCGAGGATGGCATGGACCGATGGTGGGGCGATTTTGCGTCGTCATGTGAGTCTTTCTGACAGTTGCGATTTCGCAGCCCTGCCATCGCCACCAACAAGCCCCAACTCTGACAGAGGCACTGAGAATCATGTGCTGACGCAGCCGATTTATCCAGTACTGCCTATTTTCGTCCTCATTGTGATGTTGAGTGTGTTGATGCTCGCGCTTCAACCACACATCGACTGCTCTGATCCTGCACCATGACCAGCAGCTACATTGTATTACACTTGCTGTGCGTCATTGTCGTGGTGCTGCATACAGATGTGGAGGACATATCGCGCAAGACGGGCAACTTCAAGAGGTTCGAGGTCTTCGTGCAGATGCTGAGCACGGCGCTGGCGCAGCGCAGCGATAGCGTGTTTGTGGACTTGCTGACATATGCCGATCTGGAGGCCCTCAAAGCGCGGAGAGCAGGTGCGACGTGTCGAACGGCACATGCATGTCAAAAGGTCATCATCACCTGTTCACAGCGTCGTTTCCATGTGGCTGCTGTCGACGCTCAGGTTTTGCTGAATAGTGGCCAATGGCACCCGATGACGGTAGGTCGACATGGTTTGCAGTTTCACTCCGAGCACCGTATCCTCCAGGGCGCCTGTTTGACTTCAGTCCATCACCAGCGGAAGCGGCGGCAACAGTGCTCCATACATTCAGGTGCAAGGTCATTTTGTCAGGGCAACACCTCAATCAAATGCAGGCCACATAGCCCCCGAGCACTAAAAGCCGCATCCACCGCTCCCCGTCTCTCACACAAGCGCCTGTACTACACACTGCCCGGTGCCGTGCGCCCTGCAGGGGGCCAGGCGCCCGCGGCACCTGCGGCGGCGGCGGCGGCGCGCGCCAACACGAAGCGCTACCTGATCCTCACGTACGCCGTGGAGTTTGACAGGGTGCACTACCCGCTGCCGCTCGCGCACGAGGACGGCGCCAGCGCGGAGGCGCTGCAGCGCGTCGTGCGGCGCCTGCGCGAGGACCTGGCCGCAGGTGACGCTCCCGCCCCCGCAGTGCTGCGTGCGTTTCAACTGGATGTTTCGGTGCGCCGCTGACGCGAACGCGGCCGGGTGGTGCCGCGCGTCTACCAGCATCATGCGAAGCGGTGCCGCATTGCACGATGCCGCCGTCTGTGTGTGTGCAGCGGGCGGGCGCTTTGCGCATGGCCCATCGTGGGGCCTCATTAATCATCTGGTACACGCTTCATTCAGGGGGTTTGCCGCGCCGCAGCTGCTGCGCCTTCGGCATGCACGATGGCAGGGAACTCAAGCGCTATCATGCTCTTCGCGGCTCAACATCAACATGCGCATCGCTCGTGCCGCCACGCCGCTCGACCACTGTCCTCACAATGCCGCACTCCTCCTGCCACTGCGGTGCGCGGCGACAGCGCGCGCGGCGGCGGCGGCGCAGTCGGAGTCTGGCGGCGCGGCGGACGCGCTGCGGCAGGAGAACGCGCAGCTGCGGGCGCAGGTGCAGCGCCTGGAGGACCGCGCCGCAGACGCGCTGGCCGCTGGCGGGCAGGTATGTACGAACGTATGCATGGGGTATGCAGGTGCATGTGCGTCTCGCAGCGGCACGGTGCGCTATCATGCTCGCATGCACCTCCGTGATGCACAATGTTGATGCCACCGGAAGCTGCCTGGCGATGGCTGCGGCAGCGGCAGCAGTGATGCATGCCGGCGCGGTGCGATGTTTGCTTGTGTGCTCGTGGCACGTCAGGCCACATTTTCAGGGTTCAGACTGGTGCTGCGCACTGACCGCCGCTGGCAGCCGCCGGTGACCGCAAGCTGCTGTGACGGCGAGCAGCAGAAGAGTCAAAGCAGTGCTGCTGGCACCTCTAGCGCTGCAGATGCTGTCTGTGAGTGTCTTGCACGAAACCAAAGAATCGAAGCAGTGCTGCTGGCATCTCTAACGCTGCAGAGCTGCCGTCGTGGCAGAACTCGTGCCAGGGCACCAACCATCAATATTGAAGAAGCTACCATAGGAAGTGAACTGACTTGAAGATCCGCGCTCCGCTGCCAGCAGGACGCCGCGCTGCACCGGCAGCTGGAGGACGCGGTGGCGGCGTATGAGCAGCTGCGCGCAGAGTCTGCGCGCGAGATCCGGCGCCTCAAGCGCGAGGCCAAGGAGCGGCAGGCGGCGGCGGAGGCGGACGCGCAGGCGGCGCAGCGCGAGGGCGTGGCGATGGCGCGGTGAGGCAGTGTGCTGAGCGCTGCTGCTGTGGAGCGGCGCGGCATTTGCTCGGAGTCATTCAAGTGGTACAGAAGCGGCGATGTTGGGGTCCGAAAAGTGGGTGAGCCGGGCTCCCGCTTGTGTTACGGGAGGAGTCATGCGGGCAGGTGTGGCGGCGGCGGACACGGACGCGCAGGCGGCGCAACGCGAGGCGGTGGCGATGGCGCGTTGAGGCGGCAGTGCTCAGAGTGATGTAGGTATGTTGTAGCAGAGGCAGGGCTGGGGTCAGCAAGCGAATTGGAGGTGAGGGGTGGGGTCGGCACAGGGTTGGCGCGGGCTTCGGGCGCACCTTGTAAGCGCACGACGGAGGTGTCGCACACCAGGTGTGAGGTCGTGGCGGTAGGCCGCGCAGCATGGTCTATTGTGTACATGTTGGTCGGTCTGAACGCCGTGGCGATGGCGCATGAGGCGGCAGTGCTCAGAGACACAGAGTTGTGGAGGGGGGGGTCAGCAGACCGTTGAAGCAGGCGCCGTGCGCGTTGCGATGAGCACACGGCGGAGGCGTGTGCTTGTAGCTCAGCACCAAGGCTGATTTGGCCTGAGCGTCACAGGAGGACACGATGAAGCAGGAAACGCTACATGCACGAATGCGCGTCTACGCTGCGACGGCGTCTATAGGTCTAGCGTGAGCGGGGGAGCGCTGCTGCAGGGGTGGAAGGCAACGGACGTGGCGCACGTCCGTAAGGAGAAGTTGCATGGGGGCGGCTGGGCAGGCGGTAAGGGTTAGGTTCAGGTGTGGCAACGCTCCGAGGCTCGTTCGTCGTGTGAGCGGGCGCGGTGCTGACTGTGCTGACTGCGGCCGAAGCGATGCGAGTGGCGCTGAACCAGCGCAGCGGTAGCGCGGCGATGCGGAGCGCTGGCCGCTTGGCTGCGAAGCGGCGCAGCGCAGTGGTGCCTGACGGACGGGCCGCGCAGGCCGTCTCTGCGCGCGCAGGGAGGTCGTGGCGACAGCACCCATGGTCAGCCGCTTGACTGCTAACCCGTTTCGCACTACGCGCCGCGACCGGTATGACGAGAGAGCTTGCGCACGCGAGCTGCAGGGCGATGACCGCCACTGCGCAGCGCAGCTGTACGCTCGTAGAATGCTCACTGCGGTGGCGGGCACGGCTACATGGTGCTCTCGTGCGGGTTGAGAACTGTGACTGACTGAGCGCCTGCCGCAATCGTTGTGCGCGTTTCAGGCGCGTACAGGCGCTGGAGGAGGAGCTCTCCGAGTCTCAGGAGCGCGCGCGCCTGGCGCTCGCAAAGCACAGAAAAGAGGCGAGTGCAGTCGCTCTGTATGCATTGCATCACCACCATCATCGTATACAATGTGCGTGAGAGTTTTGCGATGCGCGAGCGTTGTGATGAGCGCTGCCAATGAGGCCCTCACTACTTCACGCGTGTATTGCAAGTGCGCACAGCGTGCTGCAAGTGTGCCGCAGCGCGCCGCGCCCCCATCTGAGCGCTGACCCCTTGCACCGGCGCCGAGCGCTGCTGCAGGTTGCCAAACTTAGCCACGAGCTGGAGCAGGAGGCGGAGGGCGGCAGGGCGCTGCGCGGCAGGCTGCGCGAGACGGCGCGCAAGCTCGCGGCGCATGAGGCGGCGCGCGGCGGCGGCGGCGGTTACGGCAGTTACGATGGCGGCGCCGCGCAGGGGGGCGGCGCGCTGCCGAGCGGCAGGGGCAGAAGGTGCGCAGCAGCGCTCTCGGCGTTTTTGTTGGCGGTGACGCGATGATAGTGGGGCGCGATGCGAGGCATGCATAGCCTGAGCCATGCGGTGGCGTGCGAGCTCGTGCCGGCGCGTGCGCGTGCCGTGCAAGGGCGGTGCTGCTGGGCCACGGAACGGCCCTGCTGCACGTGTTGGCATTTGGGACAGGGTTAGCCCTGCTGCGCTCGCGATCGTGTGCGCATGCCTGCCAAGCGCCCTGCGCCGGTAACGCACGCGTCGCAAGCGTGCCAAGCCCTGCGCGCAAACCATTCCGCTGCCATGGTGACATTGCTGGAGCGTGATTATGTCACGGTGCTTAGACTCCCCCCCCCCCCCCCCCCCCCTTCCCTGGCTAACCCATCTTGCATGGGCCTTCTGCAGCAAGCCCTGTTCGCTGTCCGCGCTGGCGAGTCCACCAGAGCTGATACTACACTCATTGGCTGGCTGCAGCAGCTGCGAACGCTGCTGTCACGCCGAGCGCCAGCCCGTTCTTGGCACTGCTCAAACAGGGTAGACTCACTGCTCCGCTGCTGAGGGCATGCTGCCGCGTTAGAGTGCGGCCGCTGCGCTGCTCGCATACACCTCCGCACCACGCCACAACGCTCGCTTCCTGCCCACCTGTAACCGTGCCACTCACTACCTTCACGCCTTTGCGTGTTGCTGCGGCGTGCGCGGCGCAGAGATGCGCGCCCCAGCTCACGCCTGCTCAGCGGCACCGCCGCGTCGTCAAGCCGCACGCGCCCGTCGGCGTCGCCGCCGCCGGCAGCGTGGGCCGGCGCAGCATCTGGCGGCAGCGGCGGCGGCGCGCGGCGGCGGCAGCAGCAGGCGCGCGCAGGTGCGCGTTCTCTTCGCCTGTAGGTGGAAACGACGGTCGATGGCAGCTGCTGTTCGTGAGGGGTCTGCTTGCATGCAGTCGACGGTGGCATACCAGTGGGGCGTGCGCACCGTGGCCAGCATCAGAGCGCCGCAAGGCTGCTGTGGGGCCATCAGAGGCTGCGGCGCTCGCACCGCACGACGTGTGGCGCGACTTAGTGCCGCGCGTGCTGCGCTCCTGCAAACGACGACGGTCGGCGTCGAATCGCTGCCTTGCATTTGAGCGGCCCCCTCGCTGGCTCTGTCATGCACGCTGACAGTCTCGTCGGTGGCAGCGGACACGCGCACACCGCACCTAGGCAGCATGCGCACACCTCGAGGGTGCTGGTGCCTTTTCGCTTCCGCAGCTGTCAGACCGCTCAGAGAGAGCTCACCGCGGCACAACTCCTTGCTTCTGTATTCGTGAAAGCAGGTGGCGGCGGCGGCGCCGCCGCGCGGACACCGCGCAGCGCCCCCGGCGGGCGCGGCACCAGTCCCGCCGCCAGTTACGGCTATGGTTCAGACGGGCCGCAGCGCAGCGCCAGGGGGCGCGCCTACGCGTCCACGAGCGCGTACGGAAGGTGCGCGAGCGCGGCGCATAGCGGTGACGTGTACGCTGCGGTCAGAGCTCATCGATCACGCACGGCGTTTTGTCAAGAGAATGTCTGCAGTGAGGCCGCGCTTTGTCAAGAGAAAGTCTGCAGTGAGGCCGCCGAAGTTGGCCTGGATGATATGTATCCGCTGCTGTACTCATCTATCCACCGATGAATGGCTGTGCCTGTGCAGAGAGGGCGCCATTGCATGCAGCCCCACTGTAGCTGCTGATGCTACTGCTCTGGCTGCTCGCGATGTGAGGCACCTGCGGCTCTTGTAGCGCTTTTCGGCGTGCATGCTGGGGTCCCGCCGTACGGCAGCAGTAGCCGCAGCACGCAGCGGGCATAACGACGCAGCTGCGGCGCTGCCCATGAGTGGAGACATGCTGGTCACGTGTGCGCGGCCGCCAGAGCCACTCGCCAGCGCATCCTCTGTGCCACATATCATTTGTGCCAAACGCAACTGAAGATGGCATCGCCACGGGCATCACCGCTGATATCATAGCCAGCCCTTCCTCCTCCCACTCATATCCAGTTCCTGCACTCATCTCTCCCATTACCCACAGCTCTTGCGATCAGAGACGCTGAATGGCGTGCGCCGCACCGCCGTCCTCGCTGCGCGCTTGCGCATGCTGCCAAAAGTCATTATACCCTCCCTACCCTGCGCTCTCGGCAACGTGCAGACCACCGTCCAAGTCGCGGTCGCTCACGTCGCGCTCGCCCGCGCGCGACAGGACAGCCGTCTTTGACCCCACCGCGTACCAGCGCGCGCGCGAGGCGCGCCTGCGCCAGGTGCGTGCCGCGCGTGCTATGCAAACAGCGCTACGCTGCGGCGTTGATCACACCATTGCGCGATCTTGTCCGCTCACGGCGGCACAGTCTTCGAAATGTGTGCATGTGGGTTGACGGCAGTGCCGCGAGCGCCTGCTGTGAGCGCACTCGACCGCTGCAAAGTGCACATGTCGTCAAGGCGCGGTGAAGTGGATTGCGCTGAGCGTGCCGTGCAGCAGCTCGCCGCTGCCACATGAGGCGCGCTCTGCATGCCGCTGTCGGAAGCAATTATCGTGCCCTTGAGTGCCCTTGGTAAGTCCAGTGTGCCATGCCGCATGTTTGTCAATAGTTTTCTGGCAACCCTGCACTTGTGGTGACCTCACAATCTCCACTGGCCATCAGCTGCGCTATCTGCTGCAGCTCCCGGCTACAGGCACGCGCTCTCTCTGTGCGCCCTTTCTGACGATTGGACGCGGTTGTGCAGCCAACATGTCCTTGCTGAAGCATGTCACGACCAGATGCGGTCTGCGGCTGACATGCCCTCGCCGAAGCAGTGACGCGCGCGCGACGCTGATTACTAGAAGACTGCACGGCACTTTGCGGGCCATCGCACTTGACGTCTCGCCGGCCATGCCCTTGTGACCTCTCTGTTGGCCGTGTCAAATGGCGCCCGCAATCATAACCGCTCTCTGTGGCGCTGCCGCCATGACGCCGCAGCAGATGGCGTACAGTAGTGGATGGGAACTTGACCAATGCTTTTGCTTCAGGCGATTCCCTTTCGTCTATCCTCAAAACTTGACACTTGAGTGCTTTTGCTCTCAACATTGCCATCTTTAACCTCAGCAGGTGTCGTTTTCATCGCCACTTTTCGCCGTCAATAATCCTCATTGACGCGCGCTGTCGCGCTGCGCCTACACAACAGGTTTCCGAGGAGCGCCGGCGCCGCGAGCGGCAGATGATCCGTCAGCAGAGCGCGTCCCCTGCCAAGGCCTCCGGCAGGGACTCCTGGATACCCGTAGGTATGTGAGCAGCGCCTGCAGTCAGCCCCCAAGCATCGCGATCTGCGTAGTGGGGGACTCGTTGATACCCGTAGGTCTGTAAGCAGCGCCCGCGGTCGGCCCCGAAAAATCATCATCGCGTGCTGCGTAGTGCGCTGCAGACCTCGGGGCGTCGCCTCGATCGCCTGACCATGTGCGATCAGCAGGGCGGCGTTGCGCTGTGCGGCAGGCCGCGATGGCGGCAGCAGCAGCGGCAGCGCTGCCACAGCGGCTGCGGCTGCAGCGCACGCATCTGCCCTTGAAAGGGACCTGCACGCAGACTGTTGTGCACGCCATTGGCCGCTGCTGCGCATGGCGACGTCGCTGGCGCCGAGCCGTGTGCATGGGCGGCAGCTGCAGGTGGCGCAGGCGGCTGCGCCGGCTGCAAACAAGGGCACATGCTGCATTCTCGGTGTTATCTAAATAAGCACTACTAGGTGCTTCTGCATGGGCACCGATGTTGGCACTACGTGCGCATGTCAGCGGGCACTGCTCCATGACCGCAACTTGTTGGGTGCAACGCAAGTGCGCTGACTGCGCTGGTGGCGCTCCCGTCCTCAGTACGATGTTGGGCAAGGTAGGCATGCTGACAGCGTATATACTATTGAGCAAAGCTTTGGCCGAGGAGAAGGGGCAGCTGCGGCAGTTGCACTAAATCACGTGGCCACCCCCCCGGAGGCTGACAGCATGACTCTGTACATTTCAGATAATTCTTCAAGATATACTTCTACTTCGAAGTATTAAAAAAGAGCAGCACCACATTGCAAGCATGCTCATGTAATTGGAACGCAAGATTGGATCCAATATTTAGTGCACGTTCAGTGACTGCACTTCGGGTCACATATCGTCGTGCTGTGCCTGATGTATTTTGAGGCATAATGTCGTGTTGCCAGACATGGAAGCCATCAACGACTCCTGCTTGTGCTGCTTGCGATGCAGTGTTTTACAGAGCTCCCCCCTCCCCCCCCCACCACCACCACCACCTGTGTATCTCAGATCCACACAACCGCGCACCTGACTGCAGCACTTACTCGCACGCCAGCAACGGCACGTGGCACACCCAACGCGGCGCAAATACCAGGCAAGTTAATTTCACCGGGGCGTGCATGTGTGTCGCCTTCCACGTCTTTGTGCGATTGCGATGATGCACGTTATTGCTGAGCACATGCCACATGTAATCCCATCACGCAATGGTCAATGGGGACGTTCGCCAGCGGCTCCTTCTTCAGAGGTTCTTCTGATGCACCCATTCATTGCATGATATGGCCCCCGTTCGACCATCTGCTTGTACCCCCTGCCATGGTGCAGTCAGTACTCTTGCGGGCTCACATTGAGCAACACTTTCATGATGCCGCTGACGCGCCAAGCGTGCGCAGTCAGACAACCGCGCAGCGCATATTAATACATGCACGCATCTGCTGCCAAAACTGGCCCCAGTTGACCTAGCGCCGCTGCTGCCACATCAGCCCTAACCCTACCCGTAACCCTAGAAAGCAGCGGCGCTGCGACGCTGAACGCGGGCACTCAGGGGCCGCGCAGCGTGTCGGTGGTGGATGCACAACCGCTGTGTAATGTGCAGCCCCTAACCATACCCTAACTTCAACCCCCACCCTGACCCTCACCCTCATGTAGCTGAAACCGCATGGCTCTCGCGCTCATGCGCACACGCCACCGCTGCTTGCTGCCGCACAGGCGGCGCGGCTCCGGCTACGACTCCGCGGGGTCCAACGCGTCGGCGCGGTCGCAGCGCTCGGCGGCGTCGATGCGCTCCGACGGGTCCACAGGTCAGTGACTGTGTGCTGGCCGCGCGGCCCTCAACGACGGCGCCTCACCTGCCTGCGCGCGTAGCCGTAGTCACGGGCATGATGCGGCGTTCGGCGCGCTGCGCACTGCCGCTGAGCACTGTCATCGTCGCGGCGGACGGCGCGGCCCGTGGCATCGATCATCGCTGACAGACGTGGCGCGCGGTGCGACGGACTGCGTCATCGCGCGCGCGCGGGCTGCAGCGCGGCGCCCCCCCTCCCCCCCCTCCCCCCTGTGGCGCCCCATTCGCGGCGCAACGCGTGCTCGCTTGAGCCGCATTTTGCTTGCAATGCAGCGCGCGCTGGACTGTCACTTGAAGTTTGGTTGCTGTCACTTAAAGTTCTAGTCCCCCCTATCGCTTCAAGTTCAAGTTCCGTCCCTGCACACGCAGGCCGGCGGCTGCGACCGAAGGTCAGCGATGTGTCTCCGCGGCCGGCGCAGCGCCGCGCCGCAGCGGCGCCGGGTGCCGCTAACGGCAGCGCTCATGCACACGAAAGGGCTGAGCCGCTGCGAGCGCCTATGGGGTGAGTGAGTGGCGCCAAGGCGGAATGTGATAGTGGCGCAAGCGAGATAGTCGGCCTCGCTGCCGAAGACAGCGAGAGATTAATACTGCTTGCAGTCGTTGCAGTACTGCCTCATGCCTGGTTCAGGCCACTCTGTAGTTGGCACAGGGCTGCCGAACGCCGCACGAAGTGCTCCGCAGCTGGCGGCGCACCGCTTTGAAGTGCCAAGTGCCGCATAAATCGCCGTGTGTCTGGCACAGCGCTGCTGCCATGTATCGCAGGCAGGGCGTTGCAGCTGGCGGTGCGCAGGCGGCAGCGAGGTGCGTCACCACACGCACGCAGCATTCGCCCTGCAAATAGCCCAATCATCAGAAGCACGGCATGCTGCCTGCGCTCCTCGCGCGCTGAGCCGCGCCGCTGACATTGCTGCAGCAGCGCTCATCACGCTCGCACCTACGGTTTTAGCGCAGCACACAATTTATTGATAAGGCTCAGAACGCGCGCCGTCCCCGCTTATGTTAGTCGCGCCACGGTGCAAACTCTATTTGCTGGGGGGAGGGGGGCACGCTGCGACGCACCGCCTCGCCCTGTCCGTTTGGCAACGCTCCTCAAATAACAGCAGTTTCTGTGCACCACTGACGTTGCGTGCGCGCATGCGCTGCCTGCAGGTCCAGCACAGCGGCGGCGGCGGCGCGCAGCATCCTGTTGTCCAGGGACGTGTCGATAGGCAACAGCTTTGCCAGCAGCACGTTCAGCGGGAGGGCGCTGGCGTCCAGGTGCGTGCACACGGCTCAACGCGCGCGTATCGACGATGCGGAGTTGATTTCAGGGGCTGGTTTGATGTAGGGTCAGAGTCACAGTTTGGGCCAGGTGCACGGGCATCGCTCAGCACGCGCTTCCTGACAACGCACGCAAAGTCCCAAGTCCCGGCAGCAACTGCAGCAGCAGCAGCGGCGAAATCATCGCCATGTGTGAAAGATGTAGAGAGTGAACACTGCTGGATCTTGCGGGGCACACGCTGTTGCCACCGCACCTCAGCGCGCAGAAATGGTACCTGACCGGGCTTTTCTTGCGCCACGAGTTGTGTGCGCCAAAAAAGGTTTAGCGGCACACCGCTCCCGTGCAGTGCCTGTAACCCCGCCCACAATCAACGCATGCAGTAGTGTGCACTCGATGTGGGTCACTCACACAGGCAGCGGGCAGCACACGCGTGGCGCGAGCAGCGGCCGGTCTGCCGCACAGCAGCAGCGCATGCGGGGGGCGCCGCAGCGTGCAAGGATACGCGCATCTCGCCATCACGCGCTGCGCGATCTGCAGCGCATGGGGGTACATCCGCCCAGAGCATTATGTGTGCTGCAGCGCTCACCACGCATATGCGCCGCTGCCGCCGCCGCTGCTGCTGCGCCGCAGGCTGCGCAGCGCCGGCGGCGCTGGCGTGCTCAGCGGCGGCACAGAGCGGCTGCACACGCCGACGGCGGCGGCAGATGATCACGACGGCGGCAGAGAGGATGTCGGCGGCGTCCTGGTGCGCCCGCAGCGGCGTGTTGAAGTCATGACGCCTGAGGTGAAGAGCCAATCCTCGATCGTGTCAATATGCCAACAGTCTTGGTTGTCTCTGGCTGGAGCAAGAGTGGGGGGGGCGGAGGTTGCCTAGAGGCGCCTCTTTTTTCATCTATGTTCCACAGCATGGGACTATCTGTTTCTCTGGATTGTACGGTGTAGCCTTGCAATGTGTGTTGTAGGCTGTGCACCAGTGCAGTTTGGTTTTCATGTGGAATTGGCCGTAATCGCAATCTCGCTCTTCACATTCAGGCGACCCCGGCGGCACTCTGCGCCAGGGCGGCATGGCTCGTCGCCACTGCGCGGCAAGTGGCAAAGTTCAACGCGGTGACGCGCCGTGCGCCGGGTGTGTGCGCGCTCATGCCATCTGCTTTTGTTGAATAAAAACAAATCAAAAGATCGTAGAGCTCTAGGTGACAAGGGATGGTTAGCCGCAAGTGCCTTCCACCAATAACCGTGGTCGCCGCTGCTGCAGCAATTGGCCACGAGTCAAACAGTACCACCGTATCCACCAGTCAAAAGACTTTGTGTGCAAGCTTTTAGCGTTCGAGGCATGGGTGTTCAGTATTGGAAAGGTCTCACGTGTTCGGTAGGCCAGCTGAATGATGGTCTGGCGCCCAGCAATCAACGCTCATGCGCTGAGGGCCTGGACATTGTGTGGCACCGACCTTGTGGTCGTGCGCTGCTGCGCAAGACTGAGCATTGCCGCGGACCAGGCACGTGATGGCGCTTCTGCTCTTCTCTCGAAGCGTGTTTTTGAACATGATCATCGTCGCCTGCTCTGGTCTGTCCGTGCCGCAGGAGGAGGCTGCTGTTCGCAGATCGCGAGACAGCAGCAGAGTGGCGTCTGCAAACCGGCAACCAAACGGCAGCACAGGCAAGGGCTCAGTTCAAGGGCGCTGCTGGCTTGCTATCGCATTGCTCCCTTGGAGACCGTCACTGCGTGTAGTGCCAGCGCGGTGCAGTCCAACACAGGCTGTGCGCATATCCTGGTAAAGCGGCCTGATATGCTTCGAACCGCACTTTGGTTGCAAACATGGGTTGCCTGCAGCATATTACCACGCCACGCTGTCCATTGCCAGTGCATGCAGAACATTCTCGTCTCTACATCCAGAACTCAAGTTGGGCTAACTAGCGGAGCAGCTGGCGCTGTTGAACTTATGCTCCGCCTCGTTGTGGATCCCTGTGATGCAACGCACGAGTTCATAGAGAAGACACCAACTGCCATTGCAACTGCGCCTCGGCAAGATGCGCCTTGGCTGCCCGTGCGCTAACGCCAGCCGCGTCCACGCTCCTGCAGGTGCCGCGGCTGCCGCGCCATCGGCAGCGCCGCCTCCTGAGCAGCGCAGCGATCGCGACACAGTCGCTGCAAGCGCCGAAATATCGGAAATTGACAGGTACGCTGGGCTGGCAACTGGTTTACTGTGGGGGCCGAGCAAAGCTCTCGCTGGCCGTGTGCAACGTGGGAGACGATGTAGCGCGTGGCATCAAGTGCATAGGGCCTTCAGTTGTCGTAAGAAGAATGGTGCAGTCGGACCTGGTCACACTGCGTACCCTCGACTATGGCCGTAACCCTAGAGCTGCATCTGCAGTTGGGACCACGTGATGGACGTCAGGCGTATACTGGCTCGGTGTCTTGCGCGAGTTGCTCTGCCTGCGGGCATCAGCATCAATGCCCGCGTTGGCGTACAAGCTCGATGCGCAGCGTGGCTGTGTCAGGCAATGCAGCACTGCGCGCGCATGATCGCGGCGCCCTGCCCACTGCAGTATATCTTGCAAACCACGCACGCCACTTGTCGCCAGCATCTCACAGCAGTCGTGAGACACCCTTGCCGCTATGCTGCAAGGAGAGGTGCTCAACACTGTCTGCCTATGCGCTGTGTGCACTCTTGGCAGTTGGCTCTCGTCCCGTGATTGGAACGTGACAATTGACCTTGACTATCGTGTTATAGTTTCTACATATATCTTGTGTCTACACGTTCGCAACTTCCAGAGGAAGCTGGCTTAATATGCTTTGGTTTTGGTCCAGAATTTTTGGTGACAATTCTGATGCCATACACCTATTTTGATGTGTGGTCTAAGGGCCACGCATCTTCGTCAGCGCAGCCTGACCCCATTATCTGCAACAATACGTCCATGGGCTCATGGATGCTGCCCTTGCGCGTTGTACGCTGTGCGCGCAGACGTCTGAATGCACTGCAGGAGTTCCTGAAGCAGGCCAAGGTTGGAGTCGGCAACCTGCGTACATCACAGCAAGCAGAGACAAGTTAATGGTGATGGCTCTGGATTCGCGCGGCTTCAATTTTGAGTTCGAGGCGACCAAGATGCCATCCTGCTGCAGCCAGCTGTAATACGTACGAAACAATTGCTCGTCGCATGTACAATGAGCGAGAATTAATAAAAAGTACACCAAAGAGAGGGCTTTTCGCGCCCCTTGCGAAGCGAAATTGATAAAAGTACAATGAGCATGTGTTGGAGAATGTGTGCAAGTGAATGCAAGAGTACGCCGTAGTACGTCAGCTGGTCAATGCAACTGCCGCTCAACTTTAACGAATGATTTTCATTTTGCTGCATTGTGTCATTTGGACTCGTCGCTGTGTTGTTTTGCCAACGATGTTTGGCATGCACAACTCTGATTTGGTTCAGGTCAGTGTTCTGTGCAAAAAAACTGGTTCATCTTCTCAATCTGCGGGTGGTGACTCGCCAGCATGAGTGACTCGTCGTACACAGTGGCTGAGGTGCAAAATCATCTTGTGCGGCGGCAGCGCAAAGCAGCATCATGGCGGACGAGCTATCAGCGGAGCAGATGATGGAGATGCGCAAGAAGCGCACCTTCAAGAAGTTTACCTTCAGGGGAGTGGAGCTGGAGAAGCTGCTCGACCTGAGCAACGAGGCGAGTAGCACTCAATACATGGACTGCGCCATGGCTCGTGTGCCATGTCTGTCTGGTTGCAGCTTGTGATACTGTGATTACTGTTGTCGTCAGTTTGCGGTGGTGGAAGGTGCACCAAGCGGTGCGCGGCACCTCTCAACGATCCTGCAGCGCAAATTGCAGCCGCGAAAACATGGCATTGCCTGAGGAGCTACCTGTTGTTGTTGTTGAGTTCCGCCTCTTGCTGTATGCGCTGCTCGTGTTTTGGGTTAAAACCAATGTTAGCAACTGTGAGAAGCCATGCGATACACGTCGTGTGTCTTTCTCTAACAAATAACCATCAGCGCCGAGAGAAGCCGTGTAATGCAAGTTGCTGCAGGCAGGTTGTTGGTCAGCTCCGCCACCACGAGCGCAGCCGACCGCACTGAAAAGCTTGCACGAATTACAACAATGCCGCTGCAAGCCAGCAGTACTGCAACGGAACTGGCATTGACTGACGCTATGACATCAATGCGGCGTTGGTGTGCTGCTACTGCTGGAATGCAGGAGTTCATGGAAATGGTGCACGCGCGTGCGCGCCGCCGCATGACTCGCGGCCTCAAGCGCAAGCCCATGGCCCTGATCAAGCGCCTTCGCAAGGCCAAGAAGGGTGAGTTGCAGAGCAGCTAGAGCCTTCATCTGGTTCACTCGTGCTGAAACAGCAGCCTTGGACAAGTTTCACCATTGCCTGCATATATTTTCCAACTGCGCTTTAGTGCGCCGATGCGTACAGGTGGCCTCAGACGCCAATGCCATTACTTTTCAGTCTACCCGCCTTGCCACCTGTTTTATGCTCAGCAGCCGACAGATTATCTGTATGCCAGCCCTGTTGCGTACCGAGCTTGAGGCCCAAATAGCTGCACAGTGTGCTAGCGCCATGTGCCGCATATATGCAGTCCTTTGCTGCTCGTTACACAGGGGATGCCACGCAGTGCTGTCGTGGCGCCTGCTGGCAACGGCGCTCACGGCAGCGGCGCTTTGCATGTTCCGTGAATAGCGGATCTGCGGCAGGGAGCAGAGAGGGACAGCGCCTGAGCAGTGGTGCTGTGTAGCTGATTGCGGACACAGGAGCGGCTGCTGGGTGTGCTCTCCGCATTTATTGGCACTTCCGTTGGTGTAATTTCACCGATGGCCACTGACGAGGCGAGCTAGAGACATGCATCGGCAGTGGGGTGCATGTTGGGGGGGGGGGGGGGGGGGAGGCGGAGCGGGAGTTGGCGTGTCCGCATGCGGAATGATGGCTTACTGCAGTAACTTCTTCTTGACAACGCACCGCATAAGATGGAATCGCCGGAAGTACGGAAGCGCGCTGGACGCAATTGGATGGGGTGCGCGTGTACTGCACACTCAGATCACATCGCGCAGGGCCTGTCCGATGCAGATGGGGTATGGGGCGATGCGGTTGCCTTGACTGCCTCGCATCAGTAAAGGCCTCGAGCGGTGCCAAGTCGTGATGCCAGCCCTCAGAGCGATTCGCGCTGAACGAACAACCTAGGGCAGGGTCGCGTTGTGTGCCCGCATGCAGCACGTCAACCGCTCAACACCTGCCATGCCGCGGATATGAGGAGCTGTCTGCCCTGGCCGCTGACAAGCCTCCTGCCCCCTTGCCCGCCGCTGCCCCCCCGCGCGCGCACGCCAACAGAGGCTGCCCCCATGACGTGCCCCAAGGCCTGGGCTTAGTGCCTGTGGAGCTGTCGCTCATGCTGCCGCCCTTTTCGCACCAAAGTGCCCATTCGTGCACGTTAACCGTTGAACCTGTACACTCAATTCGTGTGCCCACCCATCGCTCCGCGCCGCGCGCCGCCAACAGAGGCCGCCCCCATGGAGCGCCCCAAGGGCATCAAGACGCACCTGCGCAACATGCTCATTGTCCCGGAGATGATCGGCTCCGTGGTCGGCATCTACAACGGCAAGTCCTTCAACGGCATTGAGATCAAGCCCGAGATGGTCGGCATGTACCTGGGCGAGTTCTCCATCACGTACAAGCCCGTGCGCCACGGGCGCCCCGGCATCGGGTCGACCGCGAGCGCGCGCTTCATCCCCCTGTCATAGAGGGGGCGCCGCCGCCGCGTGCGCTCGCTATCGCGCGCGCGCCTCAATGAGTACTCTCCGCCGCATGCGCTGCCAGTACGCCTGCGCTTTTGCTGCGTGTTGTCATGCTGTGTTGCTGCTCGTAGGGCTGTGTGCGGACCGCGATGCGATGTATGGATGCGTGTGCCATGTGCACTGCTTGCTGCACAGTTGTTTTGATTGCATGCTTCGCCAGGTCGGCCTTGCGTCGGTCATGCACTTCAACGCACTAGTGATTGTCTGTCGCTTGATGTTGATGCGTCCGCTACCATTTGCTGGAAATGGGCCGTTTGCTGCTGGTGGCAGAGTGATGGGCATAGTGGGAAAGCGTGTTTTGCTGCCGGTGTGCATGGGCATGAAGCAGTTTGAATCAATCTTCTATTGCAAAAGCACTGCACATGCCGCTGCGAGCTGCCATCACGTATCAGGGAGTCTCACAAGTTCCAAACGACATTTCATGGTAGCATTTACATTCTAAGTTGTGTGGCCCTTTTGTATGCAACAGTACCGGTGGCGGTGCGTAGTACGGTCGTACTTGTTCTTCTTGAATTGTTCTGCTTGAAGTGCACAATTCGAGCAATGCAAATGCAGATGGGCTGTGACTATACCATTCGTCGTAGCTGAATTTCTGCACTTGCTGGCACATAAGATTGTACTTCTATGTCACACCGAGGCAAACAGCAGGCCTGCTGAACAGGAAAAAAAGTCTTCTTTTGCCCTTTGATCTTCTTGATGGCATTTGCCTGCACAATCTATGTCCGCAGAAATCATGCAATTTAAGATATTAACTCAACTCCCTGTTTGTGTGTCACATATTGTTTTTCAGATTCTGTCAGTTCTTCAGAAAATACAGCGTGACTAGAGCATATATTGTTTCTGGAAGGCCACGTAGCTGGCACACAAACCAGGCACCCTGCCACATCTCAAGAGCATCTGCACACGGACATCAGACTGCCCTGCATGACGGCAGTGGTCGGACAGCACTGGGTGCATTTGCATGCTACTCAGCCCCTGTTGTGTCGACATGATCGCATTCACCCTCACGCATGCAGCTGATGCGGGAAGTGCGACGCGCAATGGCGGGCATGTAGCTGATTTACAGTGGTGGGCACACTTGCATGGCAGAGGGCTTAATGCGAAATAATTCGCTGCAGTACGACTGACCGGAAAGAGGCATTTTAGTCTGCGATGCGCGCAATGGACAAACAGCCAGACTCTGAGGAGACCGCACTATGAACATTGAATGCACTTGCTATTTACTATGTCGCATCGCCCTTCTCCCCTGGCCTGGGTATTCTGACAATCTTGAAGTCTTCGCCTGATGCAAACTGCTGCTGCAATTTGCGGTGCTCCTCCTGCAAATCAAACTGTCGTAGGCTCTGGCTCTGGCGCTTGCGATCTCTCGTCTCCACGTGCCCTGTCACCACCTGAAGGTGTCATTTGGCAACAACACCCCAATGTGTGTGTCTTCATTCAGATCATTAAGTACTATACGTGAGCTGCACATCATAATAGCAGCCCTAAGAGGCACATTCAGCAACAGGGAGGCAAAACTGAAGTACAGATGCTCTGTGATGCCGGTGAAGGCTGAAAAAGCTACCATTATCATACAAACGACTTTGACGATCACTGTTGGGGAATGATAGTGAGCATATCCTGCTGATGACGAACAAGAGCCGTGTGCCAGCTCAACTTCTCACGGTAGCACAGCACTTTCACAACATGCAGAGCACGTCTGCACACTTACATAAGAGAGGAACAGAGATCCGCCAGCCACAAAGACGATGAACGGTAGTCCTGCGCGCAGAAACAGGTTGTTGCTCCCTCCGCCACGTCGGGACATGCGAAACACACAAACAAACACCTGTTTCGCTGAACTTCAAGAGCAAGTTGAATTCTAGACTAATAGAGCAACTTGAAGTGCTGAGAACTTGAACTTCGTGTAAACACGTTGCCAGCAGCCCTGCTCATAGCTATGTGTAGACTGTTGAGTGTCATGGTGACTCTTACAGTCACAGTCTGCTTGGTGATAAAACATCAATCCTCAGAAGGCTGTCGAGGTCACCTTACGTGCGGTGTATTTGTTGCAGGGTTGTGATGAGCCCTCTATTATGTATGAGACTGACTGTCAAGAAAACAGTGCTGTATGCATCCCACTGTCGTTCGCATTGACAAGGAATGACATGATGCAGTGTCAATGCATCATCACCAAATGAGATGAGATCATCATGTGAACACGCATACCATTTCATAAACGGCGCAAAATGGACAATGACAGAGCCGCACACACATATGCTATGCATACGACTGCACTGCACTGCCAAAGACTCCGCCAACAGAGTGGACAAACACCGATGGCTCGATGACCTCTCTGGGTCAAAAGGCCGGTGATCATAACCGTTTTTTTCAGATACAATGTGTAATTGAGAGCCTTGCGCAAGCAAGCGAGGCTCTTTTTTCTCCAATTGCTGGCTTGCACGCCACTTTGGGACAGAGGCAGGGCAAGCAAGGAGCACCAAGCTCGCGAGCCGGGCAAGCCTGGCATAGCAGAGGACTGGCTGGGCCTGCTGCTGCCTTGCTGCTGCGGAGGCAGCGAATCCAACTATGCGGCGCCTCTCCTTGGCGCTGGCATGCAGTGGTGCGCTGCTGGCATTGCCCAGCAGCTCGTCACTGACCACATGCGGCAACGTGACGCTGACCTCAGGGGTCAGCTCTCCCACCAGCACCAGTAATTGTAAGATCCCTTTCAAATGGAGCATCTCGGGAGGCACCACCACGACGACGTCCTTCAGCGTGGCGGATATCTACTTTCTAGTCGACGAATCTGGCTCTGTCGGCTTCTCCAATTTCAACACCTACATGAAGCCCTTCTCCAAGCTGCTGCTATCTCAGATGGTCAGCGCTGGCGTGTACAGTGGAGGCAGCACCGTCAACAAGGGCCGCTTTGGGTACAGCCAGTTCTCCTGGAACACGGATCCCGAGGTCAGCGCTGGCTGCAAAACCACCTACACGAGCTCGTCGGCATGCATAGCGGCGTCGGGCTGCCTGACGCAGGCCACCTGCACCAAGTCATCCCAGAAGTGGAACTCCGTGGACAGCACGGGGGCCGTCCTGTCCTCCGCCTGCATGCACCACTGGACCAAGTGCTTCTACGAGAGCTCCTTCGGCTACTACATCCCGGGCTGGTCCACCACCAGCGGCGAGGCGGAGCCGTACTACGCCAGCGCGGACTACTTCAGCGACATCAACGTGGGGAGCACCTTCACCACGGTGGACGCCTTCAACACGTACGTGGACGCGCAGATCTACCACGCCGACTACAGCAAGACGCTGGGGGAGGCCATACGGTACACGGCCATCGGCGACGGCATGTACTCGCTGTGGAAGAAGCTCATTGCGCCCGCTGTGGCGCGCACGACGGACAGGCCGGACAAGGTGTTCCTGGTGACCATCACGGACGGCAAGCAGAACCAGGTGCGTTGAGAGAGCTGAAGGCAGTTTCAAAGTGTGTGAGTGCATAGCACAGCGCACGTGCGATGCGGCGCCACATTCTGATCATCAGAGATTTCTTGTGCGGCGCGCACAGGTTGCTGGTCATTTTTGTAGTTCCGGTTTGGAGCATGCACACTTCGATGCATACGCTGCTCTCGCCACGTGTCTGCTCGCGCGCAATTATGAGTGCGTCTGCGTCGCGCACGTGCACTCGATGTTGTACTGTGCACCACTGTGTACATGCACACACCTGCGCGCACTTCAAGACTTCAAATTCCTTGACGTTGCCTCTTTAACAGCACCGCTTCACATCCGCGTGCGTCCTTGCATTCCGTGATCCTACCTGTACATTCAGTTTCATGGGCAGTCAGCGCTTCAGATCACAGTTTTACTTTGTCAAGTCCGAGCACGGGTGCTGTGACAATTGATCCCCCTTGTACTGAACATTTAAGGTATGCATACAGCGCGCGCATCACCAATACGCACCCCCCCGCAATGACCGCCGCGCCGCGCAGGGCATGTACGCCGCCGACGCCGCCGTCGCCAAGATCAAGGGCGAGTTCGCCGCGGCGGGCTACGAGGCGAGCAAGCTGCAGTTCGTGGCCGTCGGCGTGACGTCCGCCGTCTCCAACTCCACGCTGCTCAAGGTCGCGGACAACAACCCGGCGTCCGTGTACTACGCGAACGCGTTCACGGACCTCGGCGACACGTTCGCGTCGAGCGTGCTCACGTCCATCACGGGCGCGTGCGCGAGCAACGTGACGCTGGCCTTCGCGGCGGACCCCGACGCGACGCTCGGCGACCTCGCCACGGGCGGCTTCGCGACGTCCGACGCGCTCACGCGCGCGGCCAACAAGTTCTCCCTCGCCATCCCCTCCCTCGACTCGGTGACGCGCACCGTGAGCTACACGCTCGACGTGTGCGGCTGCGCCAAGGCGCTGCTGAGCCCGTACGACGCCTTCACGGGGTACGCCTACGCGGCGACGAACGCCGCGGGCTACGCGTCGCCCGCCGCGCCCGCGTCGTCACAGTTTAGCGTCGCCGTCGACCCCGCGTGCGTCGGCGCGAGCGTCGCCAAGGCCGTCATGTCGACTTCCTACCCCACCACGGCGTCGCGCATGCTCGTCGCCGGCACCGACTCCATCACGTACGGCATCACCGTTACCAACACGGGCTTCTTCGCGTTCTCCCTCAAGACGGCGGCCGCGAGCGGCGCCGTCGTCGTCAGCGACGCCGCCGCCAAGACGCTGTCGTGCCCGACGACGTCCATCGCCGCCGGCGCGTCCGCGACGTGCACCGCGACCTACGTGCTCACCGCCGCCGACATCGCCGCGGGCTCCGCGGAGAACACGGCGTGCGTCGCGGGGACGAACGTCGCGGGGACAGCGCTCAGCGTCGCCTCGACGTGCGCGACAGTGCGGCCGAGCCTCCCCCTGTACCCCGCGGTGACGCTGACGATGGGCAACTCGTACGCGGCGATCGGCGCGCCGCTCGCGGGGCAGACTTTCTACTGGACCTTCAAGGTGACCAATGCGGGGCAGACGACGCTGGAGTCGCTGACGTGGTCGGGGCTGCTGGCGGGGTCGGGGGCGGTGACGTGCGACTCGGCGGCGATCATGGTGGGCGGGTCGACGACGTGCTCGGTGCTGCAGACGCTCACGCAGGCGCAGGTGAGCGCGCGCAGGGGATTAAAGTTTGTTGAAGTTGTGAATCACGTGCCAGGAGACCGGCCCTGAAGTTTGGGTTAGGCTGAAAGTCAGGACTGATGCTAACATTAGACTTGGCATACAATTTGACGGCTAACCACACCTTGTCACCCAGAGCTCTACGTCCCTTTGATTCGTTTTCATTAGACTTGGCAAAATCCCGACATGCTGACCTTCACTATTTTGTGAGCGTGGCCGTTGTGGAAGCGCGTGACGGCGGCGGCGTGAGGTTTGTGCGTAGACGCAAGGAAGCAGTGCGCACGCGTGAGCTGTGCAAAGCACATTTTTTGTTCAATACGTGTACTTGCCCTGAGCTGCTTAAAATCGACGCAGTGTGAAAGTGCAAGCGGAGAAATGAAGCTTGTTGAAGTAGTGAATCATGTGCCGGGAGACCAGGGTTGAGGTGAGGGTCAGGGCCATAGTTAGGGTTGATGCTGAAAATAGACTTGACATACTTATCATAAATGACATGCTTACCTGCACCATGTTTGTGCTGGTCAGGGCGTTGGCACTTCACGCGTCATGCGCAGCATATCTGTTCACATCGGTAGCATGTGACCTTTAAATGTGTTGTCACCATGAATGCACGCACCTGCCGTGCAGCTGACTTGCAGTTGCGGTGCGTGACTGCAGCCACGGCATGTGCTGCGCGGCAGTGGTTTTTTTTGCAAAAGAAAAACAAATCAGTCAAACGAGCGGAGTGTAATTGGAGTATGCGACTAACGCGCTGGCAACTATCACCAACATCCTTCACGTATGCGAGTAGCGCAGTTGAGAGCCGCAAGGGTACACAAGCATCATATGGCCTCTTTTTTGTCATTTCTATTTTCTCTTTTATAAATGGTCATTTCTATTTTCTCTTTTATAAATGAATAAAGGACAATTATTCCCCAAATGTGCTGTACCAATTGGGGACTTCAACACCTGCACAAATCGCACCCACTGCAGTCACGAGCTAAATTGGTGCCACTCAAATCCCACATCGCATTCTTGAAGTAACAAAGTACACCTGACTTTACACATAAACGTGGCTTCACGCCGCAACGGTTACCAAAACTGCAGTGTACTTCAGTGAACTTCAATTCAGTGAACTTCAAAATTGAACACTTCAAATTGAACCAGATCAGTGCAGTAGAGATCAAGTGACATTGGAATGAAAGGCATCCACTTCATTGTTGAAGAAGGCACTGAGCGGTTTCAGTCTTGGTGTCAGTGAAGGGAGTCCATGAAGCAACCAATACAAACAGCCTAAACGTTGGCCTAGCCAAGGCGCAGAATCTGCGTGAATAAGTGAGGTCCATGCGTATGCTGCAAGGCCTGACCATCGCCTGGATCATTACACAATATGACTTTGGTTGTAAGGTGCGGGCATGAACGAGACGTTGTAGTTTACTGAAAATCAGCACTGCAGCACTCGCGTTGAAGCATTCACCTGTGGTGATGATGAGGGAACTGAAGTTGCTTGATGAATAGGGTGGTGCGCTCATTGCCTTTTTACGAAAGTGACAAATGCTCTTTGTGGCTGATCCACGGAGCCAACGTGAGTGTACAACACCACAAACATATAGGTGGACTGAGACAATTATTCAACTACTTACTTGGTGTATGATGGTGTGCATCATGTTGGCGTGTTCTGCTCAGCACTACGAACTTTGCAGCTTATCTGATGCGCGTCATGGCTGATTTGCAAACTTCAACAAGTACGTCACTTCGTACCAACACTTTGTATGGGACAACAACTTGATTTTCGTGCGTGCCGATGCTCGTTGAGCGTGGTGACGCACTTGGTGCAAACCATCTGACCTCAACGCACTTCAACAGCGGAACTTGGTGCGAGAGGTTGCATTCGTGGCAGTGCTCAGCATGCTGAGCCTGCGCCCTGTGCAGTCATACTTGCGAGCGCAACAGCTCACGGCACGCCTTGCAGTCCGCACCGCCACGCCGCTGCGCAACGTAACGCGTATCAACGCTCCTCCCATGCTGCACCCCAGGCACGCGCTGCCGATGCATGGACATGTTGAGCGCTGACGCCCCCCCCCCCCTTCCCCCCCCTTCCCCCCCCATCCCCCCCCTTCCCCCCCCTTCCCCCCCCTTCCCCCTCCCCTACTCGACTGCTACAGATCAACGCCGGCACGCTCACCAACTCGGCCACCGTCAGCGCCGCCGTGCACACGGACCCGACCACGCGCGTCACCGCGTCGGCGACCTCAACAGTGACGCTTCTCCAGGCGCCGTCCGCCGTCATCTCCAAGTCCTTCGCCAAGTCGTACGCGAGCGCCGAGCCCAGGGTCGGCGACGCCGTCACCTTCACGGTCAAGGTCGCCAACACGGGGAACGTGGACTTGAAGTCCGTGGACGTGACGGACGCAACGTTCCCGGGCCTCACGTGCCCCCAGGAGGCGGCCTACCAGACGGGGGGCACCCCCGGGTACCTGTCCCCCGCGGCGACGCTCGCGTGCGGCACGTACACGTACTCCTTCAAGCAGGCCGACATTGACGCGGGCAAGTGGACCAACACGGCGAGCGTGCAGGCGGCGACGCCGCTCGGCGCGGCGCTGTGCCCCGCCGCGTCGGGGTCCTCGAGCGTGTGCTCGGTCACCATCTCGGACGCGTGGACCATCAGCGGCACCATCACCGTCACGCAGACTCAGGTGAGCGACGCGCTCTGCGGGACGCTCTGTATGGTGGAATGCGCGTGCGGTCAGGCGCCTCGCGTGCAATTGCCGAACTTCAAGTTTATCTAGTATAAGTGGAGGTGTGTGTGTGTAGATAGGGCAGTAGGGAACCGCGCCTGCGGCAGCAATCACGGTGCGATCAGCGTCTGCGCCGCGGCTGCATCGCTCCACCCGTGCAATGTCCTGTTACGCTTTGTCAACCTCAACTATTGAGGTTCATGCCTACTTGAAGTACACCATATCTGGGCGCTTGAGCCACAAGCAAGTATGTGTGGCAGAAGTTGACGGTGCTTTGGCCACTGAGGGTTTGCGACGAATGATGGTGAGAGTTACACGGCACAGGTGTGCATTACTATGACTATTGAGCTACAATAATGTACATGGCGAGACTGTAGAGAACGTTGTTGCTACAATAACCGTTATGCATATGAGTGTTTGCAGATGCGCAACCTCAAGTCACTGCGGCAGCTTCGTGTTGCATTGACCCCCCCCCCCCCCCTCCCCGCGCAAGCGCAAGAGTTCCCCGCACCGCTGGCGGCAACCGCGTGGTGCGCCGCGCACGTAAACCTCCTACGGCACTTATTCACTCTCTTGTCACACAAAATGCTTGCAAAATGCTTGCAACAGCTGCGCAGCTCTGCGCAGGGGCAGCTGCACATTGCACCAACAGCACTCACGTACACATGACGGCTGATGCACGGCCGCACTAGGTTGCTGCGGCAGCTTTTTTCCCCTCCTCCCCCCCCCCCCCAGAATGACCGCAAGAGGTGCCCGCGCCGCCAAAGCGATAGACTCACCCTCCTCTGAATGCGCGCGACCACTGCGCGCAGGTCTACGCGGGCGCCGCCGCGGCCGCCGCCGTGGGCCAGCCCATCACCTACAGCTTCGTCGTCAAGAACACGGGCGGGTCGACGCTCAACAACATTGCGCTGACCGACACGCTGCTGGGCGCCGTCGCGTGCCCCGCCGCGACGCTCGCCCCCGGCGCCTCCATGACGTGCGCGCCGTCCGCGGCGTCGTACGCGCTCAAGCAGAGCGACATCGAGGCGGGGCGCGTGACGAACGCAGCGTCCGTCGCATCCACGGTGTCCGCCACGAGCTTCGCGGCGACGGCGAGCACGGGCGCGACGGTCGCGCTGATCCAGGCGCCGGCGCTCAGCGTCGTCAAGACGTTCGCGCGCGCGTACAGCGCCGTCGTCAAGTCCGGCGACGGCGTCACGTTCTCGGTCAAGGTGACCAACACGGGCAACCTGCGCCTGTGGGGCTACGCGCTCAGCGACACGTTCGCGGGCGCGGCGGTCGACGTGACGTGCGCCGCCGCCGCCGCGTACGTGACCGGCGGCTCCCCCGGCTACATGAGCCCCGGCGTCACCTTCACGTGCTCGTACGCCAAGACGCTCACGCAGGCGGTCGTCGACGCGGGGCAGTGGACCAACACCGCCGTCGCGAGCGCTGCCACCAAGGCCGGCGCCGCGGTGTGCGCCCTCGCGGCGTCGTCGTGCACGTCCGCCGTCTCCGACGGCTGGGGCGCGTACGCCGCCATCACGCTCGACGCGCGCCACACGTACGGCGGAGCCGGCGCCGCGGCCGCCGCGGGCGCGCCCGTCTACTTCTTCTACGACGTGACCAACGCCGGCGCCGTGACGCTGCGCAACGTGAGCATCGCCGACCCGCTGCTGAGCGCCGCGGGCGTCGCCGTGACGTGCCCGAGCGGCGACGTCGCGCCGGGGGCGACCGTCACGTGCAGCAGCGGCAGCGTGCCGTACGCGATCACGCAGGCGCAGATCGACGCGGGCGCCGTCGCCACGACGGCGACGGCGACGGCGCACCAGACGGACGCCGCGGCGACTGCGGTCATTGCCACGGTGAGTGACGCGCAGGGTGCGAGCGCTGCTGCCGTGTGTGGTGTTAGTGAGTGCCGTTTGAGGTGGTGCTGCAGGTCCTGAGATGTGCGGAGTAGCTCGACTGCTCGCGCTGCTGCTGCTGCTGCTGTGCTGCTGCTGCTCCTCCTGCTGCTGCTGCTGCTGCTGCTGCTGCAGTTTTTGCAGTTGCAATAAGATTTCTCTATATCAATTACAGTGTCACACATGATACGCTGCATACTTGCTAAAGTGCATGATTCCTCACAGGCCTGTGGCACACGAGCCGTGGGGCACAACCACAGCAGCGTGCTGCCACTAGGCTTGCTCAAATAGCAGCATTGGCTATGCCCATATTGGTGGTGTGTTGAAAGTCCATCTCACTTGCTGCTGCAATTGCTGCAGTCCACTCTTTTGTCTACCTCATGGAGCAAGCAGGATCCAGCAATGGCAGCTCACCACTAAGCACAGTTCTCAAAGGCTATTACCTGGCTCGAACTCCGCATGCTCGGTGCATATCCTAACCAACCCCCCCTCCCCCCCCCTCCCCCCCTTTGCGCGCAGGACTCCGACTCAGTGACTCTCGTTCAGCAGCCCATTCTCAAGGTCACCAAGACGGCCACCAAGGCGTACGGCGCGGGCCTCCTCACCACAGCGCTCGACGCCGGCGACAGCGTCTCCTTCGCCGTCAAGCTCACCAACGCCGGCAACGTCTCCCTCAAGAACGTCGCCGTGACCGACACGCTCATGGGCTCCAACTTTACGTGCGCGGTGCCGGCGAGCGTCGCGCCGGGCGCGGAGGTCGCGTGCGCGCCGTACACGTACGCCGTCACGCAGGCCGTCGTCGACGCCGGCGCGTGGACCAACACGGCGACCGCCAAGGCGTCCACGCCGAGCGGCGGCGACGCGTGCACGATGCCGGGCTCGGCGTGCTCGGCGACGGTCTCCGACTCGTGGACGTACAACGGCTCACTCACGCTCGCCAAGAGCGTGTCCTCGCAGACCAGCGCCGGCGCCGCGGCGAAGGTCAACGACGCCATCGTCTGGAAGTTCGTCGCCAAGAACACGGGGCCCGTGACGCTCACGCAGCTGACGTTCGCGGACGCGCTGCTGGCGTCGCCCGCCGTCGCCGTCGCGTGCGACGCGGCGGAGCTGGCGCCGCAGGCGGCCGCCACGTGCTCCGCGACGTACCGCGTCACGCAGGCCGACATCGAGGCGGGCAAGGTGACCAATACGGCGACGGCGAGCGCGCTTGTCAAGAACACGTCGCGCGGCGCGACCAGCGCGCCCGCGACAGCGGCGGCGGCGCTCGTGCGCGCGCCCAAGCTCATCCTCACCAAGACCTTCGTCGCAAGCTACGGCGGCACGGTCGACGCCGGCGACAAGGTCCTCTTCTCAGTCACTGTCGCCAACGCCGGCAACGTCGCGCTCACAGCGCTGCAGCTCGCGGAGTCCTTCGCGGGTGCGGGCGTCGTCATGGCGTGCCCGGGCGGCAGCGACGGCGCAACGCTCGCCGCGGGCGCCTCCGTCGCATGCCCCGTGTACTCGCAGGCGCTGCCGCAGAGCGTCGTCGACGCGCAGGCATGGCTCAGCGCGACCGCCGCGACGGCGCAGTCCTCTGGCGGCGACCCGTGCGCCGCCGCCGGCTCCGTGTGCGCCGTCAGCGTCAAGGACGCGTGGACGAACGTCGCGGGCGTCAGCCTCGTCAAGTCGCACGCGTACGCCAAGGAGGCGGCGGCGGCGGCGGCGGCGGTGGGCGACGTCGTCACGTACTCGTTCGTCATCACCAACACGGGGACGTCTACGCTTTCGGCGGTGGCCGTCTCCGACCCGCTGCTGGCGGCGCCGGCGACGTGCCAGGGCGGCGCCACGACCATCGCGCCCAAGACCGCGCTCATGTGAGTACGGGAGGCAGGCGCTGCGTTGAGTGCGTGTGCAGCTGTGTGCTGCCCGTGGGTCTGGGTGTCGTTGCCGGCTGCTGCCACGTGCAGCACGTACGCAATCAGTCTGTATGAAGGTCTGTTGCAGCCAGTTGTTTCTTTGCCAAACGTTGCATAGCACATGTGTGTGGCAGCCTGGGACAACTCTCAAGGCCGTGGTGTAGGGAGAGGTGTATTTTGCTGGCCTTCCTATACGTGACATAGCTTACTTGGTACTTTGAGCAGATCATGCGGAAACAAGGAGTCTTGCGCTTGTGTATCTGTGCTGTCTGCTCCCAGCCACAGGATAGGGTGACCTCCACATCAAGTAGGGCTAGGCTAGGGTTGTATTCGAATCCGTGCCAATGCTGCGATTCATTGACACCATGCCGCTACATGCTCAAATCACGAGTCTGATTGCCTGACGCATGCCTTCGCATTAGAAGACATCGCCGGTGCCACCGCTGCTCAGCACGATCGCCTGCCGAGCACTGCTGCCGACTGGCACCTCACAATGCCACTTGTCACCTGCCACCCCCTCCCCCCCCCCCACCAGGTGCACCGGAACGTATACCGTCAAGCAGTCCGACATTGACGCCGGCAAGGTGCTCAACCAGGCAGTCGTTAAGGGCACCGCGGCGGGCGGCGCAGGCACGCCAGTAACTGCCTCTTCTGTCGACACGGTGACGCTGGTGCAGGTCAAGACGGTCTCGCTGAGCGTCACCAACGACTACGCGTCACGCTACGGCACCGTCGCCGCGTCCGCCACGGGCCAGGTGGTGTCGTGGTCGTACGTTGTCACCAACACAGGTGCGTCGATGTTGAAGTTGAGAAAATAGTACCTCAACTTTCTGTGCTGTCGATTGCGCTGCGGTGTGGTGGAAGAGATCATTGTGTGCCTTAAAGTGGGAAGTGATTCACTTGGCAATTCCCGGCATGAGAGTGCCTGCGTGGTGCACGCAGCCGCCACGGCACACAGCTGCAATGTGCCTCCCGCTGCAGCCGGCCTCACACGATCACATGCACGTTATGAGCCCGCCACCGACGCGCCTGCACTGCCTGCATGTCGACGTCGCCTCCCAGCGTTGCTATCCCGCCACTGGCCACCCTGTCATTCCGCTGCTCAGATGCCAGCGCCCGCACCCCAGGCACCGTCACGTGCTGAGCATCACCTTCATCGGTCCCGCGCAGGCACCGTCACGCTGAGCGCGCTGCGCTGGGCCAGCACGTTCGAGGGGGCGCCCACGGACGTGGGCAGCTCCATCGCGTGCCTGGCGTCGTCGCTCGCGCCATCGCAGTCCACCACGTGCACGTACCGCTCGTCGCTGGCGCAGTCCGACCTCGAGCTGGGCCTCGTCACCAACCACGCGACCGTCTACGCTCAGGTGCGCTTACGCCCTTCTCTCCGCCTCCTCTTGCTTGAGTGACGCTGCCTCAAAGTTGAATCGTGCTAACTTCAATCATTGGTTGAAGTTCATGCTTTGAGTTTAGTTGACGCCCTCACCTCCGCCTCCCGTTGCTTGGCCTCCAGCGCCGGCGCGAGTGACGCTGCCTCAAAGTTCAACGTACTGACTTGAATGGTTGCGCACGCTTGTGTTAGGGTCAGGGTCAGGGTTGGCGGTGCACATCATGGATGCAGTGTATGCGTGCTGCACGGGCTATTAATCGCCGACTAGCCCGCAGTCCATGCTTATATGAGGCTGCACTGTGCGTAGGCATCGGAAGTGCGGTCTCTCTGTGCACTTTGCACACATACCAAGTGCATGGATGGACTAAGCACACATGCATACTGGCAGCTCATTGCGGGTTCTGTGCACCATGGGCTCGCGCAAGGTGCATATATACGATGACCTAGGGTTACGTCTCAACCCTAACTCTAGCCCTAAGCTTGCATTACAGGGGTACTCGTAGACGCGATGCACCTGTAGGGGCTATGATGTCCCACCAGTTTCTTTGCTTCTGAGCGCAAGCAGGTGCTCAATGCTGATGCCCCCCCCCCCTCCCCCCCTCCCCCCCTCCCCCCCTCCCCCCCTCCTGCCCCGCACGCTCAACAGGTCATCAACTCCATCACGGAGGTCCAGTCCAGCGGCACCAGCGTGGCGACGCTCGTCCAGGCCCCCGCCATGACCGTCACCAAGGCCTTCACGCCCAACTACGCGCTCGGGCGTTTCGTGGACCAGGTCGACGCCGGCGACGCCGTCACCTTCGCCGTCACTGTGGCCAACACGGGCAACGTGCGCCTGTACGACATCGGCGTGCGCGACGTGGACTACCCGGACGTCGTCCTCTGCCGCGAGAAGGACGCGTACACGGGGGCGGCGTACCTGGCCCCCGGCGCGTCGTTCGCGTGCGCGCCGGGGCCGCTCGTGCTCGCGCAGCCCCTCGTCGACGCCGGCATGTGGGTCAACACGGTCATCGCGTCGGGCGCGTCCGCGACGGGGCGCAGCGCGTGCCTGCTCGCCGCGTCGTCGTGCACGGCGGACGTCGAGGACGCGTGGACGCCGTACGGCGCGCTGGCGCTCGCCAAGACGGGCGTGCTGCGTGATGCCGACGCCTCTGGCGGCCCCAGCGCCGGCGACCAGATCGGCTACACGTACACGCTGACCAACGTTGGCGCGGCGACGCTGCGCTCGCTCGCGCTCACCGACACGCTGCTCGCGGCGACCGCGGGCGCCGCGATCGTGTGCGACGCGCCCCTCGCGACGGCGACGCTCGCGCCGCTGCAGTCGCTCACGTGCCACGCCGACTTGACCGTCGCGGCGGCGTCGTACGGGCACAGGGTCACGCAGGACGACGTCGACGCCGGCGCCGTGGACAACACGGCGACGGCGACGGCCATGACGGACTCGCCGCAGCCGCGCGCGGTGACGCCCGTGCAGGCGACGGTGCACACGCCGCTCGCCGCGGCGCCTGCGACGGCGCTCGTCAAGAGCGGCGCCTGGAAGGACGGCAACGCCGACAAGTACGCGGCCGTCGGTGACGTCATCACGTACTCTTTTTCGCTGACCAACACGGTGAGTTCCCCGGCGCGCAGGAGCTGTTTGTTGCCTGCAGACCGGGTGCTTGTGCTTTGGCTTGTGTTCAAGGGCAAAGGCCCTCAGCTGTACACAAAGCAATGCAGCAGGTGTGCACCAGTGGTACCAGCGTGTGCTTTCAATGTATACTTCTATGTTGCCTCGCCACCCCTCACACGCCTGCCGCACCGCACGCCGCCGTCCTCTCTCATCGCAGGGCAACGTGCGCGTCTTCTTCGCCGCCGACAAGGCGCCTATTGTCGACACGAGCGCGACTGCCGTCGCCGTGACGTGCCCCGTCGCCCCCACCTGCACCAAGTCCGACGGCACCGTGCTGCAGCGCTGCCTGGCGCCCGGCGCCGCCGCGTACGTGTGCTCCGGCAGTTACACCGTAACCGACGCCGACCTCAAGGCCGGGTTGAAGTTGAACGGCGCCACCGCCAGCAGCAGCACGCCCGCTGGCGCCGCCGTGCCGCCTTCGAGCGCTACCAGCACGGTGGCGCTGGCGGCGCCGCCGGCGATTGCTGTGGTCAAGACGGGCCAGCTCGTGGACGCCAACGGCAACAAGCAGGTGAGCTTTCAGGGGGGTGGGTGGGGGGGGGCGTCAGCGAATGCACAGGCAAATGTTAATGTACCGACCTTTAGTTTTCTCACGCGGCGCTTGATTCGGGATTCATTACTTTGCGCGCTGGACAGCACATCTTTATATTCTATAGATTACTTGAATACTGTGTAGCCATTATTGAAGCTTACATGTTGACGTATCTTCCACATTTTGTACTTCAACATGCCTCGGAGGTGCGGCAGTTGCTGCAGTAAGCTCCACGCTGCGCTGCACAACACACAATTGAATTTCTGTGCCGAAGCTGCTGCGCTCGCGACAACGCCATCACAGCCTGCACCGGCTGCCGCACGCCTCGCCTTGCCATCGCTCACCCGCCGCTGCCGCTGCTGCTGCTGCTGCCGCTGCTGCCGCCGCGCGCGCAGGCGGACTCCGGCGAGAAGGTCTCGTACTCGTACACGGTCACCAACACGGGCTACACGCCGCTCACCGGCATCGTCATTGTAGACACCATGTCGGGCAGCGCCAACGGCCTCAAGCCCGCCGACTTCAGCTGCTCGGCGGCCGGCTTCACGTTCACGGACAGCGCGGCGGGCGTCGTGCTCACGGCGCCGGCCACGGGCACGCTCGCCGTTGGCGCCACCATCGCGTGCAGCGCCACATACACCATCGACAATGCGGATATCTCTAGCGGCAAGGTGGCGTCCAGCGTGCAGGTGCGCGGCGCGCGGCGCGGTGATGCTCGGCCTCGATTGGCGCTACTTGAAGCTGATGATCATGGTCGCAATGCGCGCACGCCCGCACTGCGCAGCGCGTCGCGCACTGTTGCCAACGAGAATAGCAGCCGGTTATTTGCTGAAGCAGAGGTGCAGCACCGCGCACAGCTGGTGCTGCCTACACTGCAGTGCGTCTGCGGCTCACGTTGCTGCGGCATGAGTCTCTCATCATGAGGATACTCAAGGCAGCCCATGCGATTGAAGGTCAAGAGTCGCCTCGCAAGGCATGGCTTCGTTGCTGGGTGCTGCCATTGCCCTTGCTGTACTGTCAGGCGCCGCCCACCTCACCCTTACCCAAACCCTTGCCTTTGCCCTAACCCTGACCTGAAGCCACCGCAAAGTGTACCCGTGCAGACATTCGGCACCTGCGCCGCACTGCCTTGCGCCGTCTTTCTAACCCTAGTTCGAAACCGTCTGCCCTAACCCTGACTGGAAACCACTGCCATGTGTACCCGTGCAGGCGTGCGGCACCGACACCAAGTGCCCCGCGGGCGCCACCGCGTGCAAGGCCTGCGCCACCGCCGCCAACTCGGTGCCGCTCGACGCCAAGGGCGTGCTGAGCGTCACCAAGACGGCCACGGGCGCCATGAACTCCGCCGGCGACAAGGCCGCGTACACCATCACCGTGACGAATGCCGGCGTCGTCGACCTCTTCGACATTGCTATCTCCGACCCCGACCTCAACACGTACTCGGCGGCGGCCGACGGCGGCGCGCTCGCGTGCGTCTACAGCGGCGACGCGACCGTGACGGCAGCGCTCAGCGCAGGTGCAGGCAGCGCCGCCAACGCGCTGCTCTTCCCCAAGGCCGGCGCGGCGCGCCTCGGCGCCGGCGCGAGCTGGGTGTGCACGGGCGCGTACACGATACAGCAGGGCGACATCGAGGCGGCGACGCCCGGCGTGCGCAACGCCGCGAGCGCCGCCGCCAAGTACGCGCAGTCCAGCGGCGGCGACGGCAGCACGAGCGCGTCGGCGGAGGTCGTCAGGGCGATCGCCGTCGCACCGTCCATCGCGCTGACGCTCGGCACCTCGGCGCCGGTGCCCGCTAGCGGCAATTCCGCCGGCGAGCTCGTCACGTACGTCTACACGCTCAAGAACACGGGCAACGTCGCGCTCACCGCGGCGACGCTGCGCGACGCGGGCGCGAGCGCCATCTCCGGCGCCGCGTGCACGCTCGGCGGCACCGCGGCAGACCTCGCGACCGCGGTGCTCGCGCCCGGCGCCTCCCTCGTGTGCAGCAAGCCGTACACGCTGACGCAGACGGACGTGGACGCGTGCGGGCGCGACAACACGGCGTACGCGACGGCCGCGCCGCAGCGCGGCGGCGGCGCCGTCGCCGCGACGAGCGCGCCGCTGCGGCTGCCGCTGGCGGGCGCCGTCGGGCTGCAGGTCAGTAGGCGGCGGACTGGGCAGGGCGCCGCGAGCGCCCTTTTGTGGCACGTTGTAGAAGTACTTGTTTCTGCTCTGCAGCCGGCCTCGGGGCTAGTGATGTGCGGTAGCACGCAGCGCATTCGGTACCGGCATGCACTCTTGGGCCGCTGAGGTGCTGTGCTTTCGTGGTACTGGTGTTCGGGTCAGGGTCAGGGCTGGGGTTTAACTCCACTGCACTGTACTTGCATGGGCGCTGTGTAGTACTATACGCAGCACAGCCGTGCGCGGTGCAGCTGTCTCTTGAAGTTTGCATCGGCCTTCACGCATCGTGGCATTGACTGCAGCCGCCATCTGGACTGCTACTGCTCTTCATGAGCACACATCCATGTGGCGCCTTGAGCATGGCGCTACTGTAGCCAGAGAGTGCCACGTGCGCGCAGCGCTGCGGCGCGCAGCGCGGCGCGACTCGAATCCCCACATTTCATCGCCCTGCAACTCATGCCGCCGCCGCAACGCCTTGCTTGTCTCAGGTTGTTGCCTTCACCAGCGACTTCAACGGAGCCACCGCGCAGCCCTCCGCCGGCACGGTCATCAAGTACGCCTTCACGCTCGCCAACGCGGGCACAGCGACGGCTGTCACTGTGGCACCGTCGCTGGCGGCGGCGACCACGCCGGTGTGCGCGCCGGGCAGCGGCAGCTCGCTGGCGCCGGGCGCGCAGATGGCGTGCACGTCTACCTACACTGTCACTCAGGCCGATGTGAATGCGGGCAAGGTGAGCTCGGGAAGTTGCGCTACGTGAAGTACCCGTGATCTCTTGTGGTCAGGCCCCGAGGGACCTGGCAAATGAGGTGCTGGTTCAGAGGGCGGGCTGCTCCTGTCAGATGAAGCACTTGGAAACAGTGTGCATTGTCTCGCTGTGGATCAGCTACTGCTCCTGTGGTTCAATCACAGCAGTGCATTGATCATGCATGTGTCACACCACAGTCTCACACACAGTCAGGAGTATGACATGATGACCATGGCGACTAGCAAATCAAAGCGTCTCTGCGCGCTGCACGAAGTGTCCTCCAGCACATGACAGCTCGAACGGTATTGCAGATGCCGCCACTGCACTGCCTCAACAAAGCACCTTTGGCACGCCACTCCACTGGGCTCGCTCGCAGAGTTACCAGCACCTCAATTTCAACTGCGCATCGCCTTCAACATACCTCCCCCCCCTAACCACCACCCGCACCTGTGCTGCGGCGGCAGGTCACGGCGGCGCTCACGGCGGCGGCGGCGGCGCCCTGCGGCGCGGACACCACCACGACGCCTGTGACGCAGAGCCTTGTCACAGCGCTCAACCGCGTGCCGCAGCTGAGCGTTGCCAAGCGCGCGGTGTTGGCCAACGGCGCGGATGGGGTCACGGGCGCTGGCGATGTCATCACCTACTCTGTTGTTGTCACCAATACAGGCAACGTGGACCTCACCAGGTGATTGACGGTTGTTGAGAAATGAAGCCGCTCTCCTGAGTAACCCCACATTACCGTTTCGGCAGGCTCACAAGCTATCCATGCGCACACTCATACACTTCCTAGTGGCACCAACCTGTCTCTTGACCTGTAAGCAATTGCATCAGATCCCACACATTGCACACGCCAGTTGCAAATATGGATCATCACACATTGCAAGCGCTGCAAGCAGTACAGCGCTGCTGATGCACCTGCGCAACGGATACAACTGCAAGTGACAATCACTCGGCATCCTACTAATCTCCTCCCCCCCCCCCCCCTGCCCCTCTCTTTCTTCGCAACGACGCAGCCTCGACGTCACCGACGGCGCGATCCCCGGCTTCACATGCCCCTTCGCCAGCACAGTGCTGCCACCGGGCGGCACGCTCACGTGCCCCGACCGCGCGTACGCGCTGACTCAGGCCGACGTCGACGCCAAGGCCAAGGACAACCAGGCGTGCGCGACGGCGGCGTCGCAGGGCGGCGCGCTGACGCCGTCGTGCTCGCCGCTCGTGCACACGCCGCTGTCGCCCGCCGCCAGCGTCGCCATCGCCAAGACGGGCTCGCAGAGCAGCGGCCTCGCGGCGCGCCCCGCCGCGGGCGACGCCGTCACGTGGTCGCTGTCGGTTATGAACACCGGCACGGCGACGCTGCGCCTCACCGACATTGAGGACCTGCTCGCAGACCCGCACAACGCCAACAACGTGCTGTCGTGCGAGGCCGCGGGGCCGCTCGGCAACCTCGCGCCCGGCGCGACGCTCGCGGGCTGCACCGCCGTCACCGCGCTGCAGCAGGCGGACGTGGACGCCGGCGCCGTCGCCAATAAGGCGTGCGTCAGCGCGGCGGACCTCAAGGGCGCCGCGGCGCCGCAGGCGTGCGCGACGGCGACGGTCGCGCTCGCGCGCGCGCCGTCCGTCGGCATCACCAAGTCCGTCGTCGCCGCGCCGGCGACCGCCAAGGTCGGCGACACGGTCTCCTACCAGACGGTCGTCACCAACACGGGCAACACGGCGCTGACCAGCGTCGTCGTCAGCGAGCAGCAGGTGCCGGCGTCGCTCGCGGCGGTCGGCGGCTGCACGGTTGCAGCGCTCGCGCCCGGCGCCAGCCTCACGTGCCCCGTGTACTCGCAGCAGCTGACGCAGGCGGAGGTCGATGCGGGCTCCGTCGGCGGGCCCGCGTGCGTGGCGTCGACGGCGTCGACGGGCGCGCTCGCGTCCGCGTGCGCGACCGCGACGGCGACCTGGGCTGCGGCGCCGGGCCTGTCCATCGCCAAGACGGCCGTGCTCAGCGCCTCGCAGGCGTCCATCGCGTATGCGTACACGGTGACCAACACGGGGAGCGTCACCATGAGCGGCATCGTCTTCTCGGACGCGCTGCTGGAGGCGGCGGGCGTGAGCATCGTGTGCCAGCCGGGGGCGCTGACGCGGCTCGCGCCGGGCGCGTCCGTCGCGTGCGCCGCGACGTACGCCACCACGAGCGTCGACCGCAATCAGGAGACCAAGGACAGCACAACGTGCGTTGCGGGTAGCGACCCCAAGGGAGGGCTGCTGGCGACGGCGGCGGGCGCGCCGCAGGCGGCGCCGCTGTGCGCCGCCGCTGCCGTCGCGTTCACGCACGCCCCCGCCATCAGCATCACCAAGACAGGTGGGCGTGTGCGCAGCGCGCATTTGTGCGGCGAGAGCTGCAAGCCTACTCGTAACCCTAACCCTAACCTAGCCCTAACCCTAGGCGTGTGCATGGCGCGTTTTTGTGCGACGGGACATTAGAGCCGCCTGACTGGTGCATGCCCGTGATTGCTCAGGGAGTCAGTCGCACGATTGAATGCCTTGAGGCAGAAGTTGCACGCAGAGGCTGTTGTTGAGGCAGCATATGTGCCAGGGAGCTGTAATGGTAGCGGTCGAGGCGCTGAGCGCAGTATGCCGCGGCAGGTGATGCGTGTGCAACACAAGGCCGCATTGCTCAGCGGAACAGCACATGCATGTAGATATATCATGGCCGAAACTGTAGAGGGTCAGCAGGGTCAAAGTGCAAACACTTCATTATAGCTGAAATGCGTTTCTGGTTCTGTGCGCAGCAGGCCCATTCCAGGAGGGCGCGTGCAGCACACGGACACTGACAATGATGATGAAAGTATTGAGTATACAGCAGCAGTGCACCAAAGTAGCAGCAGCACGCTAACTGATAAAGCAGGAACTTGTTGACGTCATCCAGTGCCTGCATGTCTTGTGATTGCGCTCACAAACTGAGTCAGCGGGCAATCTTCATGAGGTTGGTGTAACCCTAGCCCTACCTCTAACCTTTCCCTAACCCTGGGCCTAACCCTACTTATCCAAACATTTGACCAACACACTCGGCAGCGCAGCACACTGAAGCTGTGCACGCCGTTGTACTCTGGCAAAGACACTAACTCAGCTGCCCTTGGCCACATTTCCCTGCCACAGGCAAAGTGGTGGACACCAACGGCGACGGCGTCAGCAGCGCCGGCGAGCAGGTCTGCTACACGCTCGACGTCGCCAACACCGGCAACATGGACCTTGCGCAGCTGACCCTCACGGAGACTCTCCTGGACGTGCCGCTGCCCGCCGTGGGCTTCGCCGCAGCGACGCTCTGCCCCGCGCACGCCTACAGCGACGCCGACACCGTCTGCTGCGACCTGCCAGCGGGCAAGGTCAACGGCGGCCAGCCGGACGCCGCGTTCGTGCTGGCGCCCGGCGCGCACGCCAGGTGCTACGGCTGCCACTACGTGACGCAGGCGGAGGTCGACGCGGGCGTCGTGCACAACGCCGCCGCCGCCGCGGCGCGCGACCAGACGGCGGCGGCGACGCTCGTGAAGGACGACGACGCCGTCGCCGTGGAGGTCGCCGGCACGTCGAGCATCGACATCAGGGTCGCGGCGCTGTACGGCGGCGACTCTGCGAACGCCGCGCCGACCGACACGGTCGCCTACACCTTCACGCTGACCAACACGGGCACGGAGACGCTGAGCAGCGTGGACGTGAGCGACGCGCTGCTGCTGCTCGCGGGCGAGGGCGCCGCGTGCGCCGGCGGCGCGGCGCTCGGCGCCATCGTCCTCGCGCCCGGCGCCTCCACGACGTGCGCCGCGACGCACGCCGTCACGCTCACCGACATCGCGCTCGGCACCATCACCGAGACGGGCACCGCGACCGCGCTCAACCCCAAGGGCCAGCAGGTGACGGACACGGACACGGTGCTGCGCGGCCTGTCGGCGGTGCCGGCGCTGCACATGAGCGAGGCGGTAGCGTACGGCGGCGCGACGGGCGGCGCCGCCGTCGGCGACCCGCTCACGTACACGTTCACGGTGGAGAACACGGGCGTCGTGCCGCTGGACCACCTGGTCTTCACGACGACGAGCGGTGTGAAGGTCGCGAACATTGCTTGCGACGGCCAGGCGCCCGACGCCGTCGTCCTCGCCGTCGGCGAGACGGTCACGTGCACGGGGACGTACGCGCTCAAGCAGACCAACATTGACAAGGGCACCGTGAACAACGCCGCGTCGGTGTGCGCGGCGTCGGCCGTCGACGCCACGGCGACCGCGTGCGACTCCGACAAGGCGACCGTCGCGGTGCCGCAGAACCCGCTCATCGACCTCGTCAAGACGGGCGCGTTGCCGCCGGCGACGGACGCCTCGGCGCCCGCGGGCGACAACCTGCGCGCCGGCTCCGCGGTCGCGTACACGTTCATCGTGCGCAACGCCGGCAACGTGCAGCTGAGCGAGGTCGCGGTGAGCGACGCGTTCGTCAGCTCCATCGACTGCAAGGGCGTGACGGCGCTCGCGCCGGGCGCGACCGCCACGTGCACCGGCGCGCACGCGCTGACGCAGGCGGAGGTCGACGCCGGCACCGTCACCAACACGGCGAGCGCTGCCGCGCAGTCGCCGCTCAAGGTCAAGGTGTCCGACACGGACGACGACGTGCAGGTGGGTTTTGAGCGGCGGCGGCCGCGCGTTGTGAGCAGGGTGCGACGCACCGGTTGCAGCCATAGGCCCACGGGCGCCAGCACTGTTGTGTTGTGTGCTGCTTGTAGTGTGGTGCCCTTCAGAGCTGCAAGCGCAGTAAGATTTCAGCGAGCACAATTCTGATTGTGAGTGAACATGTGGATCATCTCCGGGCCTCTTTTTGCAGTGCACACCGGGGAACACGTGCCACTACGTTGCATGTACACTAAATGCTGTGCTGCAGCGTGTGCGCGCTGTTCTCACACAGCAAGAGCATCTACGCACGTAACACGAGTCACGCCTTCATACAGCTGCGTGGATGCTGCACGTACGTAGACTGAACACATCTGGCGCGGGCGCTCTTACTGACCCCCCCCCCCCCCCCCTCCCCTGGCCGCCCCCCCATGCAGGTCTACTACCCCGCCGCCAAGATGACCGTGCAGATGCTCGGCGTCTTCGAGGACGACACCCTCACGAGCGCCGGCGCCAAGGACAACTTTGCGCAGCCCGGCGAGCACGTGCGCTGGACGCTGCTCGTCACCAACAGCGGCGGCGCGACGCTGCACGCGCTCGAGGTCACGGACCTGCCGCTGAGCGTCCTCAGCCTCGACCTGCAGTGCTCAGTCGGCGCGGCGCCGGTCGCGCTGGACTCGTCGCTCGCGCTCGCGCCCGGCGCCGTGCTCACGTGCGAGCAGCGCCAGGCGGTGACGCAGGACGACATCAACCGCGGCAGCGTCTTCAACGAGGTGAGGCGTGCTGCGCTGCACTGTTGCGGCGGCGGCGCCGCATCCGTGCGGGGACGCACGCTCTTGAAGTTGATGAAGTTGAATGTGGCCTGCAGTGCGCTATGAACTGCCTGTGAGAGAGCAACGCCAACGAGACAACCGCCGCCGCCCCGCAGCACCGGCGCGCACCTTCGCTCTCTCGCACACATGAGACCAATCAATGCCTTGCTGCGCACATGCAACCCCCCACACACACATACACACACCGCATGACTGGCATCGCCCCGCTGACCACAACTGCCCTGTTGCTCTCGATGCAGGCGACGGCGCTGGCGTACGGCCCGGCTCCGTACAACGCCGAGGTGCGCCCCGCGCCCGCGTCGCAGCACGTCGCGCTGCCCACCACGGTCAAGGCGTCAATCGCCAAGACGGGCACGCTCGTAGACGCCGACGCCAACGGCTTTGGCTCCATCGGCGACTACGTCTCGTACACGATCACCGTCACCAACACGGGCAATGTGGAGCTCTCGAGGTAATGCCCACTGTGCTTGTGTTGGGGCGGCACCTAGCTCTGGCGTCGGGGATGGTGCGAATGTGCACATTTGGCTCGGGCGGGCACGTGACTCATCCCTCCTTCCCCCCCCCCCCTTGCCGCTCTGTCCCCGCCGCGATGACTCAGCGTGCAAGTGACGGACCCCGCGGTGGACGCCAACACGCTGACCTGCGGCTTCTCGGCGGCGACGGTGCTCGCGCCGGGCGCGACCGCGACGTGCACCGCCACCACAGCGCTCACCCAGGTATGTATGTATGCACAAGCACGCATTATTAGTGCTGTGCTTTTGTTGAAGTTGAGTAGAGGCCGCAGGGGTGCCTCTACATCTGCAGATCGATTCTTCTCTGCCCAGTGCCTTGAGGCGGCGGGGTGCACTGACCATTTCTTGTCCTCATATGGCCTCCGAAAATGCAGATCAAGCGGTGCTGCGCGCGTGCTGTAACTCTGTAGCACTGGCGATGCTGGGCCCTCCACTGGCTGCACAGCAGCACACCTGGCAGCGCGCGTCTGCTCGCTGCGTGCCGTGCATCAGCGGCCAGCTGAACCGTGCGCGCAACTGACGCCACCCACTATCCCCCCCCCCCCCCCCCCCCCCCCCGCCACCCCCTGCGTGTCGCACCGCAGACCATGATCGACGCGCCCACGCTCAGCAACACGGCGTACTTCACGGCCGTCGGCGCCAACCCCGGCGCGACCGCCGTCAGCGGCAGCGCGCAGGTGTCGACGCCCATGGCGCGCCGCGCGGCGCTCACGCTCGTCAAGGCGGGCGCGTTCCTGGACGACGCCAAGAACGACCTCTACGCTTCCCCCGGCGAGACCATCGCGTACACGTTCCGCGTCACCAACACGGGCAACGTGCGCCTCACGGGCGTCACCATCGCCGACCCGCTCATCGCGAACGTCGACTGCCGCGCCGTGCCCTCGCCGCTCGCGCCCGGCGAGTCCGCGCTGTGCACGGGGACGTACGTGCTCAGCGCCGACGACCCGGCGCTGCGCGCGGCGCAGCAGACGAACGTCGCCACCGCGACCGCGACCGTGTACAATGACCCCACCACCACGACCGGCGCGCAGGTGGGCGGCCGCTGCGAGCGCTGTAGTCCCTAACCCTAATTCTAACCCCCGCCGTAGTGTTGAGTGAGAGCTGCAGTTGAGTTGATGCGCGCGTCCGTAGTGCAGCGCAGTGCTGGTGGCGCGGTGCGGCGTGCACGCAGCGCTTGCGGACCACACTGCCACCGTACTTTACGCCTGGTACGACAGTATGTATGTCCTGCCACCAGCGTGTGTGATCAACAGCGGTAAGCATACATGCTGTCGCACCTTGACCGCCAGTGTTGAGTGCCTCTGCCCCATTTCTACCCCTCTCCCCCATCTGCACTTGCTGCAACAGTCCCGATAAACCATTGGTGCCGCTGTGACTGCTGCTGAGCACTGCATTACAGGCGCGAACGCTGCATTGGTCACCAGCGGGAGGGTTCACTTCAACATGTTTCTTTGCCAGAGCCAGCCACAGCCACTGGTCAACCACAGCCACTGGTCACTTTGCTGCCACTGTGCATTACCCCCCACTTTCCAGTAAACCGGCGCTGTCATGCGTCAACAACACATTTAACACCATCCGCCCCCCCCCCCGCCCCCGCCTCTCCCCCGTCTTTCACCGACCAGGCGACCGTCACGGTGCCGCTGCGGCCCGACTCCGCCGCCATCGACGGCACCGTCCTCTCCTTCAGCATGGTGGGCTCCGTCGTCAACGACGCCGCGGCTATGCAGGCGGTGACGGCGACGTCGCGCCGCCTCGCCGCCGCCGCGACCGCCACCGCCGCCGGCGAGTGCGACATCAAGGACGTCGTCGCGGCGTGCAACGCGGCGTTCGGCGTCGCCGTGTGCACGTGCGTGTACTCGAGCGACGGGCAGTGCGCGACGCCCGTGCACGTCGACGCCGCGCTGCACGCGCGCCGCCTGACCGTGAACCAGTGGCGCGGGCTCATCCCGGGGCGCGACGGCGCGGCGGCGGACGCCGCGGACGCCGCCGCCGCGCAGCGCGGGCGCCGCCTCGCTGTCCCTGAGTCCAACGTCACGTCCCTCTTCGAGATGACGTTCCGCACGGACGGCAGCGGCACGGGGTCCGCCAAGGCGGCGGCGGCGTTCGACACGTTCGCCAAGTGCCGCGAGCAGGTGCGTGCGGACGGTGTGCGTGGAAGCGGCGTTGGTGTTTGGGTGATGTGGCTGCTGCCACGCGCCGGCGGCGTGAGGGGGGAGTGTGTCTATTGTGTGCGCGCGCCGGAGGCGGCAGCGCTGGAGCATGGTGCGATTCGCTGACCGCTGCCACCTATGGCAGCTGCGTGCGCTGCGCCGCTGTGTTATGTTGTGACTATGGTGCGTGCGCTTATCTGCAGGCTGTTGATCACAACGCCGCCCCTGCGCACGGTGGCACTTTTTAGCCAACATGGTCAAGCGCTATGTGTGTACCACTGGCGACCCCACGAATGCGATGCGCGCTGAGTTGAGTGTTGCTGCTCAAAGCACCTCTAACCCTCGCCCCCCCCCATCCCCCCCACACCATGCGCAGGGTCTAAACACCATGAAGGCGGGCTGCTTCGACAACGTCCAGATGTCTGCCTTCAACTTCTCCCAGGTCATCGCGGCACGCAACGTCAACCCCGACACGTCCAGCGTGATCCTCGTGCAGGACGAGCAGGCGCTGCTCGCGCAGTCTGTGACCATGCCCGACATGACCTCCACGAGCCAGACGGGACTCAAGAACGTCTGGTTCATCTTCTTCCTCTTCGTGCTGCTGGTCGGCATCGCCGCGTGCCTGTGCGGCATGCAGCTCAAGCTCAGCCGCAGGAAGACGCTCGCCGCGGAGGCTGCTGAAGCCGCGAACGAGAACGACATCGGTGAGTGCTGTGAAACGGCTGAGCGTCGTTTGCGGCCCTGACCCCATTGAGGCACGTGGCAACATAACTGCTCGGCCAGCGCTGAGCTATGCATGTCTGCACTGATTGTGCAACCAACCATCAGCACTGCGGACTCCACATGGCACCGTTCTTCATGCGCAGACATTGCAACACCATGTATACCATACATACACGAGTCCTGATGTGAGCGTCGGCGGCTGCAGGCGAACACTCCTTGAGGCAATGCACATCTGACACAAGCGCCTCTCGCCTCTCGCGCGACCTGAACAGTGCTCATCGACGGCAAGGGCGAGCGCGGCGCCGGCGGCGCCGACGGCGTGCGCCGCCGCCGCAAGAAGAAGGCCAAGCGCCCCGCGTCGCTCAAGAAGGACAACTCGGAGGACCTCGCGGACGTCTACTCTGGCGACTCGTACGAGGACGAGGACGCCGAGGGGGAGGAGGGGGATGACTTTGACGGCAGCCGCGCCGGCGTCGCCAACCCCCTGCGCGGCCGCCCCATCACCAAGGTGGACCTAGACTACGACGACGCCGCCGCCGCCGCCGGCGGCGCGGACACGGACGACGGGGACTGGCGCCAGAAGTACTAGACTGTCTTTGCTGCCGCCGCAGCCCACCGCTACCGTACCCCCTGCTCTGGGGTTGCTGTGCTCTAGTGGGTTGGGTTGGGGGGGGGGGGGGGGGGCAGGGGGGGGGGGGGGGGGGGATAATGCTGAGTGGGGGGTTGAGCTCAGTGTTGCTCGAACGTGAGCTGCGCGCCGCAGGGGGCGGCCGCAGGTCAGCCGACAATGCCGTATGCAGCGGACAGGGTCCCGGGATGGGTTTGTGTGTGTGTGGGGAGGGGGGTGGCGCGTAGAAAGGCGAGCCGACCTACTGCATGGCTCGCCATGAACTTGGGGCTGGACCTGGGTTGGTCCCAGTTGTGTGCCGCCCGGTCTTTGTCCGATGGCGGTGCGCTCACGCGCGCAAGCACCCTCTTGCGCCCTCCCCCCCTCCCCCTCTCGCTGCCCCTCTTCCGGTAGCTCCTTGGGATATCTACACCTCCGCACCAAGGCACACGAACCGTGGTTCCCATCAGACAGAGAGAGCGAGCGAGTATGCGTGTGTGCAGCCCGAAGATCCTTGGACTTGCGTTCCTACTTGTTGATCACGTGTTGTGAGATTGTGAATTTGTACATTAGAGGGGACGGGCATGCGCTGCGCACGGCGTGCCGTTGCACCGCATCGCCCGCACCAAGGGACTGAGGGGTAACTTGTGGGGGCAAGAGTAGACGCGAGGCATCGTACAGCGATCGGTCTCGTGCATTCTGATGGCCACTGCATACCATGTGCCACAATGGATCACGGCCATTATCCCATTTGCGCTGTTTGGCTCTCATTCCTGCGCTTGGTGTGCGCAAAGCTGGCATATTGCAACTGTTGTTTGTTCCAGCTGTCACGGTGCTCAATTTGCGCTTGATGCGCGCATTGCTGGCACGGATTTGCGAATGTGACGTTGAAAAAAGATGCAAGGAGAAGCCCAAAGTTCATATTGTCACTCCCCCCATACGTCTTTCATATAAGGAGAAAATATTGAGCCTCTAGATCATGATGATTACGTAGTTCAATGTCCTTCTCTCCTTCTCCAGTCCCTCTCTCCCTTCTCATGTACATCAGAAGCAAGTACCAGCATGAGAGGTGCAACAAAGAGGGTATGCCCAGCTCACTTGAAACTGTGCAAACGAAGGAATGTCACCCTATGAAGTGTAACAGCAGATGGCTGAGGGTTCTCCCAAATACCATTGCCCCAGCAAGCAGCTGGCAGCACGAAGGCTTCCGCGGCCAAAAGCATGAGGGGCGGTGACTGCCAACTTGCCACAACAAGGAGGACGGCAAAAGACACAGGTGCATGAAAACATTGAAGTTGCTGCAAACTGCCAGATTGCACAATACGTAGTGCTCAAAGTCTACATGACACCTGATCTACTGCCTGACAGGGCGCAGACCATGCGTGCAAACGCGAGCGAAACGTGCATCATTGCGACATACAGACATGGTTGCGGGCGCAAAAGACGGTCGGTGCGCATTTGGTCTGCGCACGCAGGCTTGTTTTTGAAATTTATGAGGCCCACGCCCGTCTCTCATTTGCTCTGCAGCCTCAGTCCAGCTGGCCCCCTGCTACTTGGTCCGTGCACAGGCGCTTCCCCACAGCATCTGCGCGCCGGTCACCACCCCACGGCACTGTCGGACTGCTGTCACGCCGTGGGCAGAGCATACCGCGGCAGCATGGCGCGCCTTTCCTCCTGCGCAGGGTCAACGAGCAGTGCGCGGTGTCAGACATCACGCAGGCGCACTCGTGGGCACCAACTACAGAAGACATGACTGCAAATGTGGGCGGTGACAAAGAGGCAGGCGCTGCGTGCCTTTCGGCCTTAATAGGCATGGAAGCCGTGCGCACAGTGAGTGCGGCCTCAGCTGGACTCATGCGCAATTGCGAGCCAATGCGCATCTGTTCTGCAGCAGACTAACATTGCATTGGAGCTGGGCACAACTGTGATGCCCGCAGCTCCACATGCGTGCAAAACACACGCGCATGACGCGATGCGCTCGAGCAAGACGCAAAGAACGCAGTGACGTGCGTGTTCAGGGAGACTCGTCCGCGGTATGACGCGCAATGGGTGGAGTGGGTCTCCATCATTGAGGCAGAGTCCAAGTCTTCGCACCGACGGCCTCCGCTCTCAAGCATACGCATGAACAATTCCCGCAAACACGCGATTCAATGCGCACGCAACTCTGTGGCTATCACTACACTCAACAAATACGTACCATCGACATCGTCTCATCGTCGTACAGCAGCCGCGGTCCGTCCTTCGTCCCGCCCGCCGCCGCCGCTGCCGCTGCTGGCGCCGTCGGCGCCACTGCCGCCGCCGCCACCGTCGCCGCCGGCGCCGCCGCCTGCACGGGGGGCGCTGAAGCAGCGACCTGAGATTCCGCGGGCGCCTGACCCCCAGGGTACCCCGGCTGCGGCGAGGGGCGGAAGCCCCCTGGCGGCGGGCGCGGAAAGTTCTTGGGCGGCGCGCCGAACTTGGTCGGCAGCCCGAACCCCGGCGGCGGCAGGTCCGTTGGCGGGCCCTGCTGCTCGGGGGGCGCCTGCTGGAACTGCTGCTGCTGCGGAGGCACCTGCTGCTGCTGCCCGGGGAAGCCCTGCGGCGGCATGAATCCGCCGCCGCCGCCGCCGCCGTCGCCGCCGTTGAAGGACCCGGAAGACGGCGGCATCCCCGGCGATGGGGTGCTGTGAGGGGGGCCGGTGAAACTGCCGTCGCGGGACAGGCCACCCGAGGGACCGCCAAACCCGCCCTCGCCGCCTGGAGGAGGCCCGAACGAGCCGGGGGGTCCGCCGCCGCCCTGGTTAAAGCCCCCAGGTCCCCCTTGTTGCTGAAAGTTGCCCCCCCCAGCCTGCTGGTTGAAGTCACCTCCGGGTTGACGGTTGAAGTTGTCGGGGCCGCCGCCACCGCCGCCATTGAAGTTGCCCCCCTGGCCGTTGGGCTGGAAGCCGCCGCCGCCGGGGCCATTGAAGCTGCCATCACCCCCTTGCTGACCTGGTCCCCCGCCGCTGCCGCCGAAACCCCCAGGAGGGCCGTTGAAACCCCCTGGGCCGCCCGGGGGGCCGGGAGGGGGGAAACCGAGGGGCGGAAAGCCCCCGGGGCCTGGAAACCCCCCAAATCCCGGGGGGGGGGGGAACTGGCCGGGGCCCCCTGGGAACCCCCCTGGAAAGCCCCCAGGGGGGACCGGAGGAAAGCCGCCGGGGCCGCCAGGGAACTGGAACGGGGGGCCGCCGGGGGGGAACATGCCGGGCGGCGGGAAGTTGAAGTTCATGGGCGGCGGCCCGCCGCCAAAGGGCGGGGGCGCGCCGCCGAGGGGCATGCTCGCGGGGGGCAGCTGCTGCTGCTCCTGCTGCTGGTGGTAGTGGCCGTCCTGCGCCGCGCCTGCCGTGCCGGCGGCCTCCGCGGCCTTGCGCGCCGCGCGCTCCGCGATGGCCTCCGCCGGTATGCCCTCCATGCCGAAGATCTCGTACTCAGCGGACTCGCGCCCCTCCTTGGCATTTTGCACCCTGGAGAGAAAGAGGCGCACATGGGAAATGGGATGGTTGGTGACGGGGAGCGCAGCGATGCATCGCGCGCAGGGACGAGCTGGCGAGCTGGCGTACGCTGTTGATCCGTTTGGAGCTGCGGCTGTGTCACTCTCACGCGTCGCCTTGCAGCAGCAATATGAGAATACGCTGTAAGCAATGCGCTAGCAAAGCGTACAGTCCACGGTTTTACTGGGAGGCCTGCATGAGGGGCCACGTTGTTCCCAGATGAACGAGAAGACACCCCCTGAACGCTTGCAGACATTAGCTTGCTGCTGGTCAGACATCATGATTCCAAAATGATGACGCAGGCGAAACAAACGAATGCCTCAGTCTGATGGGTGCTCTATGGCGGACGCGATAGGTATCATGCGAAACGCCACATGCAATTTAATGCTATCACCGTGTCATGTGTTCCACTGATGCCCATCAAGCACAGGAAGACCGCTGTATTACTTCGTGGGGCCCTCTGAATCGTGTTGCACAAGGCAAGGCACGTATAAACGACAGCACCGCAGCTTCAATTGAGAACCGCACTGGACCATGACGTTGGCAAGCTGAATGGTACAGCAACAGCAACTAGGCATGCGACTCACACGCCCTTCCCCAGCATGTCAAGGCCCACAAACAAGTGCCCCGACACCGACTGTCGGGCGCAGAAACCGCGTGCCATCATCACAACACTGCGTACTCACTGAGTGACGGTCTCCTTGTGGACCTGCTGGCAGTGCACCACCAGCCCGCCCGCCGTCGTCAGCTTCTTGTTGCACACGAGGCACTTGAAGTGCTTGGCCTTCTGGTGCTGTATCAGGACCTCCTCGTGGTCAAACACCCTGTCGCAGTAGAAGCACCACGGCTGCTCCTTCTCCTCCTCCACCTTCTGCTTCTTCTTCTTGCCCATGCTTCCGACGGCTGCGGGGGGGGGCGCAAGTGCAAGCGAGTGACGCGCCCGCCGCTGTTAGACACCTACCTTTCCCGGGCGCAGCCCGCCAGCCGTTTCGCAGGCGTCGCCGTGGTGGTCATTTTGATCAGTTACCATTGAGATGTGCCGCAGTATTGCACAGGGAGTTGGCGAACAGTTGATGTGCAGTCGAGGACTGTGAGTCTCTGGTTGTACGCAGGCCTTGGCAACTTGTTTTTCTACGTAAGCAATGACCATAGTAAATCCACAAGCTGACTGCATACTGTTGTACGTCATACATGATGTCAGTGGTTTTAGGTCAACTCTGTCCATAGCTGTAACTGCAAGGTCAACCGAAAGGCTGTGACTCGAGCAGCATGCTTGACATACATTTCCTGGTGGGCTGTGCGAGTAGGCTGAGTGAAAACGACTTGACACCGACCTGTGTGCGCTGTTTAAAGGATTAGTCACAAAGACTGTTACGCCTGACGACAGGCAACTGCAAAGATACAGACACAGGGTCTTAGCTGCAGGGTGTCGCGCGCAGTGGAAACACTGGCAGGGCTGCTCAGGCAAGCCTGCAGCGATGAGATGCGGCAGAGCAAGCAACAAGGGATAAACATCTAGGTCGCTGCCGCCCAAGACATGGCTCAAACAAAAGGCAACTGCGGCTAACATTCAAAAGGTTATGGTAGACCGAAGCTTGCTGCATAGGCCGTGTTGGTAGCCTAACGTAGCCGGTGCTTTCTACGTCTTAGATTGATGTCGCTCAAAAAGCACTGGAAGGAGGGGCATTGCTCACAGCAACAAGCAGAGGCACCAACACCAGCTGCTTTCTGCTTCGGTTGTGGTGATGGTGATGCGGCAGCGAAAGACGGAGCGCCAACAAGGAGTGCGGAAGGACTGTGTCGACAGGGCCGATATAGACGTCTTGAGCATTGAGTTGTCAGCTGCCTGCAGCCACGAGCCTGGCCGCCATAACGCTGACGAAGATGCCCTACGAAAAGATTGGGTGCCGGTGCCGGGTTAGAGCAACAATCTTCACCGACACACTAAGCAGGCACCACAGTGGCACGATGATGGAATAGGCGAGGAAAATAGCTTTGCCTGCTGTTGCACCGCTGAGCATCTGGGGAGCTGCAGCGGGACTCCGCTTCCAAAAAGTGCCGACCGCCGCGGTCCAGATCAGCGGACAGATCCAAGGCAACTTTTGCAGAGCTGACACCGTACGAGGGGAATGTGTTCAACGCTTACCTGCAGTGCCTGCGCTCCTGCTGCCGCTCTCTCTCTTCCACCCGCTTCTTCGCCGCTAAGAAAACTGTGTGAGTACCGCTGGCCTAGGGTTAGGCAGCAACATCTAGGGTTTCGCTGAGTGAAAGCTGACAACTTTTGAAAGATCTGACCTGGGTAGGACAATGCCATATTGGATGGGCATTGTCATGTTGGATGGGATGACATAGACATACTCGCGAACTTGTCGTTGTGGCGCGACAATGGGATGGGGATGGAATCCGATGGATGGTGGGATGGATGACATAGACATGCTCACAGCCTTGTCTTTGTGAAGGCCCGCAAGTGGACGGCGCAAAGCATCAATGTGTACGGCTACTTGCACAGCACATTTCAAATGCTTTCTCCTAAACAAAGTACAGCGACAAACCGGCATGCACGTGACCCGTCTGTTTACACAACAGTGATATGAGTGGATGCCGCCGCGATCGACTTTTAAATATCAGCAACACATCCGAACAGCGCCATGCTCATGCAGACGTTAAGGCAGCGAACGCAATGACCACATTGCCAGGAGCACAGTCTGGCAGTGAACCAGCCACTTGCACACACCCGGCTCAGCAACAGACCAATAGCTTTCATTCATTCAGCATCTTGCTGTTTCCAATGACGTCTGAACATGCGTGCAAGGTGCGCAATGCTCCATGACAGAGGACGCTCTGCCATTGGTGCAGAAAGGGCCCCACTCTAGTCCGGTGTGGCATGATGTACATGATATTTCACACGGAGCCGCGCCACTGCTTACCACACACTCATGTACAAGACGATGCCGCACACGGCATGCGCGCACTTTCAGGTGAAGAGACGGTGTAGCAAATCTGAAAGTAAATGAACCGCGGGCACACGCTGTGCCATCGCCTCGGACAACACACGGCACACACAGCACCACACAGCAACACCTGACGACGGCGCGTGCCGCTGTCATTGCTGCGCCGCGAGTGACGCCAGCAGGCGCGCCAGCAGCGCGTCGCCGTCGCCGAGCCCCTTGCGCAGCAGGAGCGGCGCCGCCGCCGCACCGGGCAGCTCGCTGCAGCAACAGCCGCCCGTCGCATCTACCAGCACCTCGCGGCGCTGCCGCGTCGACAGCGCATCCGCTGCCGCCGCAATCGCGTCCTCGTTCACCTCATCCCCTTCTCTGCCGCTGCCGCTGCTGCCGCCGCCGTCGCCGCCGCCGCCGTATGCGAGCAGCTCCGCAGCGGCGGCGGCGGAGAGCCCCGGCAGGTCCAGCGCGCACGCCGTGTGGCCTGCGCGCATGAGCAGCACCGCGGCGTTGTCGTGGGCGGAGCGCACGAGCGCGTTCGCGGCGACCGCCGCGGCGTCCGCGCCACGGCCCGCGCCCGCGAGCAGCGCGATGCGCAGGCACGCCTGGCGCGTTGCGAGAGCAGCGAGGGGAAAGCGGCAGCGTCAGATGTGGCGTGGAGAGGGTGCACACAATGGGGGGGGGAGGGGGGGGGGCGTCCTTGATGCACTGCTGCAACCGGCACAAGTACGGAGGCGGTGTGCTCATAACTGTCAGCTGTGTGTGCGCATTCGGCAGTCGCCGGACGCTCACAGCAGCGATGTATGCTCAGCGCTGCTGACACCTCACAAATTCAAGCATTCAGCGCGCCAGCTCAGGCAAAGGTCATGAAACAACCACGCCTGCACTAGTGCAATTGCATGTAGATACACACACGGTCCATATGTACATTTCATGAGTACCTGGTCGAGGGGAATGATGCTGCAGCCGCCGCGCGCGCTGCGCATCAGCAGTCCCCCCTTGAACAACCCCAGCACCGCCAGCGCGCCCACGGGCCGGCACACGGGAACAGGCCGCGAGTGCCCCCGCGGCCACCCGCGCGCAGGCGGCGGCGCAAGCGCGTCGTTCGCCGCCAGCTTTATGAGCTCCACGTGCGCCGCGCCGCCGCCGCCGCCGCCACTGCTGCCGCCCATGCCGCCACTGATGGTTGCCGCCCACACGGACGACGGCGTCGTCGCGAACAGCGAGCCCGCGACCCACGCCAGCGCCTCAACGGGCTCCGCGGGGGCGAGGGTGAAGCCGCCGGCGCGGCGCAGGCTGTCGCCGCCGCCGCTGCCCCCGCGCGTCAGCGACAGCAGCCGCACCTCGGCACCGCGCGCGACCGCGCAGCGCGTGCCCGCGGCGTCCCACGCAACGCACGTGGCCACGAACGACGCGCCCACGGGCTGCGCCGTGCGAGCGCCGCTGCCGCCGCCGCCGCCGCCGCCGGCGTCCCACCGGTAGAAGCGGCACTGCGCGCCGGGCAGCGCTGCTACCGTCGGCACCAGCGTCAGTCCCGCGAACATCGGCTTGGGCGCCCCCGGCGCCGCCGCCGCGCCCCCCGAAGCCGGCACCGGCGACAGCGCGGAGGTCATGGCGGGCGACGCGGAGGCGGCGGTGGCAGCGGCGGCGGCGCGCGACGGCGACGCGACGCCGGGCTCGCGCACGTGCAGGCAGAGCAGCGGGCCGCCGCTGCCGTGCAGCCGCACCGGCAGCGCGCCGTCGGCGAGGTCGACGATGCCGACCTCGCTCACGACATCGCCGCCGCCGCTGCTGCCGCTGGCGATGCGTCGGATGGACAGTGCGGGGATCTCCGGAACAAACTGCGCGGCCGACCGCGGCGAGAGGCCGCTGCCGCCGGCGGCCTTGGCGCGCTCGCGCCGCGCCGCCGCCGCGTTGATGTCTACGAGCAGCGCGAAGGCTGCGCCGCTGCCGCCGGCGCCGCTGTCGTGGGTGGCGCCCGCGGCAGTGCTGGCCCCGATCCAGGCAAAGTCGAGGCACTGGCCGCTTTCCAAGAGCGCGATCTCACCCTCGATGAAGGTCATGATGCGGTACTCGCGTGCCGCGCGCGAGACCGCCGCGACGTAGCGGCCGCTGCCATCTGGCAGCAGTTTGTCGCCTGCGTGCGGCGCGGTGGCACAGCAGTGAGCGGAGTCGTGGCCGCCTGGGTATAGGCGTCATGGCGAGTGAGGTGCTTGGTGCGTGTTGACTGGGCAGGCACGTGCTGGCATTCTGCGGCAGTGCGGCTGTCGGTGTTGCGGTGATGCATAGATCCCTGCGCGCACAACACTGCCAAGCGGCGTCAGCGTGCTTGAGTGCCCGCAACTCGCATGCCTGCGGCACACGGCCGGCATGAAACGCTTGCTGGAGGTGCACATGCCGGTACTTCCCTTGCTGATACAGTCGTACACAGTGTCCATGCCGTGGGCGGCATGGCCTTGCGACCTCATTCATCAACACTATCGTTCAGTGCGACGGCGATGAAGGCGGCAGCAGCCCGCAGCCTTTGCAGTGGCAGTGCTCAGTTAAATGCTGGCCATACATCTCAGAGCGTGCTGCCCTGTTGACACGCCTGCGCACTTGGGACCCCCCATCCGCTCTCCCCCTACAGCACACGCACCACTGTCCAATGTTGCGCAAAAACACATACCTGCAGCAGCGAGCGCCGCCGCGGCCGCGTCCCCGCCGCCGCCGCTGCCGCCGCCGCCGTTGTCATCGCTCAGCCGCCCCGTGGAATCATTGGTGACGCTCCGCGAGCGCAGCGCGCCGCCCGGCGCCGCCTCCTCCTGAAGCGCGCGCCCCCCGCGGTCCTCCCCCCAGCTCACGACGTACTTAGCCAGCTCGCCGCTGCCGCCGCCGCCGCCGCTGCCGCGCGCGAGCCCGAGCAGCGTCGTCGGCCCCCACGCCGGGTGCGCGCAGTGCGACGCGGGCACGGCGGCGGCGGCGGCGGCGTCGCCGGCGGCGCCCGCGCGCGACAGCGCGAGCACGAACGCGCCGACGTTGGAGCCGACGAAGAGCAGGTGGCGCCGCAACGGGTGCGCCGCGAGCGCGTACAGCTTGAGCTTCTCCGGGAGGCCGCTCACAAGCGCCGTCAGCGGCAGCGCCGCGACGACGGCGTAGGGGGAGGACTGCGAGGGGTCGTCCGCGGCGTCTGCGCGTGCGCGGAGGCAGCGGCGAGGTTAGGCAGGGGCAGGGCTGATGGTTCAAAAAGGTGAGCGGTGATGGGGCGAAACAGGGGGCAGGAGTGCCGTGGGTGGTGCGGCCGAAGCCTGATTTGCAGGGGACGGGAGGGGGGGCCGCAAGGCACGCATTGGAGCGACTGCAGCGGCTCCTGCAGCGGCGGCGCGGACGCATGGATGCGGCAGCAGGGGGTTCAGGTCGGTGGCCTTGACTTTGAGGCACCTGTGACGAGCGGGCGTGGCAATAGATGCGGACAACTGCGGCACAAAACAGGCACGTAGGGGTAGGCTGCAACCAAGCACAACGCTGCTACCGCCGCGCAGAAAAGTTGTTGCAAACGCTGGTCCGTGATGGCAGCGTCTCAGCGCGTGTGCTGAACGGGCATAGGACACGGGGGCGTCATTCATTGTGCACAGGGAACGGGCAACTGTGGCTGCCCTTCAGTGTCAGCAAAGTCGGCCAGGGCAGGAGATGCTGCATCTGAGAGTACTGCAAAGGGCAGGGCAGTGGCACCACCTGCTGCCGAAAAGTACAAGCTATATGGCACACTGTAGCTGACACGCCGCAGCATGCAGGGCACAGACCGCTCCTCGGGTCCATGTGCAAATGAACCGCACGCTTCAGCTACGACAACCGCTTCCTCTGCGCCGCCCACCTGCGCCGTCCAGATCCGCGGCCACGCCGCCGCCGCCGCCGCCGCCGCCGAGCATCGCCATGATGTGCACGCGCGCGTCACGGCCGCACGCGGCGATCGCGCCCTGCGGCAGCGCCGCATGGTCCACGCACGCGTGCGCGACGCCGCCCTTGGAGCGCGACACCTTGCCGCGCGCGGCCAGCGGCACGGCGGCGCCGCCGCTGCCGCCGCCGCCGCCGCTGCGCGCCGCCAGATCCCACGACGACAGGTGCATCTCGTTCGCCTGGCCGGCGCGCCGCCGCGCCAGCAGCGCCGTGAGCGTGTCGGTCGCGGCGCAGTAGGACAGCGTCGCGCAGTCCTTATCGTCGCGGCGCTTCTCCAGGGGGACGGCGGCGGCGGCGCCGCCGCTGGCAGGGGCGGACGGGACGTGCGCGCAAAGATGGCACAGGTGAAGGGAAGCAGCGGCACAAGCAAGGTAGGCAAGTTGTCCACTCATGAGGGACGCACTACTGGCAGCGCAGCGGCGTCATGCGGCGGTGGAGTGGCACTGGCAGCAGCTAATGAAGGCTCAGCGCGCCACCTAAAGCTGGCTTGGACACGGAACAGCGACACCATCGCCGGGTCTGTGCCGCCGGTGTCATCACATTTGTTCAGACAGCGTTGCCTTGCCTGATGGCAATAACGTGCAGTTCTTGAATGTCTGGATGGGATGGATCGGGCACCGCTCGAGGCACGCTGTAGCTGCGCACCGTGACGACTCGCAGAGGCAGGTGCCTGTGCACACACGGAATGCCAGCTATTACCGGACATGCAAGGGACCGCATCGCAACGGCAGAAGCTGCATCTCAGCGCAAAAACTTACATCAAAAGCCGATGCCAGCCATCTTCAGCATAACTCAATCTCACACCACGCAACCGAATGAATTCATCTCTCTCACCTCTTGCTGTCCGTTGCCGCCGCGGCCGGCGCGGCGCCCGAGAGCAGCGCGGCGTGCGGCATGTCCCACAGCAGCAGCGCGGCGTCGTCGCCGCGCGACACGAGCCGCAGCCGCGGCGCGCGCTCCGCGCGCGGCTCCCACGCGGCGTCCGGGTGCGCGCTGACGAGGTGCGTCACGGCGACGCGGTCCTTGTGCGTGCGCAGCGCGCGCACGCACGCGTCGCGCGCCCAGTCCCACACGCGTATCGCGCCGTCGCTGCAGCCGATCGCCAGCAGCGCCGCCGAGACGGGCTCGACGCACGTGAAGGAGACCTTGTTGCTGCCAGCGGCGGCGGCGGCGGCGGCGCTGCTGCCGCTGCTGGTGCCGCCGGCGCCGCCGCTGCCGGCCGCGATGTGCGTGGTCTCGCCGGTGAGCAGGTGGTGCAGCTGCAGCTCGTGGTCGCCCTGGACGATGAGGCAGCACAGCGCGCTCGCGGCGCCGCCGCCTGGACGCAAGCGGCGACGCAATGCGAGCGGACAATGATGTGCTGGTCGTGAGCATCAAACGCATACAGGCAGCACGTCATGCGTCCGCGGAGCACGACCAGAAACAGGTATCCACGCCGTCACTGATGTTCAGTCAAGCGTTGATGGGAGCAATGTCCCCTACAATTCTACAAGAGTGCGCAGGAGCGCGGGCATCAGCAAGCCTTGCCCATGACCACTGGCGGGGCAGGCTTGCACCAGCCGCGTCAATGAGCCACCGCTGAAGGTGATGGTGCCAGCTGCTGCTGGACATGCGCGCGCAGAGCTGCATGCCGCCGCTGCGCGTCGACCACCGTCGTCGCTGCCGCCACTGCTGGACTGGCGCCGCTGCTGCAACCGCGCGGGCTGCAGCAGCGGCGGCGGCAGGCATCAGCTGCAGCAGCGCCCGTGCTGCTGACGCGGACACCTCTCCATGCATACCTACTCTCCGACACCGTGGCACTCGCCATGCTCTACAGCATCAATACCCATCGTTATGCCCTCAACAACTCGCTGCGCTGTCCACTTCAACATCCTCACCGTCGCCGCCGCCGTGGCAGCGCGCCGACCACCACAGCGTGTCGGCGTCGTACCAGCGCAGCGCGCGCACGGCGCCGAAGGCGGGCGCGCCGCCGCCGTCCGCGCCTGCGCCAAAGCCGTTGGGCCGCAGGTGGCGCAGCACGTCGTGGCGCGCGTAGTCCCAGACAACGACGCGGTCGTGCTCGTCCGCCGTCGCGAGCCACGGCTTGGTGGGGTGCACGTCCAGCACCTTGACCTGCGCGCAACAGGGGGGGGGGGGGCATGTCATGGTCGTACCGCTACGCTTGCCAGAGTTGGAGGGATCGCACTTGACGCGTGATGCATGCTGGGTTTTGGTTGCGGGATGTGAGTTGAGATGAGTCGTGCATGGTGGGCGATGATTAGACTGTGCGCTGCCTCATGTGCCGATCAAGAGCTATGCTTTGAACGCCATCAACAGCACTAAATGTTGGATATGGCAGTTCTCAGGGTAGTAGATGTGCCTGAGCCAGTCCAATTGAGGCACCTTTTGTGTGGAAATTAAAGTGGGAACATTTGAAGCTACTCCAAAAAGCGCGCAAGCAGGCTTCCAACAAAAATACCACAAACAAGCAGGCCTCACGGCGGTGCATATACATATGGTCAGCGTTGAGCAATCTCTTGTTCCCGTCAAAGGCCTCAGCGATGGGAAGTGGCTGTTGGTGGCAGTACCATTGGCACAGCACAGAGAAGCTGCAATGAGAGCCTGTTGCAAGATCGTGCACATGGCCTCCGTGAACTTTGAGCTGGCGTCCATATATACTGGCACAGTTACCAAGGTCCTTATAGTACGCCTGAGAGCATCAGAGACGGCGCAGCCCTGTCCAGAAAAGCGCAGGCTTTTGGAAACAAAGGCATTGAACATAAACAGGTCTTGCGACGCTGCACAAAAATGTGATCAGGGTTGAGCAATCTACTGTTGCCGTCACAGGCTTCAGCGATGTGGAAATGGAAGTTGGTGCTGGTACTTGATTAGTACTTAGTAACTACTTACGCATTGGCACAGCACAGAGAGACGTTGCAAAGAGGACCTATTGCAACATCGAACACATGGTCACTGTGCACTTTACGCTGACGTGCATCAGTACCAAAATAGCTACCAATGTGCCTGATGCATCACAGGCGGCGCAGCCCAGCAGCACAACTGGCGTACCTTGGCCATGGCTTTGGCATCAACATCATGAAGGCCGCCTCCATAGAATAAGCATTCCGCCTCCATCGCCTGTGCTGCCACGCCAGGGGCGACAAGCAGCTCTCAGTTGCGCACAATCGTGAGAAACAACTTGAACATAAACTTCAATGCATTGTTGAAGTTGTATGACGCATCCCGTGGGGTCATCCTAGTAGTAATGAAGTTACCATCGTCTACTTGTGCATGAGCAAGCATTCTCAGTCACGAATCGTCACAGACCAGGTGAGAAAAATGCCACAATGCGTAGCTACATAGAAGCTCACAGCCTCAGAGGTTTATTCAACTGCGCTTGGTGCACATGCAGCATGAGAAGCAACAAAACGTGCACTGGCAAAATAGGTCACAATTCACAGCCACCAGCAGACACAGGGAGAGTTGCAATGACTTCTGAGGTACGATAGGTTGATGCCCATTTCGGTGTTAATGCGCCATGTAGCGCGCCCCCGACGCAACTCTGCAATTTCAGGGTTCAGACCACCAGCGCTGCGCACGTAAGCTTGTCCTTGCCCCCTCAGATTTGCCAACGCTAGTGCACTGCGCGGCATGGACGACCAATCTGCAATGCTGGGTCACTGCCGCCAGCTGGTTGCGACCACCAACCCATCCCGCTGAAAGCTGGGACATGCCAGAGAAGGGGCTACATCACACCATCATGCGCGGCACACAAGTGCCGCGAAGAAGCTGGCACATGCTGCTGCCACTGCCACCCGTCCATGGTTGTAAGGAGGGCAGCCAGGCGGCCCGCCAGCCATGCGTGGCAGGCCGCGCTGTGTGTGTTGTTAGTTTCCCTTGCCTACAGAAGCACGAGTGTCACTGCCAGGTATGCTGAGCAGAGGATGCGCTGCGTTGTGGTGCAGCCAGCAGCGCCTGCTTGCCTCGGCCCGCAGCAACCAGTGCCGCATCGCGCTGCTGCACCATGGGCGGCGCCGCATTGACGCCAGCTACAGGTGCAGTGGAGCGCATGGCACGCGGCCTCCTCGCCACCACGGCGAGCATTCGCTGTGTGCGCCGCCGCCACCACCGCTGACGCCGCCGCCGGCGCTCCCGCGGGTGCAGCTGTGGGCAGCACTTACCGCCAGCAGGGCGCCGTGGCAATGCGCAGCGCCAGCAATGGCGCTCGTGTTGCTAGCCCCAGCCTCTGCAGCGCCCTCATCTGCTCCTTTTCCGAGTGACCATTCATATACTTCCTCCAGAGCCGATGCCCTCACTCAGTCCTCCTCCAGCTCCTCGTCGACATCGAGGTCCACCACCTCCGCCGCAGTCTCATCTGCATCGTCCGCCGGCGCCTCACTCAACGCCGCGTCGCCCTCCGCATCCGCCGCCGCCTCCGCAGCGGCGGCGGCGGTGGCGCCGCCGTCGCCGCCAGCGGAAGCGCTGCCGCGCGCGGAGAAGAACGGCTGGTGCAGCGCGTCGTGCAGCGCGACGACCTTCTTGTCGCCGAGCCCTGGGCACAGCGCCATCTCCTCCATGGACGCCTCGCACAGGCCCTGCAGCGAGCCGAACGTTGAGAGGAGCGTCACCACGTCCGTCCTGTTGACGGCGTGCACCGTGCACAGCGCGTCCTGCGCCTTGGCCAGGTAGTCTGAGTTGACCTGGGGGGCGGGGGGGGGGGGGTGTACGAGGCGGCGGGGGGGCATCAGAACACAGGCGCATAGAACAATTGCTTACAGCGCCATGAAGAGGACATTGCTCGCCGCCATCTGCTACTGTAGACTGCCCAAACATGACGTGACTGCGCCTTTTCGGTCACATTTGGCTCAAGCTTGAGAGAGCATGCACAGGCAATGCCGCTGGCAAATGATGCACTGCTGGGGCGATGAGCTGAATGCCTCTCAGTGCAAAGGAGCGCCAAGGCGCACGGGTGAGCCAGGCGCATCTGGGGGGCAGCGCTTTCACGCACACGTGCACACCTTCTCCTGGATGCTGGTCGGTGGCTTGTTCTCAAAGGCCTTGAAGGTCTCCAGGTAGCGCGCCGCCTCCGGCCAGCTCCATGCGAGCAGCAGCGTGAAGTTGCGCGCCACTGCCATCTTGTTCAGCTCCAATAGCAAGTTGACGTTGTCGTCCTGGTCCACCAGCACCAGCAGCAGCCTCAGCCTGTGTGAAATCACGGCGAGCAAATGACCTTGATGAGGATGGCTGAAACCGCAAACAGACAAGAAGCCGTCAATCTCATAGTACAAGCGCGTACAGAGTCTGACCATGGACTTCACCCAACTCCATCCGTTGAAGCTTCGCTACATGACTCAACTATTTCTCGGCCAAGGAAGAATTGAACCATCACACTCTACAGGCAAGGGGGGCTTCCCTTGCAGTATTTCTGTCTACCTCAGTCCTTTGAGTGACATTGAAGGTATCAGGTGAATCTATGGAGTAATGGCGCAGCACTGGTACCTGCTTGGCTTAGGGAGCCTTCCTCTCGTACTTTCGGCCTCGTATGTCAGCCAAGCATCAGCAAAGCACTTTGCTGCCGTGCCACTGCGTCTCACCTGAAACTTGTGCGCAGCTCCTCTATGCGTTGCGCTATGTAGGTGGGCTTCAGCTGGTGGTACCTCATGCTCAGAAAGAGGGCACAGGCGGTGGGGCTGATGACGAAGTCCGGCATGATGCCCGTGGCGAACTCGTACTCCACGTTTCTGATGAGATTCTGAGTGATCATCGGATTCTTCCTTTGCCTCTCATGCACCAGTATCTTGGTCGCAGAGGGAGCGGAGAGCGCTGCGGGCTTCGCCGGAGGCGGCAGTCCATCGTCCAAGTACCTCGCCCCACCCTCCCCGCTGTGCTGCCGCTGCTGCCGGGACATCACGTCTGAGGGGAGAAGTCAGTTTCAAGTACTCTGTTGCCGCTGTTTCGATCACTCCACGCGTCTTCAAGGTTCCAGGACTTGAAGTAGTAGAGAGGAAACGTGTGTGTAGAGGGGTGGTGTCATTGCAGCAACACGGTGCATATGTTCAACTGTGCAACCAGCCGGTAGTACTGCAATCTGTGCACTCGCAACTCCCTTGTGCTGGCGCATTGGCAGTTAACACCACAACTGCAGAACTGGACTGGAATCCCTGATGAAGCGCGCAGCTGACGAGGTGCTACCAAGGGAGGGGGGTGACTCGGGCAATGAGATGGGTGGTGCGCAGGACGATTTGAAGGCAGACGGACACAAAAGAGCTCGCACCGAGGATGTGGCAGATCGGAGGTAAGAACGATGCCTCATTGCTTCTGCGGCACCCTCTGCTCTGCTGCTGCTATCGCTGCTGTTCTACCGCTGATGCGCTCTGCCCTACCATGTCGCCACAGCATGTGTAGCTTGCTTCAATTGCTTGTGCATTCGACTGACGGCGTCCTCTTGAGCCCGCGTCAGCGCGCCAGCTTCGCTGGTGCTCAACGTACACAATTGCCAACCGAAACGTTGGCGTGTCACTCAGTGATGTGAATGCTTTCGCCAAACATTGCTCTCAGCAGTGACGAAGCAACAACACCCCAGCAGCCAGCTGCCAATGGCAGTACATCGACCCCGCAATCAACATCACAAACTGCGTTGCAATCAACGCCGACATCAGCGGCAGCGGCGCCGGCCACAAGCAATGGCGCCGCCAAATCTGCCGCGCTGTCTCCAGCGGCTACGACAATGCCACCACCACCAGCGCCAGCAGCAGGAAGCAGCCAGAATGCATTCAGCGCGTTCTCCGCTGGGGGGGCAGGGGGGACACCCGCATTTGGCGGTTTCTCCTCCGCAACAGCAAACCCCTTTCAGGCGGCGCTGAGCACATTCGGAGGGGGCGGGTTCGGCAGCCCCAGTGGCGCTGTTGGCGGCATCTTTGGGGGCGGCGGCGGCGGGCTGGGCATGGGCATGGGGGGGTTCGGCGCAGGCGCAGCGCAGGGTACAGGGAGTCCAGTTCAGGTACATACTTACCCCTTGTGCGCGAATAGGCGGCTCGCTTGTTTGAGGGCACGGTCTGCAAGTGTGTGACGCTTGTTTGAAGCTGTGTTGGTGGCGTGCCTGTCGTCACACGTTCGTCGTATGAGGGGCGCTGCGCCTGTGCCAGCGGACATGACTCATGAGTGATTGACCAGTGGTTTGTTGTGCCAGACAAGTTCACCTTGGCGATTATCACAGCATCACGAACCAAATCTGCCTCTCTTGTATATCAGAGCTGACCGTATGGTTTAAAGCATGCAGATGCAGTTCCTGCGGCTGCTGAGGTTGCTGTGTTTGTGCACGTCTGCCAGGACTGCTGGAGGCAAGAGCACTTTTGAAAGTGTGATCGCAGCGTACTTTACACATAAGCGCTGTTCTGACAAGCTGATTGTGTCCCTCATTGTCACCCTCAGAGCGATGGTGAGGGAGACGGAACGGAGCCGGGCTCACCGGAGCAGTCCCTGTCACAGGAGCCCACTGTCATAAGAGGTGCGCACTGCAACTGGATGAGTGCAGGCTTCACACACATGCACACACACGTGTCGAACCTTCTCATGCTGCTTGCCACCTTTGCCTGCCGGAGCGCATGGCGCTGTCATGCACGATGAAATGGGAGCTTTCATCCTGGTGGTGAAGCGGGCACTTGCGGTATAGAGCGCATACCTCTGATGTTTACATGAGTCTCACCTATGTCCACGAGTCACACAGAAGTATGGCAGTTGGTATTCAAAGACTCGCTTCATCAATCTTCGTGTCCACACGTGTCGCCTTTCGGCGCGGACGATGCTATCTACAGCAGTCGCGCAGCTCACCACATGCTGCGCGCTAGTCCTGCAGGACTGCTGAGGCGCTGCCGCTTTTGTTTCAGCCTCTCAGAGTGATCGTCGCACTACCGCAGCATCCAGCACCGCCATTGCCGTACCCTGTCTGTGCGGGGGTGTCCTGAATGTTTGCGTAGCGCAGTACGGCCTGCAAGAGGCACGCAAGGCGTCACATGGGTGCGCCTGGCCCAGGGCTAGCGCCTAAACTCAGACGGCCTTGGCGCACCTGACTTTTAGTTTCGAGCCCTGGCAAAACTAGTTTAGCCACGGCGCGACTGGCGCAACTCTTATTAAGGCTTCTAGGCCTTCTACAGTCACTATTGAGGCCCTCCCCTATCGAGCGCGCATGATCGTGAAGTGCCATCGCCGGCGCGGCTCTCGCTGTCTGCAGTGGCGGGCCTGCAGGACCCCAGGGACGTGCGCAATGGCGAGGAGGGCGAGCGCACGCTGCTGCAGGTGCGCGCAAAGCTGTTCCGGCTTGAGGCCAAGGCCGCGCCAGGCGGCGGCGGTGGCGGCGGCGGCGGCGGCGGTGGCGGCGGCAGCAGCGACACGCGGCCGGAGTGGGTTGAAGTTGGCATCGGGCCGGTTCGCGTGCTGCAGGCTCAGGTACTACCGCGCAGCATTTCTTCATTTCTTGCTCGACTTGCGCACAGAATGCAGTGCTACTTGCGCACAGAATGCAGTGCTTTGTTGTTGGTTCAGAGTGCGGCAGACAGCAGCATCGCATAGTGTCGTGTTCTTTTTGCGCTGTAATTGGCATGTCCACTTCCCCAGACGTGCCAGGTGCCTCTCGTTTGAAGCCTCTGCAAAAGTACCAAGTCACAGTTGCAGGCGAGCGAACTGCATGCCAGTGATTTTCATTTGCCCCGTCAAGATTACGCGCACCTGTCGCGCCGCCTTCGCATCGAGCCGCTTGATTGACATCCCCTCATCATAGTTGATGTTTAGCCACAATCGAAGTTCAGTCTCAGTTGAAATTGAGAGCGAACAGCACGTCGCACGTCACCCACAAACGAACAACAGAAGACAACGGCTCGCCCAGCCGTGCTGCCCTGCGCGGCGGCGCCGCCGCTGACTTCAGCACCTCGCTCTGAACTGCGCCCTCAGGTGCCGCCGGCAGCGGGCGAAGGCGCGGCAGCGGCGGCGCGCGCCCCGTCGCGTGTCGTCATGCGACGCGAGTCGCACCCCGGCGGCGCGGGCACCAAGGTGCTGCTCAATGTCGCGCTGCGCGGCAAGGTGGAGGCCGCGAGCCAGTCGGACAAGGCGGTGCGCCTCACGGCGGTGCTCGCCAAGGGGTCGCCGCCGACGACGTTTCTGTTCAAGGTGAGCGCTGTCGGAGCGCGCCGCCACTGGGCATTACGTAGTGCATGCACTGCAGCGTGGCGGTTGCAAGCTATGCGACGTTCCTCTTCAAGGTCAGCACGGTCGGACCGCGCCGCCGCCGGCTCTTACGTATAAGCGAGTGCCCTGCGGCATGGCGCCGCGAGCTGGTTTGTTGGAGCGGGTTGCCTGGTGCCGCCAGCTACTGCAACGCTGAGATCTCAGGTGTAGGTGCCTGGTAAGTGCGCCTGATGCGGACCTACGACCCTTTTTGGCAGTTGCAGGTCGGCAGCTGCAGTCTCCATTCTAGCAGCTTCTGCCAGAGCCCTCGCATGGCGCAGTCTGCTGCATTGTGGTGCGGCGCAGTACGTGGCTGCTGGAGCGTTGCTGGCATGCCCTTGAATTTGATTTTCATGAAGACATGTCTATAATTTGCTGTCCTTCAAGTCATTTACTTGCACAGCTAGATGGGCTAAACCACTCAGGCAATCGGATTGGACGCTGGAGCATCATCTGATTTCGTTGTCATGTACAGTAAGTAGTGCATGGCGTGACCCCTGCATGAATACTCTGCAAAGTGTCGCACAAGGCATTTTAAGACCATTTCATTGCCCAGATGAATGCTCCGCCAGGTAGTTCGGGTGCTGCATTGCCAATCAACTAAAGCACAAGATATGGTTATCATACGCCCTGCTCTTTTCCTGTCATGATAGCGTGCGTGCAGCCTTCTGGCATGCTGCTGCTGCACCTTGCTTGGTGCGCGGAGCCCGTCATAATCAAAATGCTGATGTTGTCATGCGCGACAGGTCAAGACGAACGACGAGGCCGCAGCGCTGCTCAGGTGCATCCGCGAGCAGGTGGAGCAGCACGCGCAGCACGAGAGCGGCAAAGCGGACTGAAGCCGCGGCGCAGCGCCGCGGGCGACCCGGACACCCTGAGGCACCCCCGCAGGCGCCGCGCATCGTCATTGCTGTCAATGACTGTTTATGCTGCAGCGCGCATGTGACAGCAGGGACGGGGGGCGCAGATGGGACATGCGCCCCCGACAACTCTGCCTGGCGTAGCGACGCCATCACTCCCCCCAGGAGTGTTGGGGGGTTGGGGGGGGGGGGGGGGGGGGGGGGGGGGGGCATGCGTGTGATGACCTGACCTCATAGCTGCGATTGTGCCTGAGTCGCTCATCAAGCCGCAAGATGCATGCATAGTGCCTCGCACGTAGGGGCCTCTCGCCAGCACCAGTGCGTACACATGCCGAGAGGCAGCAGCAGGGCTGGGCAGTGAGGGCCGCACCTTCCACCCAAACGAACGCCCCCTGCTACCGCCTTTCACTTCCAGCCCGACTCAATGCAGACAGAATAAATAGTCATTGCGGTGGTGCTGCATGACGCCCTTGTTTGCTTGCTGCCCTCGTGACTGAGCTGTTTAGTGTGCTTCAGAGTCCAGATGTGCTTTGACGCGCACATGAGAATCTGGCGCGGACCAGCCTCCCTTGGGGCTACCAGACTTTACCCAATGGGCATACATCAGTCTTGTTGGACTTGAGGCGATGGCGTAGTACTGTGGGTCATCCATGGACATCAGCCTCTTGAACGAAGTAGGTGGTATCATAGATATGCAGTAATCGCAGCATGATGGGACGGTCAGGCCAGGCCCATTCAGTAAATATACTTGAAGCAACTGTACTGTGATATTGCGACGCTGCTGTTCTCAAGAAATCCAGGGAACTTCAAGGACAAGTGTGCGTCTCATGCAAGCAAGTTGCAACACAGTCAAATAATGACCATTGTGCTGATTCTCATATGCATTGCAACATGCCATGCATCATGATGATGAATGCAGCACTCTGGCTGAATGCCTGTATGTCAACGTCGATGTGGCAATCCTGACACTTGTCGGGCACGTACCAGTCACCTCAGAGGGGCAGAGGCCACGATGTGCCGCATAGCGGTGTGGTCAAAGCATCCATGCCACATTCAGCAGTGTTCACGCTTGATGTCAGCGACGGCGCCATTGCTGCAATGATTCCATGCGTGATGCGGGTGATACTTTGCCTTGCTTTTACAACGACAGATTCCACATGCATGCGGGCGAAAGGGCGACTCTGGACAGCACCTTGCATGGCGGATCGATGTGCGCTTGGTATCAAGACCGCACGGACAAACATCACGTCAAGTCAAGTCATGTGCTACTTCAAGTACAGCGCAAACAAGCAACGAGCAGGTGCTGTAGCATGCTTCGAAGCAGCATGAGAGTGTCTGACACGACGCGCAAGCCTATGAGCAAGCACAGTCGTGGCATGGCAAAGCACAGCTATGATCTGTCAGTGAAACGCCATCATCAGCGCATGCCACGTGTCATTACATTTGCTTTGCCATACATCCATGTGTATATGGGGGGCATGCTGCGGTGTGCAAAGGGCGCAACAACAGGCATACATGCTTGTGTGCGTGACTGCTGCCGCTGCCGTTGTGACTGCATCTACCCGCTCGGCGCACAGCGAAACGTCTGCGGCACACAGCACACTTGTCTCCATGCGTGCCTGACATGGCCGTCAGCATAGTGCGAGGGTGCATGCATGTTTATGCCAGTAAACTGTACCCTGCTTGTGGCTGCCATTACTGGGGAAGGGGACGGGGGAGAGGAGTGCTGTTGTCATATATCAGACTGAAAGCCCTAGCCGCTACGTGTGCTCTGCAATTGGACTGCTCCTGCGAGCTGCGGTGGTACTGCCAATGGCAGTGCTCAGCGCCACCGTGGCGCCGTTGTACCTAACTGCTAACCTTAATGGGCAGCTGCGATACTGGCGCTGCTGCCAACAGCAGTACCGCCGCTGCGAGCACTGGAGCTGAAGCCCGCCAGATGCTCTCCCTCACACCTGGCGCAGCGCTTCTGAGCCTGCAGTGATGCTCCGCAGCCGCACCCCCCCCCCGCTTTTCCTCTTCCCGCAAATGGCCCCATCCTCTATGTGTGTTGCGCCGCACGCCGCACGCCCGCTGCCCCTCTCCTCCCGTCAGCAAGCCCGCCTCCAAAATTGCTTCCCAACCCCCGCGCCGCGCCTCGCCTCGCCGCTCGCCCTCCTATCGACGCTGCCGCGCCCCCCGCCTCCGACCCCCTTGAGCTATCGCCCCAGCAGCACCCGCTTCAGGAACCGGAACACGCCGCGCAGCCGCCCCGTTTTTTGCGGCGGCTCGCGCTTGAACGGGTCGCCGGCGTCCTTGCGCGCCGCCGCCGGCGCCGCTGCCGCCGCCGCCTGCTCCGCCAGCGAGTACGCGCTCTGGTCGATGGCGGCCGGTATCTGCGTGCGGATGGGCGCGGCGCGGCCCGCGTCTGAGGCGAGCGGCGGCGGCGGCGGCGCGGCGCCGCCCTCGAGCCCCTCCGCGTGGAAGCCCGTCGCGAGGACGGTGATGTGGAGCTCGCCGGCGAGCGCGGGGTCGACGAGGGCGCCGAAGATGATGTTGGCGTCGGGGTCCACGTTCCTGTAGATGACCTGCGCGGCCTCGTTGATCTCCGCGAGCGTGAGGTCCTTGTCGCCGATGATGTTGAAGACGATGCCGCGCGCCTGCTTCACGGGGAAGTCGAGGAGCGGCGAGGAGATGGCGGCGTGCGCAGCGTCGCTCGCGCGCGTCTTGCCCTTGCCGCGGCCCACGCCCATGAGCGCCGTCCCCGCGTTACTCATGACGGAGCGCACGTCCGCAAAGTCGACGTTGACGAGGCCGGGCTTGATGATGATCTCGGAGATGCCGACGACGCCCTGGCGCAGGATGTCGTCCGCGACGAGGAACGCCTCCTGCAGCGGCGTGTTCTCGGGGACGATCTGCAGCAGCTTGTCGTTGGAGACGACGATGAGCGTGTCGACGCGCGCCTTGAGCTCCGTGATGGCCTCCGTCGCCTGCTGCATGCGCTTGCGCCCCTCGAAGCCGAAGGGCTTGGTGACGACGCCAACTGTGAGGGACCCCTGCTCCCGCGCTATCTCTGCCATCAGGGGCGCCGCTCCCGACCCCGTGCCGCCCCCCATGCCTGCCGTTACGAACACCATGTCCGCCCCTTGCACCACAAGGGACAGGTCGGCTCGGCTCTCCTCCGCCGCCTTGCGACCAACTGCCGGATTGCCGCCTGCTCCCAGCCCCCGCGTAACGTCCTGCCCTATGGCCAGCTTCCCGGGCGCCAGGTTGCGGCTGAGAGCTTGCGCATCCGTGTTGACCGACCAGAACTCCACACCCGCAATGCCAGATTGCACCATGCGGTTGACGGCGTTCCCTCCTCCTCCCCCTACTCCGATGACCTTGATGATGCAGGGAGTCTCTGAGCCCTCAGCTACCAAGGAGGCAGTATGGGGCTGAAATGTGGTGGGCACCTCCTCTGGAGGTGTCACGACTGGCAGATCCTCCACGTTGGAGTAGGGGCTGGACTTGGCTGCAGCCATGGCGCTGCCAACCGTGGGCCCGCCAGCTGTGACTTTGCTCTCCAAGCCCTTCACGTACGACATGGGCAGGTACTTGGAATCGAAACCTCTGTCATCCCCGGCGCCACTGCTGCTGCCTCCTTCAGACCTGGATGCACAGCGACTGCGCTGTGCCCTGCTGTTGCTGCTGGGCAGTGCCTGGAAGGCTTGTGCCAGGTGTCCGAGGTGCACCGCCAGCACGGCAACTGCCACGCATGGTAACCTCATGCTGCCAGATTGCCTCTGACTCTTCTTAGCGGCCCCAGAGGGGCAGACAGCTACTGGTGTCGCAGCGCAAAAAGACAGTCTCTTTCTCGTTGCAAATCGAATCCTAGAGGCGCGCGAGCTGAACATGTACTCGCGATCGTACTCGCAGAACATCGAGTAATCATTGATGTTGGCACCGTACGTTAGCAAGGCTGTAGCAGCTGATTGCTTGTGGGTGCACGAGACATCAGCACTAGTGAGTCGCCTCCTGTAGAGTACAAGCACTCACTATGTTAGGATGAACCACCTCCGGAGCTGTTAAAACATCAAAGTCAACTTTCTCAGTCTGGCCTGACAACAAGAAAGCTGGTGCGCATGTGGTGTTGACTACGCCAGTCTGATTGCACCAACATAATGTTCGATAGAACCCAGGTGGTAACTCAAATAAATCTGATCAGCAACTTAAACATGGTAACATGGTGCAGACTGTCACCGAAAGCGAGCGATGCTGACGCCAACAACAGAATGCTTCAATGCTTGAATTGTCACCTAAATCCATCATTCTCCATTTCGGGCGGCGAAGCCAGAAGCACAGCGAACGACGGAGGGCGCCAGATGCCATTTACAAGCGTAGGACTTCGTCACCAGCATGCTGCACAGATGCCGAGCAGGCAGCTGCAGTACCAATGCAATGGCGTGAGCGCAGGCCAAGGCAGCACGTGCAGCTCCACAACCGCCATGCAGCCCAGGCAAGTGCCCTGCATCTGCGGCGGCCGCTGCATGTCCCCTGTGCCTTGCATAGCATGCATTGACTCAGGAGTCTGCTAGGCACATGAGAAATTGTGCCGTATGCCCCCATTTGCAGCTTGTGCTACTGCTGGAGTAGAAAAGCTGCTGTTGGCCACAGTACCATGGCGCTTGCACAGGCTTGCTGCACTGCAGGCACGGAGGACCGCTGTCGCTCATCCAGGAGCTCAGGACGCTTGTCTGATCTCCAACAGCACTGCTGGCCACTCCCATGGCGGCGCCCAGCAGATGCAGCAGTATAAGTACATATAGGCGTCAGCTGCAAGACCTCAAAAACATGCCGCAGGTCTGCTCTGCAGGCCCCCGGGCGAGTCAGATGCAGATACCAGGCCATGAGTGCACACGAAGCGTTGCGAGCGTGTGCATTGCTGCAAAACGCTTAGACAGCATTCCCGCCTATATACGGATGGTGCACTCAAAGCTGTCGAAGCCCGAGCATTGAGCTGTGTCGGCCCGTCAGCACGGGTGGTGGTGGCCTACAGCACGATGCTTCCAGGATCACACAGCTGATCGCGCAGCTGCTGTAGGCTGCAGCAGCGGCAGCAGCGTGTGTGTGTGTGGGGGCTCTTTTCTTGTGCACCACAGAGTTGAAGTTGCAGAGGTCTCGGTTTCCGGCCCCTCCTCGCTGGCTGCTGCTGTACTGGCGCTAGCTGGCCCAGTAACGGTACCGGAGCGTGCCCAGCCCCCAGGGGCTCCCTGGAGGCGGCAGTAGGGCTCAGTGCCAAGCACCGGCTCAGCTGAACACAACCCCCGAAATCCCCCTTGACGACATCGATGCTGTTCTGCCACTTACACACTACATACAGCGACAGCGATGAGGGCCGCAGCGGTAGCACCAGCCATGCTATGTCTAGCCAGCAGGGCTGCGGGCTTTGCGGTGGTGCGGAGTCTGCACAAGGCTTCACCAGTAATTCAAGGTGCGTTCGTGTGCAGAGTGATCATGTTTCACAGCAACCGAGTCCAGTGCTGATCATGGCATTGCGCTGCGTCCACAGTTGCAATATCAATAGCCTGCGCTTGTGCAGTCAAATAGCATCTTGCACAGCACCACCCTGCACAGCAGTAATGCTATTCAAACGTGCGTGCTGCCTGTGCAACGTACCCCCCCCAAAGCTTCGAGCAACCTGCAAAATGCGTGGTATACTGCGCCTACTGATGTTGCCGACCTCTCTCATCACCCTGTCGTTGCAGCCGCAAGATTCCGCTCTGCGTTGCGAATGAGCGACGGGGAATTCGATGACTACACCTCCAAGGTGTCCTTCATGTTCCCGGGACAGGGAGCACAGTACGTGGGCATGGCTGCCAGCATCTGCGACGAGGTGCCAGCGGCGAAGAAGATGTTTGAAACTGCAAAGGAGATCTTGGGCTACGATCTGCTGGAAAGATGCACCAACGGACCGAAGGAGGTCTTGGACTCAACTGTAAGTGGCCACTCGCCCGCCGCGCTTTGACAGACACATCAACTTCACAGGACGTGGTTGCCTCGCAAAGAACGATGGTGATGTAACAGCCACATCGTTGCTGCTGAACTGTGGTCAAATATTTTGAATATGACATACAGGTTGCGGATCATTGTGCCTGGAAGGCTTCGAGAGCAAATGAATTTCGACCTCTGCATGCACGACTTTCATGAGTGAGATGCAGCAGGCAAAGATGTGCCAAAAGTGAAACATATTTCTGAACTCTGGTGCTGCAGATAAAAGATGATGAGATTGCTGCTTTGACTGCCCACGAGTGATGTTTCATGCAGATACCAAACATGAACGTGTTGTACTTTCAGATTTGTGAGGTCAACTGCTCTATCAATGTGAATAGTGTTGCACCAAGCATGGTATGGATGTCAGAGACCCCTACACTCATGACCGCTACATGATGCCCCCCGCGAACGCCCCCCCCAGGAGGTGAGCCAGCCGGCCATCTTTGTGTGCTCCATGGCGGCGGTGGAGAAGCTGCGGCAGGAGAAGGGGGACGCGGCGGTGGACGAGGCCACGTGCGCCATGGGCCTGTCGCTGGGGGAGTACTCTGCGCTGTGCTTTGCGGGCGCGCTGTCCTTTGAGGACGGCGTCAGGGTCACCAAGGCGCGCGGGGAGGCCATGCAGGTGAGCGCTGCCGTTGCACGATGAGCTCTGCTAGGTAAGCGTTAAGAGTCGTTGAAGTGAGTATTGGTGGGGCGCACTGTCGTTTGAGGACGGGATCAGGGTCACCGAGGCGCGCGGGGAGGCCATGCAGGTGAGCGCTGCTGCGTAAGCATTGCTAGTCGCTGAGCGTTGTTGGGGGAGTACTCGGCGCTGTGCTTTGCGGGCGCGCTGTCCTTTGAGGACGGCGTCAAGGTTACCGAGGGGCGCGGGGAGGCCATGCAGGTCCGCGAGCGCCGCCGCTGCGCGATAAGCATCGCTGAAATGTTAAACGTTGTTGAAGTAGGTATTGGCGGTGCACGGTAACGTCGCTAGGCAAACTCTGAGCGTTGTTGAAGTGAGTGTTTGGTTGGGGAGGCACGCGCAGCGCGGGGCTAGGCGCAGCGCATTGCTCTCAGCACACAGTGCTCAGCAATGTGCTAAGCGCTGCTGCCGTGTGGCAGCGTTGTTGCAATGTTGAAGCGGCAGCGTGGGCGTTGGCAGAGAGGGGCCGTATGGGTGAGCGCTGCTCAGTCACTGTGGCATTGCTCAGACTTGTGCTGGTTGTGATGCTGAAGCTGCAGCGGGAGCTCTAAACTAAAACGCACGGGGAGGCAGTGCCTGTGTGCGCGACTGAGTGATGGAGGGCAATTCTCAGCGTTGTGCAGAGCGCTGATCGACAGATGTCCGCTAAGTTTGGCGGGCCATGTTGTCACATTGTCTGACAGTATCAGCATCTTCTCTCACATCGAGTGATTGATGCTACACCTTCTCCAGCATCAACTGGATGATGCTAAAGATGCGCCACTATGTCGTGGCAGCGAGCTTGTCAGTATTTTCTGAGCACAGCCGGTGTCGGCGGTTGCTTCTCGCTCGCTTTGATGATGTTGAAGGTGTTTATGGCAGTCTGCGCTTACGAGACGTGGCCGTCTGCGCTTACGAGACGTGGCCGTCTGCATTCTTCGACAAGCTACTTCAGACTTGGCAGGCAACACTTGCCAGCCTTAAGGACTTTGATAGGCAGTCGCGCGCTGAGCCGAGCAGAGCAGCGTGTGATTTTGTTGAGTTTCTGCCGTGGGTGATAATTGAGGACAAAGAGCTTGGTGTCAGAGGTGCTGATGCTCAGCGCAGACGCTATCATGAAATTGCCACGGGCACGCCCACGGCACACATGTCCAAAACAGCTATGCCGTGGACAGTGACGTGATGAACTCTTGAGACCTGGGCTACTGCATTGCAACAGTTGAAGTTGTTAATTTCGCTGTTGACTTCATAACACACGCCTTGCACACGTTGACTTGGTCTCTACAGTAGTGAAGTGGCTGTGACGACAGTTAATGATGTGTTTCTAGCGATGAGTAATGAACCATGGCCAACATTGAGACGACTGCTCCGCTGATGAGTGCAAGGTCTTCATTGAACGTATTGTGAATGTTGTTTTTGTTGCAGCTTGTGATAACATCCTCAATGCTGTTGACGCTACGAGGATTTTTGGGCCATGAACATTCCAACCCAAAAAATGAGATGTGAGCGTCACCGGCCCCTGCACGTTGTCCGAAAGACGTCTGTTGAAGTACTTCTTGAAGTTGAGATGAGAAACGATTCAGGCGGGAGTGAGCTGCGTGCATACGCACGCGCCGCCTGCGTACTTGCCTGCAGTTGGCGACCGCTGCCACGGGCAACCTCGCTCATCTGGCGCCACGTCGGCAACCGACGTTGACGCTCCGACTGCTGCACGCCTCCTCGATAGTCAGTCACTGCACGTGCCGCTCGGGCACCACGCTCAAACTTCAACCCCCCCCCCACCCCCCCCCCGGCAGCTGGCGAGCGACGCCACGGACGGCGCCATGGTCAGCGTCATTGGGCTCGACAGCGCGACCGTCAAGGACCTGTGCGCGGCGGCGGCGGAGAAGTCGGGCAAGCCCGTCGCCGTCGCCAACTTCCTGTGCAACGGCAACTACGCCGTGTCGGGGGCGTCGGCGGCGTGCGACGTCGTGGAGCAGATCGCCAAGCCCGACTTCAAGGCGCGCATGACGGTGCGCCTCGCCGTCGCGGGCGCGTTCCACACGGAGTTCATGTCGACGGCCGTGGACAAGGTGCGTGGGCACTACTTCATGTAGTACGCACAGCGCAGCGCAGAGGGAGACAATGGTGGGCCTCTCCTGCAGGCGCCGGCGTACGCGCTGCGCCAGACCAGAACGACAAACAGTAGTACCTACTACTTGAAGTATGAGAATCAAGAGAGATGCACCCGAGATGTAACGGCCATTCTCAACATGGACAAGGTGCGTGCAGCGCGCTAGTGGGTGCGGCGATGCGCTTCTGGCGGCGGCGCCGCACGCGATGGCGCCTGTCTGCATGTTGAGCGCTGACGCGTGGCGCGATTGCAGGTGCCTCCAGATTGACACCGGCAAAGTAGGGCTGGGTATCTGCCTGCCTGTTTGTTGCGCTACAGCGGGCGGCGCGCGCTGACGGCGACAGCGTGTCCACGAGCACGCGTGCTGCACGGCTACGCCGTTGGCCGTGCCAGCTGGCCCCTGCGCCACGGCGCGGCTGCAGGCGTCAATGCGGTAGTAGCCAGTGCGCTCTGTTGGGCCTCACGCGAAGTCCGCAGCGTCAGCACTGTCTGCTGTTTGGATGCGCCGTACCCCCTATGCGAGTCAGCGCCCCTGCTCACCTACCATGCCTACGTACCCCCGCCTCACCTATACATGCCTCGAACGCTAAAAAGCTTGCACACGGAAGTCTTTTGGCTCCTGTGGATGTGGTGGCAGTGTTTGACTCGTGGCCAATTCCTGCTGCAGCGGCGACCACGGTCGTTGGTGGAAGGCACTTGTCACCTGGAGCTGTACGATCTTTTAATTCGTTTCCATACGTACCCTTCACCGCAGCTCGGCACCGTCCTCGACTCCATCGAGATCGGCAAGCCGCGCATCCCCGTCATCAGCAACGTCGACGCAAAGCCGCACAGCGACCCCAAGGTCATCAAGGAGCTGCTCAAGAAGCAGGTGACGAACCCGGTGCTGTGGGAGAACACCATGGCGGAGGTGCTGAAGCGCGGCTACGAGAGGGGCTACGAGTGCGGCCCCGGGAAGGTCGTCGCGGGCATCCTCAAGCGCGTCGACCGCAAGGCCGAGATCACTAACGTTGAAGTTTAAGGCTGAGACTTGTTGAGGTTCAGCGGCAGCGTTGAGGTTTAAGAACACACGGACACACGTTGAAGTTCGGCAGGCAGAGGCCGCCGCCTTCATGAAGCGGATGTGAAGTTGCAAGCCAGAATGCATTGACGTGATGGACAGTGCAGCGGGAGGAGGTGTTGCGAGAGGGCAATGGGAGGGGGAGGGGAGCAGGGGCAGCATTAAGTTGTTATCAACAACCCACGCGTACGCGATGGCACAGCAACGTCATTTACGGGCTCCGTGCACCGCTCCGGTGCGCGTCTGCAGACGCGCGCAGACCTGCAAGAGCTGGTGCGCATGTACATGTCATCCACAATTGAACGTTATGCTCTCGTCGATGTGGGTGCCTTGCGTTGTGTGCACTTTGCGCATGCCCTGTTGTCATTACGCCGATGCTTCTGGTGCGCCTATGCAGGATGTGATGCAACGAGAGTGTTGGTACCCATACCCGGCTCTGATGCCAATGTCATCTGTGATCATGGTGGATTGCCACATTAGCATGTTTATTAGGCATGATTGCGGCCGCAAAACACACTTGCATCATGAGCAAACGCAGCGGGTTCAGCAACAGTACAGCCAGGCCATGCAACGCGCTGCCACCAACAAACAACAAATGTTATTATTGCATATCGATGCACATATGCATGCGGCGCGCCTGTGCGCGCGTGCGGCCCCACCCAGCCTCCGCAGCGGAGGGGGGCACTCTGTTTGCTCGACACCAAATCGAGACCACCTCGTTCGTTGCGCCTCGCGCCATGGCCCCGGTCACTATCGGACAACGCATGGCCCGCCTGTGCCCAACGGCAATGGTGCGGCCGGCCCTTGCTCAAACACTCACACATAGAGGTACACAAAATAAACAGAGAGCATCGGAGCGCAGCGGCCAGTGCGGCAGCAGCTGCAGCACCAGCCGTGCAGCCGATGCCGCGGCGCATGCGGCCCTCTCAGTGCTCTGCAGCCGCGGCGCGGCGCCACCAGCAAGGCACATTTGCGGCACCTGCCTGGCAATTATCAACAGCCGAGCGGCGCTGCTGCCTGCTGACGCAGGGGTGCTGCGCCCGGGGCGCTCTCCATGCGCACTGTGCGCTACAGCGGTGCCAGCCAGCAGTGCGCTGCGGCTGGCGACATAGATTATTACAACATGTGATTCGCGCCGGAGCAAAGGATATGACCGCCAGTGCTGCAGCGCCATTCGCTTTGCCCACGAAACGGCTCTCTGCTCACCCCATACAGGGGGAGGGGACGCCTTCCAGCAGCTCACTGTCCCACCCTCCATCACCAGTCTGCAACCACCAGCATAACCACCGGCCGCTGCTAATCCTGACAGGGGTCGGGCGCGTGTTGCTCTAGGACCTCGGTTGTTGGCCCATGAGGGGGCGCTGCGAGTTGCAACTGACATACAAGTACCGACACCAACATCTGTCCAGCACTGCGTCCCCCCTGCCCCCCCCCCCCCCCCCAAACACCTTGCACGCACACAACCACTTTCTCTGTAGCATGACTGACCCATCCCCTGTGTGTCAAGAGCAAAGTGTCGTTCCCCCTGCAGTTCCTCCCCGCCCCCCCCCCCCCCCCCCCAGCAACTATCAGACGCCGCCGCCCGGCCCCGCGTGCAGCTCGCCGCTCACGCCGGGGTCACCCGTCTCCCCCGCACCCTCACCGCCGCCATCACCATCATTGACATCGCCAGCGGCAGCGGCGCCGCCGCCGTTGTCGTCGTTGAACTGCTCGCCGAACCCCCCCACGAGCGGGGGCACGCGCTTGGGGGGCAGGCTGGCGTCGATACCCGCACGTTGCAGCGCGGCGATCTCGCGCGCGAGCGCCGCCTCATAGCGCGCGACGTCGGCGCTCGGCGCGACGGGCGGCGCGTCGTACGCGTCCGCGTTGGTGGGCAGGCGCGTCGCGCCGCGGAACGCGTTGAGGCCGCTCACCCACGCGTCGATCTGACCCTGTTGATGGGGGGCGCGCGGGGGGGGGGGGGGTGAGAGGTGTTGGAGAGGGAGCTGAAGCTAGTCATTGAGAAGGCAGGGCAACTATGAAATATGCCGCAATGAGGCCGCCGACCCACGCTTCGATCTGGCCCTGCGGTGCGGTGGGGGCGTGCGGGGGGGGGGGGGGGGGGGGGGTGAGAGAGCTGTCAGCGAGGGAGAGCTGAAGAACTCCAGGAAGTTGGTCTACGTGGGTCAGCTGTGGAGAGTGGCAGAGGGGCATGCGCGCTCTTGTGGCGGCATTTTGCCATGGCAGAGGCTACGTGCGCGTTCTGCAACTCTTTCATGCTACTATACACGCACAGGCACTCTGAAGTAGCAAAGCACGGGCAAAGTCCCATCCAAGCCGCAAGATCGATCGCTTCAAGGCACGAAACAGTGAGCACAGAGCAACGCTGAGCACGCGCGCGTACAGCACGCCTGAGCAGCACCACGCCTCAGCCGCGCACCCGCGTGCCACTAAACAACAAGATATGACGCTTCAAGGCACGAAAACGAATGCAGAGCAACGCTCAGCACGCGTGCGAATGCACGCTCCGCAGGCCGCCTCAGCCGCGCACCTGCGTGCCATCAAGCAACAAGATATGTCGCTTCCAGGCACGAAAACGACCTGCAGAGCAACGCTCAGCACGCGCGCGCATGCACGCTCCGCAGCACGCCTCAGCCGCGCACCTGCGTGCCACTGAACGACAAGATGTGTCACTTCCAGGCACGAGAACGAACGCAGAGCAACGCTCAGCACGCGCGCGCATGCACGCTCCGCAGCAGCAGGCCTCAGCCGCGCACCTGCGTGTCCAGGTCCCAGTCGAGCGGCGGGCTCTTGTCGGACTGGCGCTCCAGGAACCAGTTGATGGTGGTGACCTTGGTGAACGTGTACGCCAGCGTGTTCCACGCGTCGCGTATCCACCGCGACTGTGTGTGCAGCAGCGGCAAAGAGCGAGGTCAGATATAAGTCATTGGAATTCATAGTCAGGGTCGTGGATTGAGGTTAGGATGAGTGGGAGCGGCTGCGGTAAGCGAGTTCCACGCGTCGCGTATCCACCGGGCCTGCGCGCGGCAGCACAAAAGAGCGGGGGCAGACATCACATTGGTGGAGGGCACTTGCGGCTCACCACGCCTTGTCCACCTAGAGCCCTACAATCTTTTCATCCGTTTCCATATTATGATTCGTAAAGGGTCATGGCTTGAGGTTAGGATGAGTGGGAGGGGCTGTGCCACGCAGACGTTATGATGAGTGCTGCGACGACATCTCCCGCTGCTGATGGCCTGGAGGGTTGGCTCGTAAATGCCCCCGGGCCATGTGCATGGAGCAGCAGTGCTCAGCGGTGGCGTGTGCTGCGAGTCGTTGAACGCGGGGTGCAATGCCCACACTGCCTACCGCCGCCCTCGCAACGTCAACGACTGCCGCGCAAACGACAGGGGGTGCGTGAGCGTCTGTGGCGCGCAACAGTGACGGCAGCGTTACTCGTCGACGACACTGTGTGGTAGCGATGCGGTCTGTCCCTGTGCGTACGGATTGCGGGGATGGTTCAGCGGGCGTATTCAAGCGTCCTACGCATGAGTCGCGTAGATTGGCAGGCGCCGACGCAGGCGCGATGCTGCAGGCCAGCAACGCTCAGCATTGTTGATCCAGAGGCACACACTTCAAAGCTCTCACGATTCTTGATGTTTTGATGGACTGCAGTGACGAACCAGAGGCACGTGTTATGCAGTTCTTCTGAGATGTGAAAGAGATTGTCAATGCGCATTGAGGCACTTGAAAATTGTCACAGGATACATGTAGATTCTGATGGCAATCCTGCCTGGGCTTTTTGCACCCTACACAAAATCGATACAAGTAGTACACAGATGACCCGCAGGCTGTGCACATACTTCAGAGTGAGTTCAACTTACCTTGTCGCCGCCGTAGCTGGTGCTGCTCATCTCGGCAATGCAGAGCGGCTTGCCGCCGCCCGTGAAGTCGACGATCTGCTTGTACGTGTCCGCGAGCACGTCGTGGAAGCTCTCAAAGCTGGCGTGCCACTGCGACGTGCCGGCAAAGTTGTACGCCGAGACGCAGATCTGCGCGGCGGCAGGGCAGGCGCGATGGTCGTTGCGGCGCATGGAGTGTAAGCGCTGCCGCATGGTGTTTTTGTAGCTGGCGCCAGCATCTGATACGAATGTCGTCACGATGGATCATCAGCATGGCCTGCACCGCTAGCCGAGATGCTGCGCTGGAACAGTCACCGCGGACGCGCAGAGGCCGCGACGTGCAACTGCTCTGCGCACGTGCTGCCCTGAAGAGTGTACGTTCTATTTTCTTTCAGCCAAAGGGCTCACTACCACAAAACGCAGTTCCGGCTATGAGTGTACACACACATGCGCCTGACGTGGCCAGCACAGGGGCAGTCAGATCCTAGGTAGCCTATGCATACATGTGGCAAACGGCATGCAGTGCCATCTGCTACTCGAGCGATGTGCTGGCGCTGCGATGAATGCAACCGCGCGCCGCTGCGCAGTTGCTGATCACAAGCGCAGCCGTTGCGTGCATGCGTAGACGTTGCGCGATGGACGATCCTTGCAGCAGGGGTAGCAGGTACAGAGGGGGTGGTGGGGGGGGGGGGGGGCAGGTGTACATCAACCTTGAAGTTGAACACAAGTTGAAGTTGAACACAAGTTGCTGAGTTCAATTGAGCACTGAAGCACTTGGTCTCAGTTGAGAAGGTCAGCACGACGTCAGCACCAGCTGAGCCACAACATCAACATATCTTCCTGCTGCAGACCTTCAGCTGTGTACATTAACCATGCGTACAACAGCACGGCACTCACTTGGTCGACGTAGTCACCGCCCGGGTAGAACGCCGACAGCGGCGTACCGTTGTTGTTGGCGTTCTTGACGTTGTAGCTCAGCTATAGAGAGGGTAGAGCAGCGAGCGCACGCGTGATGGATGAGAAGGGGCCCTAACATCAGCGACGAGCCGCTGCGTGCCGCGCTTGCGTGCGAAGACAAAGTCTCTGAGCACTGACGGCACGACAAACCGCCATGTCACTTGCGGATGTGGCTGTGTGCTTGTGAGACGCGTACAGCGCAGGGATGCGGATGTGGCTGTGTGCTTGTGAGACGCGTACAGCGCAGGGATGCTAACCCTAACCCTAACCCTAAAGGATAACCCTAACCCTAAGGGATGGCGGTGCGGCTAGGGCCGCTATGAGCCAGTATCGATTGAGCATCCGACACTTATGCGTCAAAGACGCGAAACAACGTGCGAGGCATGAGACCGATGGCGCCCTTGACTACGCCTGTCGACCAACACGTGCCATTTGCTCACAAGTAATGTGTACTTTAGAGGCGCCAATGTTCATGACAAACGCGAGCTGGGCTGGCAGGGGCAGCACCATTATCAATGCGAACCCTGCGGTCCTTGCACAGTTCATTGACATCTGCTGAAATGGCCTAGACGCGAACGCCAATAGTGCATGTACGTTGTGGCTTCTGTTTGAAAGTCCAAGATCAGCGGGCCAGTGTCAACTCCCACGCCTAGTGTCAACACCACTCCTGAACAGGGAGAGCCGGCACGCGCTCATGCATGGCAGCTGCCAGACGCCACTGGAGGCACGTGCTGCAGCACAGGTAAGAACGCGCAGCAGCACTCGCAGCGCGACTGAACTTCACCCTCAGCGCAGAGCACATGCCATTGTCATGCCTGCTGCTGCATTGTGAAGAGACTTGGCCGTACCTGGTACTTGGCAGGCATGCCTTGGCTGCGCATCACCGAGACCACGTGTCGAAACGCATTCTTGAACTGGTCGATGCTGTTGCCGTTCCTGAACACTCCCCACGGGTACCAGTCGCCCTGCGCGCAAGTTGCACACGCGAATGCACAGGCAGTTGTGAATGACTCGCCATTGGCACTCAGAGCGCAGTTACCAGCTAATGGCGGCTCATTGAGCTCCCGCGCTTCCATGAACGCAGTTGCTAGCTAATGGTGGCTCATTGAGCTCCCGCGCTTCCATGAGCCATTTGCGGTCTGCTACAGCTGGTAATGGCGGTTGAGGCGCTGATGCATGCTGTAAACACACAGTTGGAGCTCATGCATGGGGGAAGGGGGGAGTGTTGGCTTTAGAGGGCCGACTTTAAGCGGGGCAGCACATCACAAACGTCAACGTCCGTGTCGCACAGCTGTTGTCCTCTCTGGGTGCGGTTGGTGGCAATGCTGGCTGTGCCCTGTAATGTGACCATTACCGCATGCAAGGGACGGAGGAGCACATGCCCCGAGTGTCGCGCATGCCGCGCATGCAAGCGCGACGGCGCCACCGAGTGAACCGCGCCACTGCGTAGGCATGCACAGGGCCCCGCTGGGGGGTACCAAAGGCACACAATGCGCTCCACAGGGGGTAGCGGGGGCGGCGTACGATATGCAATACAGCACCCTGCAATACAAACATGCAGTCGCATAGCGAAGCGTACACCAGCCGGTGAGAGTCTAGAGGCGCCTCCGCAACTCGTGCAAGCGTGCGGCGCGCGCTGCTTTCCGCGTCACTCACATTGAACTCGTGCAGTATGCGTATGGTGATCTGGCGCCCGTCCTTCTTGGCGTCCTGCAGATGAGTGTGGGTGGCAGGCACATTTGTTTATTACTTCATCTTTTTCTCATCTCAGCCCGCAAGCACAAAGCATGTCAGGCTCATTTACAGCCTAACGCAGGGTTGCGATGATTGCTCATAATGCCAACGTGTCCCTATGCGCATTGTACTGTGGCAACCAGTGCGCTGTTGCGCCCGTTGCTCGTACTTTGCGCATATGGTGATGGTGGCCAGAGCTGATTTAGCATTTCGTTCCGCGCAAAGTGTAAGACTGTGCACAGGCTGAACCTTCCAGCGCATGCGCCGACAAAGGTACCAACGAGTCCCGGCAGAGCACGGACGCATTGTATACGGCCTCATAATACCTACTCTTTGCGCCTCAAACCTCCTGTGCACGACGAAATGATCGCGTCAAAAATCCAGCAGCACAGTGTCTGCTTACCTGCGCAAAGTTGATGAGCTCCCAGTCGTACTTGCCGCCGGCAATGCTGCCGAGGTTGGCGTAGTACTCGCGGAACTCGATGACGAGCTGGACCTTGAAGCCGTCGTTCAGGTAGCCCTTGATCCAGTCCCAGCGCAGGCCTTGCACGGGCTGCGCACAGCGATGCGGCGGCAAAGCGCGGCGCGATGTGAGCGATGACGCGCCACATCAACTTCAACTTTCATGACCCGGTCGGGGCGGCGATGACAGGCCGCAGCAACTTCAACTTGTCAAGACCCCCAACATCGCGCGGGGCGGCAAGGAGCATTTTCTGCATGTCGCGACGCCGGCAGCAAGTGCATAACCTGCCACACACCGCGCACCTGGTACACCAGGATGGAGTCGATGCTGACTCGGTAGGCGCGCTCGCGGTCGTAGATGCTCATCTTCGGCCCCGGCAGCACGCCCACAACGGTGCTCCGCTGTACGCCGCTGCCGCCGCTGCCGCCGCCGTTGCCGCCGCCGCCACCGCCGCCGCCGCCGCCATCTGCATTGCTGCCCATTAGGCAGGGGGGGAACTTGCTGTCGCACGAGCGGCCGGACCTCGCGATGGAGCTTGCGCAGCAGGCGTCGGCGCCTCCGGGGCGGGTGGTGCACCCTGCAGCGTTGCACGCGGTAAGGGGGCGAAGTGTCAGCAAGGGGCATGTATAGGCGGTGAGGTTAGGGGGTCCTTGCTTCCGGAGACATGCTGCTGCGCTGCCCTGGTGTGCCTGAGCCAGTCGGACAGTGGTGGTGTGGCGTGTGGAGCAAGTGCAATGGTACGCGAGCAAGGTCGACGATGGCTGACTGATGAATGACGCGCAGAAGCGTGCGGCCGGCGGCACAGATGCAACAGCGCTCGGCGCCATATGCAGGAAGGAGCGCAGCCGAAGGCGGCTCGTGGGCATCCGTGCGCCGTAGACCGTGGCGTGCAGAATGGCTTCGTTCAACTGCGTAGACATCCTCTGTGCTTGGCGCCCTGTGCTGCTGCTGCTGCTGCGAGTGTGTGCACGCAGTCCTGACGTGTAGCGCAAGACATGCACTGATGCTGTTTTGTGTGCGCTACCCCGGCAGCGGCACTCACATTCCCCGCCGCAGGTGCCGCACGACTTGGGGCAGCACGTCTTGCCGTCCTGCACGCAACAGCAACAACAGGGGAGACAGGCCATGAGCATCAGGAACGTGTACACTCAAGCTGGAGCACTGCCAAAGCTTCATCGAGCACAGCTTCAACAACAGAACTGTTCATGCTGGCACGACAGACAGGCAGCGGCACTCACACGCGGGCACAGCCGTGCTCAACAAGAAGTCTGCGAGGCCGTCACCATTGCACTGCGGTGCGCGCCCACGGTACAGTCACACGTGACGGCAGCAACGTTCGGGCCGTGCGAGGCCGCCAACCTTTGCATGCGTAGGTGATACCGCATCTCGCGCACTCTCAGGCGCTGCACGTGCGCGCCAGACGCGCATCCGGTTTTGCGCGTGACAGGTCTGGCAGCAGTACACGGCTGCGCCTGCGCGCCCTGTGCGTCAGTGAGCAGGCATTTGCAGCATGCCGCCCGCGTGCGGCTTACACGACCCCTCCTGCTGTCAGCACCCAACGCAACACCCAACTGGTGAGCCGGCAGGCCGCCATCTGTCGCCCGGGCAAAGCATCGTTGATGAACTTTCAGGCGGCGCGCCGCAAGTGCTTGCTCTATGCCCATGTTCATGCTACGCACAACGGCAGTGACGTCAAGCACGCCTGTGGCTTCATCTTCATCCTGAAAGTGATGCTAAAGTGCATCACCTCATGTTTGATGCCCATCTTGCACTGCGGGTCCCCATCCGCCCCCCCGCCGCCGCCGCCGCTGCTCTTTATGGAGCACGGCGCCTCATTGCTGTTGCAGCTCCTGTCCTTCTTCGCCACACCCGCTGCGCAGCACTCCCAGTAACCGCCTGTAGGCAGCATGGCTCAGCGAGCTGCCGAGATCAGCACTGTGCACTTCATGTACAGTGAACATATTTATGGACGTTCTACATGTGTGCCTGCCATTTGGCCCTCGCGTGTGCTAGTACTGTAGTTGATTCATTGTTCGGGGGGCTTGGGTACGGTCAGTCGCCGCTGCCAACGCACCAGAGGTGTGCCAGGGAGTGATGCAAAGGACGGTGCGCTACCGCGCCACCGTAGCTGGTACTTACAGTGCGTATGATGGTGTCATGCTTGCAATGCTTGTGGTCCTACAACTATTAAGGCAGGCCATGACCGATCTGGCCGTGGTGGTGCTTCTGGAGCACAGATTGCGAACCCACGCAGAGGTACTTGCCTTTCATTTGACGTCATCTATGAACTTGCGGATGTGGTGCAGTAGCACTTATTTTTTAAAGCTCAGCGGCACTCACATGCGGCAACTCATGAATTCACCACCATCCACAATAGCAGCAGAACGCTGTGCACCAGCAGAACCTTCTCATGCGTCCATCGCATGAATACAATGTTGCGTGCCCAGGAGGCATGCACGCCCTTGATGACGCACCTGGCTTCCTGTCACAGCCTGCACGACAAAGCCACAAACACAGAAATACAGCATGTGAGAAATCAACGACTCGATTGTCTGCTTCGTAACAGCAAGTCATTCCAGTCGGCGGTTCGTCAACTCGTAGATGACCGGCAGGCCCTCTAGTCATGCGACTTCGATGCACCACTTACGGGACGCAGAAGGAGTAAACGTTCTCTGTGTCATAGTTGTTTAGCTGTACCTTCTTTTGCGCACTCCTGGCAGTATTTCGGGCAGCAAGTTTTGCGATCCTGCGCGACGGGAAGAGTATGCGACGACGAGAAATGAAACGAGAATGCACCACGCGAAAGATGATTATGACCTGTTTATGGCATCCGTAGCCCTTCATGCTGGCAGCAGCTCCCCGAGCTCTTTGTGCCGAGGTCGCTGTTGTGCTGACAAAACGTGTCAAGTCTCATTAGCCCAACATCACTCACCGAAGACGGGATGCCCCTGCTGCAAGACGGGTCCGCGGCTTGCAGCGACACAACGGAGCAGCTCGCCAGCAACAGACCCAGGCAACGCCTCATACTGCTCGCCGTGTGAGGTATGTGTCACGCCCAGGAACGAAACCGAAACGAAACTGCCAAATAACGGCGGATCTGCCAGGGGTACGGGCTCGGGGTCGTGCGTTCGGGGGTCGGTTCTCTGACCATCATCTGTGTAAGCAGAATGGCGTTTCCGAGCAGGCTTAGCATTTGGCACAGCTGCAACGTCAGCAAATACTTGGACATCAATATGTAAGGTCAGCATGGAGCCGCGTCGAGAATGGCACTGCAGCCTTTGTCAAGAATGGCAGTCTTTGTCAAGAATGGCATAGGTATGTACATACTCAAATCATCATGATGTTCGATGCCTGGCTATGGTCCAAGTGATACCAAATGTGAGCACATAAGGTCAAGTTTGTGGATCCTTTCGCCATCACATCATATGCGCAGGGAAGGGCGCTTGCAGAGTGCACATTTAAGCGGCATGTTTGGCATATATGCAAGTACTGAAAGCACAAGCATGAATAGGCAAGCTGCATCGTCGCACAAGTCCAGCGCCATTCAGAGGCGGTGGCGGTCATCACAGCGCAGCATCAGGCACAGACATGGGAAACAAAAAAGGTTCAAATGGTGTGGCAAGAGCAAATTCAAGGCTTTCTGGTGAATCAATTCCATCTGCACAGTATCGCACCTGAATTGCTCATTGATTTCACGGCCGGTGCACCGGTGAAGTTGTAGCAATGCACACTCTGCCATCAGCGCTCCTTGTAGCGAATTGATCACGCCGCAGGTTCCGTTCAGCTGTCTACCGTGATGTGGCGGAGGCCTGTACGTCCCACCACACCCCAGTGAAAGTCATGCAGCCATGTGACGCGGTGAGCGGCGTCTGAGGTGCCTCGTTGACGCGCGCACTTCCTGCTGATATGACCAGCCGCAGATGCCCATTGTCTTGACCGTTGAGGCCCTTTGCAGCGCACATCCTTGTCCGTTCTCGTGTCCATCGGCCATCCAGACGCTCGCTCGATGGCACTTGAGTCAGTGATCATCGTCAGGCCTGCGGCACGTCCGTTCCGCCCTCCTGCTCCCTCTCCGTTCTGCACAAGTGTCGTCAGATAAGCGCAGACGCAGCGGTGATGGAGAGGCACAGCGCACTCGAAGCAATCGGTGCGGACACAAAAACCGCACGTGCTGTCACATGCACTGTATTACCTCGTCACAAGAAACTACAGCCAGCTGGCGCTGGTGCACGCAGGACGCAAGACTGTTAGCTCTGCGCTCCGCACAGCGTCAGCAGAGGCAAGCGGCCACGTGCATCAGCCCTCTTGATGCTACGAAAAACGACATCATCAGTGGGTACAGCTCGCCGCATGCAAGCGACCTCCCATTACACTGCCACAAGGACGAGCACACCGCGCATGTCATCCATCGTGGCGGTGATTGCGAGGTGCGAGTGCGTTGCCAAGGCAGGGCGGGGGGGGGGGGTTCAGGTGCGCTCACCTTCGGAGCGCTGCTTCTCCCGCTTTGACGCGCCGCTTCTGCTGGAGTCCCCTCCCAGATTGGACAGCAGCCGCCGCGTCAGCGAGTGCCACAAGTCTCCCGCCAGCTGCGGCACATCCGGATCCTGCCGCCGTGCAGAAAATGAGTGTATGTACGTTGCAAGTGAACATCGGTGGCTGAGGCGTCGTGGCGATGTGCTGGCTCGCTTGGCGTGGCACGCAAGGCGCCCAGAAGGCGCAAGCACGGTGTGCTCGCCAGTGCCGGCAGTGCTTGCGGAAGGGCGACACGGTGGCTATACGATTTTTGACGGGGGCACGCCGGGTGACGCTGCAAGCATGCAGAACCATGTGGACCTTGCCAGCCCGCACAGATGGGGTCAGAGGTGATGGTGTTCTGTTCGGTGATGGCGATTGGCGAGAGTGAGTGGATGCGTAGTGCCCTGGTCATGCAGACATATCGCTGTCACATCTTTGGAAGAGAGTGTGCATGCAAGGCACAGCCTGCGCGGCCCTGGACAGGGCAACTAGGATTATCGTGACATGTATCATGACATGCAAAGGGTACACTGTGCTTGCCTGCATCACGGCCTTGGTGAAAAAGACCAGCGGAATGGCAAGGAGGATGATAAGGATGCCGCCGGTGATCTGCGCCCACGAGGCAGCACAACACAGCAACAGGAGCGTTGTTGACTGTTGCGCATGTGAACAACTGTGCCTTCAAGTGCAAATGCACACCACTTCATCAGTGTGTCATTAATGCTAGTCGCATACGTCGCTGCAAACTGAGAAAGTGGCTGCTGTCACTGCAAACGCTTCTATTACTGCAACTGCCTCATTACCGCCCCTAGTATTCATGCAACAGCCACATTCATGCACGTCTGGAGTGCATGGGCAATGCCATGCGTTGCCAATCCCTACGGGTCAGCACATGCCATTGCACAACAATTTGACACAGAATCACAGTGTTGACGCTGGCTTGCAGTGCTGGCAGGCATGGCTTGCGGTTCTAGCCGTACTCGTGCATTGAGGCTATGCAGGCATATGCTTGTGGGTTCACCAGCTTGTGTGTGTTCACCAGCTCATGTGTGCCTTGCCAGTGCTAGCCGTACTCGTGGATTGAGGCATGTGCAGGCATAGCTTGTAGGTTCACCAGCTTATGTGTTCACCAGCGTACATGTGTGCCTTGCAAGCGCATGCTCCAGTTGTATTTTACATGGGGTTGCACTCTGAGAATGGCAGCTCCACTTGCAAAGCTGAGGTCACAAAACTAGCGCCAATTTGCCAATTTGAGAAGTAGCAGCATGCTGCATGACACATTTGATACTTGACCGATTTGACAAGTATGCGACATTGCGGCCACAGTTTACTCACCCACAGGAAGACGGTAAAGTCGTGCTCCTTGCTGGCATGCATGTGCCTGAGAGCAATGCCATGGGAAAATGGAAGTTTGAGGCACGGGCAGGAAACTCAGTAGCAAATGGCGTTTTCGCAAAAGCAGCTTATGTGACATGCTGTCAAGATCTGATTCAGGCAATTCAGATGAGCTAGCTCAAATTCTGAGATACATCGGTTTTGCGCACCGGTATTCGAAAGCCGCCACTCCATTCAAACACACGGCCCATGATACAGCTGCCAACGCTGTTCCTGCCGCATGTCGCATCGCACGAGCCGTTTCCGTTTCTCCAAGAGTTGAAGATGCCAGTCCTAACGGAGAACAAAGCAGCTTTTCTCCTGCGGCTATTGCGCTTTCTTATGGCTTATCTCAGCGATTATCAGCTGCATGAAGCCGCATTGCAGCGTTGTCGTTTTTCAGCAGTTTCACCGCGAAAGTGAAGTCTGAACTTGACCTCGAAGTCGAAGTTGAACATCGATCCCTTGCTTGCAAAGCCTTGGCTGCGCAGGACGAGCTGCGATGACGGGGATGCTGCCACCTGATGCACAGCGGCTGGCTGCAGCTGCGATCTGCGTCTCGGTGTTTGCTCTCGTTTTGTCGCGGCTCATTTCAGCGCTGAAGGCAAGATCTATCAGGAACAAGTGGGATGCTGAGTGCACAAGGGCTAAGCAAGAGCGAGACAACAGGACGCACAAGTGTCTGGCTGGCAACGATGGGGGCATGCCGGCAAGCGGCGATGAGAAGATAGCAGTGATGACTGCCATGCAGTTGAGGGAAGCTATGCACGCAGGGGAGCTGACGTGCGAGGCAGTCACCATGTGCTTCATCCGGCGCAGCCGGAGACTGGGTCTGCTGCAGGTGCGCATGCATGTCGGCATCCCCATTGGGTTAACCTTGACGTGTTCTTGTTGCAAAATATGCATGCGACTCTGTAAGGCAAGCCACGCATGCCCTGTGCTGATTGGCACTCGAAAAGGGGACAGTCGGCATGACATGATGGGATCCGCTTGCCACTGTAACTTGTGCAGTGCGCTGCCTTCAAAATTGTCTGCTCTGTACGCTTGAGAACCTAACAACAGCCCATCTCACCACATTTTGCGAACGGATCCCAGGACTGTTTTTTGCCTGCATCGATTCGCAGCTATCCAGCCTGGCACATAACCTTCCGCCCGCCGTCTCATGCTTGCAATTTGTTGCCGTTGCAGCTCAATGCTGTCACGGAAGAGCTTTATGATGAGGCGCTGGAGGCAGCACAGGCATTGGACAGGAGCGGGCGCCTGCTCACCACAGACCTCGATGACCCAGACTTGCCGCTGCTGGGACTCCCAGTCAGCATCAAGGTGCGCTGCGTGGCAGTGCTGGCGTACAAGCTTGCAGAATCGTAGCGTGTCATTGATATAAATACGAAGGAATAGAGGGGGGTTATTTTTGCGATGGTTTTTGATCGGTGTTCAGTGGCGCAATGGTGTTTGATAGTGAGGATCTTGCTGAAAAGCTATCTACTGCCACGTCAGGTGCATCACCTGTATGGCACATCAGCGTGGTGTCGGGACTCGTCTAACTGAGGAAGCCAGGAATGCTGCAGTTTTTGGGTAGGTTCCGCAGCAACCACAGTGTAGCACACCCAGTTGCAAGAGCATCAGCGTGTTCTCATCTGAACTCCCCTTTTGATGAGCTCAACAACAGGCTCGGCGCTGAAGTTAGGGTTAGGTTAGGGTTAGGTTATCCGAACCCAACTCTAAGCAGCAGTCTGCGCCTCCTGACTGTACATCGCATAGTGCCGTGCCCGCTTCCGGCCCCAGTGCAGCAGGCCCCCTCACTGCACATGGCGCAACGCAGCGCGCGTGCCATTCTCATTCTCAGCATGTGCCATGTGTTATTTGATGCTTTTTATGTGATGAGCCATGTACCAAAAGTCTCTATGCTGCTGCGCTCCGGCAGCAGCGCGCTTCATGCTGAGGCACCTGGTTGCATGCACCGCTCTGTCACGCATGACACTTGTGCCCCCGCTGCTGCTGCTGCTGCTGCTGCCGCCGCAGGATTCCATCGAGCAACGGGGCACCATGTCCACATGCGGCGTTGCCTGCCGATTACGATTGATCTACAAGGTATGTGTGTGATTGCGTTTTGTTGGGTACTGTTGTGTCTGTCGCGGCGTATCCATCTATCCCCCAGTCTATCCGGGGGTCAAGCAACGTGTGCACATCGCACTGCGCGGGCAACTACACACGCGCGTGCTGCATTGGGCGTCAGCTGCATCTGAAGCACTTTGAGTCGCTGCAACTCAGGTGCTGCGCAGCAAGCCTGCATTGCAGCAGTGCTCTGTCTGTGCTGTCACCTTCCTTCCGCACACCCAGCGCACCGCAACATGCCGCCGCTTGCGGCGTTCCATTGGCACGCAAAAGTCATCGTCACATGTGCCCTGCGTAACACCGACCGCGCGCCGATCCGCTTCCCTCGCGTGCGACGACAGGAGGACGGCCTGCTGGTGTCGCTCATGCGGACGGCCGGCGCGATACCCTACGTGCGCTCCAACGTGCCGCAGCTGCTCATGATGAGCGAGACGGACAACAGGTCAGCAGTGCTCAGCGCCTGCCTGCGCCGCGTGACGCGTCCGTGGTGTCGGCGGTGGCGTCTATGCGCAGAGGGGCGTAGAGGGTTGCTCATCGCCTGCCTGCGTTGCGTAAAACGCCGGTGATGTAGGCGGTGGCGCCCATGTGCAGATGAGCGTGGAGGGTTGAGCGCTGCTGCTGGTGATGGGTCAGTGCTCAGGCGCTCAGCACGATGAGCGGCGCTGGTGATGTGTCAGCGCGCAGGCGCTGACAATATGCATGATGAGGTTGTGGCTCGGCTGTCGGGCGCGGCACCCTGCAGCTGTAGATGCTTGCTGTCAGCAGTGAATCTGCGCTATACGCTTCAGTGATGCCATGCCAAGCGGCTCTGTCTGTGCACCTGACCCTAACCCAAGGCAGCATGCAAAGGCTGCCGTGTTTAATCGATGGCGGTGCGCTCAGCGTGTGTGTTGATGCGCAGTGCATCTGATGCGTTTTTGCATGCTCCGCTGTGCGGCACCGCACCGCGTAGAGCGGGGGCGCACCAAGCGGGTGCGCGCGCAAAGCATGCCGCACTGTCCATCTCTGCTAGAAATGTGCAGTTGCGAAGCCAACGGCTGCTGACTCATCATCTCAAGCCACTAAAGCAGTGCACTGTCATCATCGCCCAGTGCCACTCATTGCATCACCGCGTGCTCAACGGTCGCTGCCGACGCAGGATCTTCGGGCGTACCCTGAACCCTTGGAGTCCCCTGCGAGGGGCAGGGGGGAGCAGCGGGGGCGAGGGGGCCCTCATCGCCAGCAGAGCGAGCCCCCTGGGGCTCTGCTCGGACATTGGCGGCAGCATCCGCATACCCGCAAACTTCTGCGGCACGGTGGGATTCAAGCCGACGCCGGAGGTACCTTGTTGTTATTAGGGTTAGGGTTAGGGTTAGGACAGCGCACCTGATTTTTCTGTTGAAATGTCTACATGAGGTCTTGCTGAGGGCGCAAAAGAGCCCAGATGGTGGCGAAAAAGCCCAGATGGTTGATGTCAAGCGTGCTCCAGACTTTGCGTTCATCTTGTGACAGCTTGAATGTGTCTTGATGCGCATTGACCATCACTCGTAGACGACATGGCCAAATGGCTTTGTACGTCGGCAACAAAGATTGAAGGTCGGCCATGTGGTGATTGTAGGCGCGTGCAGGTGTACTCGTCGTCGCAGCTGCTGCCGCTTCATGGTCTCCAGCGACTTCAAGCTCGAGCCCCGAAGCCATGTGGCTCCTGCTGCAGAGTGTGCTCACCTGTTCTTTAGCACCCACAACGATGTCGTCACACCTTTTATGACTGAATTTTATCCTCTTCATTCACGTCTTAACCCGCTGTCTCTCCCTTGTACAACTGCTTCTCGTCCTGTTCATGTGCAGCGGATGACCATGAAGGGGCTGGCAATAGCGCGCGCGGGCGGCAAAGTCGGGCAACGCATCATCCGGTGAGCATAGTCCCGACCCCGAGCACGCAACGGGCTTGATGCAGCACAGCCGCCAACACGTAGAGCTGCATGTCCAGCGCTCGTGTAGTCTGCAGTAGGCGCCAGATACAAGTATCAATACTTGTTGCGATTGTCGCGGCTGTCTGCTGCAGACACAGCGCCTGCTCACATGGAACGTCGCACTATCATGCGTGCGTCCTCAAGCCAACACATGTGTTTTTGAAATATGTTTGTAAACATTGTGCTCTGCATCACATGTGTCGCCGCCGCCGCGGCCGCCACTGCCCCCGGCACGACGGTGCCGACTCACATTGTGCTTTACCGGACTCAAAAATGATTGTGGTAGTGCCATCTCTGTGGCTGAGGTGCACGCTACCGTTGCCCCCGTTGCGACCAGTGCGTACGGCGGCTCAGCAACCGCTGGTGCGGCGGCTGCGTCGCAATGCACCAGCCGATTGAGCTCTGCTAAGCACAGTGGTCCATCAGTCTCTACGCAAATCTCACTGACTCCGCCGCTGGTGACTCTCCTGACGTACAACGAATGTCTGTACGTGCATGCGCGCGTGCAGGGCGACGGCCGGCCCCATGGCCAACTGCGTGGCCGACTGCGAGCTGGCGATGCGGTCCCTGTGCGGCACGCACGTGTCGCAGCAGGTGAGGGCCCTGACTGCAAGAATATATAAAGTTGAAGTTTGCCTGAGTCACTTGCAGTTCACCTGTCGTCGCCCGTGGTCCATCAGCGTCACTGGCATAGTGTCAATGTCACCGTGCAGCTCATCGTGTTGTGCTGAGTCATTCAAAGCTCCTTGTCGTCAATCATGGTTCATCAGCGTCAGTGGCAGACTGTCAAAGTCGCCGTGCAGTTGTCCCGCACCGGCGTCACGCTGACGCACACAACCTGTTCAGCAAGGCAGGGCTGCCATCGCACCAGCAGCGCCGGCTTCGCGCACAAACCGCAGCCTCCGGCTGCAACCGCACTGTTTCCATGCGCTGCCAGCTCGCTTCAGCTGTCGGTCTTCACGCGTTGAGAGCACTGTGCTGAGCGCTGTGCTCTGTTCATCACATCTCCTCAGGACTCGTACGTGCCGCCGACGCCGTGGAGCACTGACGTCGCGCGGCGCGGGCTCGGCAGGCCTCTGCGCATCGGGGTGCTGCATTCGGACCAGTGGTTCAGGCCGTGTACGGTGAGCCGACGCGTGGGCCGCTAGTAGTGCAGTTCTGTATGAGCAACTCGAGCGTGCAGGGCATCGAGACTGTGCACCATGCTCGTATTGCGGGGGCGCATGCGTGCGCACGCAAAGTGCTGGTGTGTGGCCAGCATGTGTATCGATGTGCTTTCATTGGCCAGGATGTGTATGGATGTGCAGAGCTGCATGGACACACGGCCGTCTTCACCACTGCTACTCGTGGTTTCTCAAACGTTCACGTGACGCATTCATCATGGACACTCCAGCTGCGCGCTGGCAGTGCTCACCTCACCATTTGCCGCAGCATTGACTTCGGGTGAACATTTATTGTGATGCAAACAGGCCATTGAAAGGGGCATCCGCGAGGCGGCGGCTACGTTGCAGGACGCAGGGCACGAAGTGGTACAGTTCAGTGTCCCCGACGAAGCCAGCGGGTGGGACGTGTGTCGCCAGTACTACGGACAGCTGGTGAGCATTGGCTGTCTTTTGAACTGGCAGAGTACTCTTTCGGATTTCCCCATGCGCACTCACGCTCTGAGAGCAGGTTCTGGCTTTCAGCGTGTGCTGCACCACATGACGGCAAGCATACCTTGCCTACCCTCAACAGCGGAAACCCCTTTTCTTCTTGAAGACATCATGTGCGCTGAGCATCAGCACAGCTTGACAGCAAAATCAGCTGACGCTCAGCACCCTGTGCCTGCTGGCTTTTGTCACGCAGTACATAGCTGTTGCTTGTCCCAATCGGCTGCACCGTTCATATCTTGTCGCAAGGCCGCGCCACCATCGCTGTCGACTCGCCAGCTCCGACTGATGTGGAAGCGCTCGTGGTTGGGTGGTGTGCACTCCGTGCACGCCAGCTTCACTGTCCTACCATCGGTCATTGCAACAATCCACCTGCTCCTTTCTCCATTGCCGCATTGGTTGGTGAATGACTATGTTTGATAGTACACGCTGCGCACCCACGTATGGGTCGCCATGCTCATTCTGCTTCACACATTAGAGCGAGCAGCACCGCATTGCATATGACGACTCGCCTTTGCTGACTGCACACTCATACGCTTTCACTGTACCAGGGTTCCGAGGGCAACATGGCTGGGTTCGTGGCGGCACTGCAAGGGGAGCGGCTACTCGGGTAAGAGCACCGTGCTGCCATCGCTGATCTTGCGAAACTTGACTGTTGCTGTACAGCACCTAGAGCCTTGACATGAAGCTGGCTGTGGATCGCCGATTTGTTGCTGTCAAGCAGTGCACCAAATCGACATGCGAGGCTGCTAGTTGGCGAGTTCACGTGTCGTGAGTCATGCGCTTTAATGCAGCTACATGCTTCGGAGCTCGGACAACTGTCACCTGTCGAGTTGTACACCTTGCCCCTCCCCTGCTCCCCCCCCGCCCCCCCCCCTGTCATTCATTGACGTTGATATTCTGCGCATGACTGCCCCGCTCTCCCACGTGCCTGCGCCGCGCAGCTGCTACAAGCGCCTGAAGACCATGTCCGACATGCCCAACATCGTGCGGCCCCTGCTAGCTCGCATCCTGGACTTGCTCGGCCACCGCCGCCACGCTTCGCTGCTCAAGGTCAGACGCGCCTGCATCCCCTGCACTTCATGCCGCTGGTGTTCAAGTTGCGCATATGCCATTTGCGCAGTCTGTAAGGCGCGCGCTTGACCGCTCGCACACCTCTACGTGTGCTCGTGGCATGCTGCCTGTTGGCGTGTGCGTCGGGGGATGATGACGGCAGTGCAGCGGCGCGCGTGACTGCCAGCGCTTCGTGCGTGACGTTCGCCCTGTCCGCCTGAGCGCTGCTGGCAGCCCATGCAGAAACAGCAGCGTAGCATTTCTTAACTGCGCCCTGCCCCTTGCCTGTGCGTGCGTGCCCTCGGCAGTAACGATCATCCAGCGCACACCGCATCGCGAGTGTCATCTCGAGTGTCACATGCAATGATGCAGGTGTCAGCGATGTGATAGCGACGCGCTTCTCAAAACCTCCAGCGCTTGCTGAACCCCCCCCCCCTCTTGCCCCCTCCCCCGTGCGCGCCGCACAGGTCACGCGCAGCGGCGGCCTGAACGTCAAGCAGTACTGGGGGCTCGTGGGCGACCACTACGCGCTGCGAAACGCCTATATGCAGGCCATGCAGGACGCGCGCCTCGACGCGCTGCTGCTGCCCGCCGCCGCCGTCGCCGCGCTGCCGCACGGCGCGAGCACGGACCTCACGCCCGTGCTCTCGTACATGTTCTTAGGTGAGCGCCACGCCGCTGCTTCTTCCATGGCCCAGGTGCTCCCCATCCCGAAACATTGAAGTATAGTGGTGGTAGTGAAGCCCCGCTGGCGCACACAGCAGTCGTAGCAGTGCTCGGCGGTTGCTGCCGCGGCGGCGGCGACCAGGCGTCGCCTGCGGGCTGCTGTGACCGGCGCTGCGGCATGCGGTGCCGTCTGGTGCAGCAGGAGGGGTCATCGGGCGATGGCGCGTGTGGGCACGCGTGGTGTCGCGGCAAATGAGGCGCTTGCGCGCACCGCGCCCCCTTGCTGATTGGTGTTTGCGGCAAGAGCAACAGCTACGTCCGCAATCGGTGCCGCACAGCTCAGCACACTCCCTGCCGCGCGCACGCGCCCGTGCGCCTAATTGCGCCCAGCGCGCGCACCTGCGTACCTGCAAAGTCGAAGTGCGCGTTTTCATGCACACGCGCAATGCCGCTCATAGCTCGATGCGTGCGCACGCCCACTGCGTCAGCTGCCACCCCGTCGTTGTCCTTCGTTGAATTCACATCAAATCAATTTATTCACCGATAACCCAATTTTTTTCCGTGTGCGTGCGCAGCCAATCTGCTGCACTGGCCCGCGGGCGTCGTGCCCGTGACTGCGGTGCGCGAACACGAGCAGTGCTACCACGACGACGCCGCACTGCCCTCAGATCAGCGCTGCATACTCGCCGCCAAGGCACGGCAGGCGATGGAAGGGTCTGCCGGGCTGCCGATTGACCTGCAGGTTTGTTGTTGAGCGCTGTGACATTGACAGCGACTGCTGGTGCGGCAGTGCCGATGGCGCAGAGTGCAGGGTGCTTCAGACTCTGTGATTGCTTGAGCCTGCAGCACAGACTCTGCCCGTGGCGCCTGCTCGCTGTGGCAGCATGCCAGGCTGTGCGTCGCGCCGCAAGCTAGAGCTTGTGCTGGTCCAAGCGTCGGCTGCTGTGCGCGCTGCCAGGGCCGCAGCTGCACTGACTAGTGTAGGGCCTCATCTTATGGCTGGGGGCTCAATGCGCTTGAAGCCTCACCCGCCCTTGCTCCTCCAAGCTTTTCATGCAAGCAGGCAAAGTCGGGCCATGGCGCATTCACAGAGCGCCGGGCTCTAATGTCAGCAAATGCGTGTTGAGATAGGACTTGTCGGCACTCGACACTGCCCGGTCAGGCGCCACCAGCTGGAGGGAGGGAACTTGTTTGCAAGCGCCAGTTCCAGCGCTGCGCGCGCGCCGCACGGCTTGTGCTCTGAATAGCACCTGCACTGCGCGTCGCTTCATGCATCCTGCTGCTGCCATCGCTTAGGCGCTCCGATGCATTGAGCGTTGGTGTAGTTCTGTTGTCATGTACAATCTCGTGTGTGCCCTGCCTGCCTGGAGGCACTGCATGCAACAGTGTTAAACTCTCCTAGCGCTGCGCACGGGCGCACACTTTTGTTTGATCAATGGAGCTCATGCTCCGCGACAGCTGCCGGCTGCTGCAGTGCGCCGAAGTGGCAGATCGGGATGCGCTGCCGGGGCACCGCCCGCGTTGCGCTGCGCTGCGCACCCCGAGAATTAACGCACGCCACGAGCACTGCCTGCCTGCCTCTTTGATGGTAAAGTGCTTGGCGCGCTGCGCCGCGGAGCCGTTTCGCAAGCCGGTGCACGTGCCCCTCTGCATGATGCTTTCTCAGGTACACCTCAGCATGCACGTCACCATGCCCCCCCTGCCCCTCTGCCCCTCCTGCCCCCCCCCCCCCGCCCCCCCGCGCCCCCCTTCCCCCTGCGCGTGCAGATCATGACGCTGCCTTGGCAGGACGAGCTGTGTTTGTACACGATGGCAGAGCTGGAGCGCGCCGTGGCTGCGAGCAACGTGAAGGGCGGCGCCGCGGAGCGCGCCTTTGTGCCGCCCATGGCTGGTCTGTAAAAAAACTGAAGTGTTTCGCTCTCAACGCACTCCTACCGAGGCTCAGATGCAAGCGGACGGCCCATGGGCACGTGGCATGCGACGCTGCAGCGGTGGCGACGGTAGTCCATCGCTGCATTAGGGGTGTCACCAAACTTCAACTTGAAGTTGGTCCACAGCAAGCGCGGTGCTGTGTTTCATAAGCAGAGGGTGGGTGGCCAGCGAGAGCCGGCTGCCGGTTGTGCATACCCCTGACTGACTCAAGGCAGTCTACCGGCCATGCCATGCTTCAATGCAGTTACGGGACTGCAGACAGGAGCAGTGAAAAGGAGTCGCACGCCACGATGTGCAGCAATGTGACGCCAAAACGCCCCCACCATCTGCACTTTTCAGAGTTGTGCACCGGTTTTGCGCTGGTGGCACGTGGCAGCGGCGCTTTCGGGGGTGCCATGCGCCTCTCTTGGACCGATCACCTCGCTGTGCCGCATGAGCATGGTTGCCTCCGTCATTGTTGCAAACAAGATTGGATGCTTGCATCTCAATGCGCACTTCAATTCCACTCATGTCTCTGCACCACGTGCTTTTCTGCACTTGCCAGCCAATTGCAGCACCTGTTGAATTTGCTACTCATCGACGGCTTGTATGGCGTCTTTGCATCACGCTCACGAGAGAGACTGGTGACACTTAAAAAGTGACTCTTGGAGGGGAAGGGGGGGACAGGGGCGTGGCACATCACTTGACCGGGGGGAGGGGGGGGGAACGGTGCTCCGAATACCCCCTTTCGCATTCAAGGCGCTTGACGGGCCCAACGCATGATGTTCATATGCTGCAGCATCCGCTTGATGCGTCACAGCATCATCATCCTGGCGCATAGAAGAAGTTCTGAAAAGCGTTGAGTGCATTGCTCGCGGCCACCACCTGTCTTTGCACGGCTGACGCTAATCACATGCAGAACATCAAGGCATCCAGGTCACAGCAGCAGCAAGGGCAGCTCGAAGTCGGCATCATTGCGACGCAATCATGTGTGGTCATTCGTATGGTGGGCACAAGTACTCGGGAGGGCTATGGTGGCGGCATCGCGCCTCCGGCGCCGCCCGCCAACCGCGCGCGTTCAGTGACCTGCGCGGCATCAAAAACGCGACATCGTCATCAGAACGGCAAGAAGTAGCGGCTGTCAAGTCGAAGGCACAAGACAGTCGTTGCGCAGTTCGTCCGCAAACGCTCTAAGAAGTGAGCGATGGCGACTGGAAGGCTTGGTTCAGGTCACAAACCAGCGTCAAGAGCACCCAGCATTGCATTGCTTGCGCTATCATTGCAGCAGCGGCGACCACGGTTATTGGTGGAAGGCACTTGCGGCTGACCATCCCTTGTCACTTAGAGCTCAACGATCTTTTGATTCGTTTCTCATTCCAAAAAATGTTCACAGGACAAATATGCGCGTAGCTGTGCGGGCAGCAGCCTGGCACAACCGCAATCAAAATAGCGAATCGTTGCCAAAACTCCTCAATGTCCATTCAGGTCACACTCGTCGCCATGCAGCAAGCAACCGGCAGTGGCCATGAAACACACGTGCGGGCGACCGTCGTCGCTGCACGCGTGCCCGCACAAAGCGCGCGCGCACGCGGCTTCGAGCGGCACTCACGTCTTGACAGATGAAGGCGCTGCCTCGCCGCTCAAACACCCAGCCCTCGCGCCCCTCGGTGCCCGGCGTGTCAGCGAGGCGCAGGAAGACGGTCGGCGCGGGGCTGCTGACAATGTCTTCCGCCTTCTGCACGCGCTCGCTAACCTGTGGTGACGCAGCGGTGGCGGATGCGCAGCCGTTACTTTGCCGTGTTCATGTGCCGGCAGTCCCGTGGGAAGATTGAATGCAAGCGCGAAACTGGGACGCGGAAGGTGATGTTCAAGGACGCGATGGACCCGCATCGTGCATTGTGGCCTGGGCATCTCTGCCACATTTGTCTGACACTATGTGCCAGCAAGCAGCCTGTGATGGCACACACGTCACTGTGGAGCACTGCCATCATAGCCTCCCACGCGCACGCTGCCCTGACTCCTGCTTTTGTGCATAAGGATATGTCGCAGCAGCGCAGCGCCATGTTATTGAGCGGGGGTCTCTTTAACTCATGTGCCTGACGTGGCTGCACACAGCGCGTGCCTGAGCGAGAGCTGTTGATTGTTGCTCACGCCGACATTGCACAGCGAGGCTGCACGTGCCTCGAGGTGCGCCAAACAATTGCATCAGCATGGTGCTTTCGCGCGCTCGCACTTGCGTACCTCCCCATCGCACTGAACTATGTACACGTACTCGCAGCAGAATTGCATTTGCAGGCGGCAGCGCGCGGTACCTGGAAAACACGCCTGACGGGCATGATGGTGTGGGGAAGGGCGGGCGGGGCATGCAGGTCCGCATTGCTCCTGACCACCACGCCATTTTCGTGGACAACCTGGTGATCGTGGGGGGAGGGGAGGGGGGGGGGGGGGGGTAAGTGGCGTTCGGCAGGCGCAGAGGCGGAGGCGTGCGCAGTGCTCAACGTGTCAGCAGGGACGTTGCACCCCCCCCCAGGCATGGATTGTGGCATGAGAATGAAGTGCGAGAACAGTGCGTATCTCACGACCGAGGGCAAGCACGTGTGTGGGAAATCGGTGGCGCACGTAGCGCCTGTGCCGTGTACTGCTGGATCTGGACGTAGTACTGCTGATTCTGGACGTAGTGGTGGTAGAACCAGACGCTTTCTGACGCGAAGTACTCACGCGCGTAAGGCTATGTGGGTTCCTGCAGCCGTCGCGCTTTGCGCAGTCGTCTCCGGCTATGAACTTCAGCAGGACATCTCCACATTCCACACAAGGGCAGCATAGTAGGTCCCCGCTTCAAAAAGTGCACACTTCGTGGTCATTTGGGATGATGCAGTACCAGAAGAGGTGCCACAAATGCGCATCACGGATGGGACTCACCACTTCTATATCTACGACTGACCCCATAGGAGTGTCAATATTGCTCCATTTCCCATACGTTGTTGTCATCCAGAGCAATCGCGGTGAGGACAACTGCACGGCTGCTTTGAAAGTGCCTGGGAAATTAGTAATGTTCTGAGTCCGCAGTCGAGGCCGACAAAGCCTGCATGGTTCACCATCATACTGCAAGGGTGGTGCCAAAAACACACAGCGATCCATCTCCAGGACGCAGCGCAAGCACACACTGCGCGCACTCACAACGTAGGTGAAGGGGCCCTGCTCCACCCTATCTAGCACGAGCTCCAGCAGCGACAGGCCCGCCTTGGTGGCTCGCACCCACGCCTGATCCTGAGCGCGCTGCGCCGCGTTGGGGCAACACCACAAGGTAGGCAGGTTTAGCCGCTTGAGAGTGCATATCGTACAGATATGCAGGCACGAAAGCGCGCCGCGGAGCAGCCGCGTGGGGGCGAGACCGCAATGTAGGTATGGTGAGCCGTTTGAGAGTGCGAATTGTATGGGCGTGGTGGCTCGCAAGCGTCTTCGACATTCGTCTCACGGCGTATGCGCACGCAAGTGCAAGTCCCTGGAGAGCAGCAGGAAGTGAAGTACACGCTCGTGCGACCAAGCTCAAGGGTGACTCCCCGTGCATACGGACGATGGCGCTGCTCAGAGCTCGTGCAAATACACTTCGATGGTGCAGGCGCCGCCGCATTGGTGCAAAGCAAGCTTCGTGCAGGCTCACAGTCACGAATTCACGGCAAGGCGCCCAAACCCCTTACTCTGACCCTATACGCATCACAAGCTACATGGTGACGTACCTGAACAAAAACGACATCACCGCGTTCATGCAAACCAAGCTTCGCGCAGGCTCACAGTCACGACTTCACGGCAAGACGCCCGGAGCCCTCATTTTCACCCTATACGCACCACATGCTGCATAGTGACGTACCTGGACAAAAGCGACATCGCCGCGTTCATGCAAAGCAAACTTCGCACAGCTCACGGCCACGACTTCGCGGCAAGACGCCCGGAGCCTCACTCTCGCCCTATACGCAACACAAGCTGCATGGTGAGCTGCACGTCACCATGTGAAAACGACGTACCTGAACAAAAACGACGTCGCCGAGCCCCTCATAGCGCACGCACACGCGCCGGGTGGCGGCAAAGGCCGTACCCTGCCGCAGCGCCTCGCCCGGTTTTGCGGTGACGTGGGGGCTGTCGCGCACCAGTATGCCGCTCTCTACTGTCACCCTGGACGGCCGCAGGGGGAAGGCGCAATGGAGCGGAAGGGGGTAGCGGGGTAAGCACACCGTGGTCAGCGCCAAGCAGTGCACATACTGGGGGGATTGAGGGCAGGGGGGATACATCAGATAAATTCAAGCCAAAGATCACCAATGCGCAGGGCACGCCAGGTTCGTTCCTTCGTGATCCTGCTGTACAACTAGCTCTCATCCCGCCAAAACACACGGAGCACGGCCAAGGACGGCGTAGACGGTTCTGAAACACAGCGGCGGAGCGTCTGCCCTGCATGATGCGCCTCACACGCCGCGCCACGTCATCTGAACGTCTAATCCTGCTCTGGATCCGCAAGTGCTGGGCCGTAACTACGCAAATTTTTGTTGCGACTTGAGGTGCGCTGTGGCATTACTCAGTTAGTCCTTGTTGCACCAGGTCGCAGTGCTCAGCGCTGGCCGTTTTGGGGCGATGTTGGGCGTGCTTTCGATGCAATTTACCCTACGGGGCTGCGAGCCCCCGCCCCGCAAGAGATCAATGCATTAGCTCTGACGCACTGCTGGGCGTCTCAGGCTGCGCAGATGACGACCTTGTCGGTCAGCGCAATGGCGGAGAGTGCAAAGAGCACATCCATTGAGCCCAAAAGGGCAGCGCTGCCACGAGCACCACTGCTGAGTCGCTGCACGCGCGCGCGTGCGTACCTGAAAACAAAATGCCCTTGCTCCTCTTCTATGGTGGTGCCCTCCGGGCAGCCCACTTCTTCAAATGTGAGTTCGGCGGTGGGGTCGTTCCTGTCGTACGCCGCCGGCCTGCCGGGAACGCCTGCACAAGAGCAGCAGGCAGCAGCGCTCAGGTTGTGCCGTCGCTGCGGGCCGTACGCGCAGCCCCGCTCCTCGAAAATGCATGACATCAGGATAGTGTTGAGGGGCGTGAGAGATGTGATGACAGTCACTGCCCACTGCTGCCGCCACTTGGGGGGGGAGTGGCGTTCGCCGTTGGAGCAGCCCTGCTCGTATGCTCCTGTGCAAAAGCAGCAGAGCTCAGTGTATGAGATCATGCACGAAGGCTGGAGACGGCAGCGTGCCTCCTCACGCACGAGTGCAGTGCTGGGGCGCTTGCTGTCGATTGCCGTTCGTGGCGCTATGAACGCTGTGGTGAGAAAGGAGGCACGCATGGCTGTCGTTGGGCTGCCAGACGCACATCCAGCGCAGCATTTATGGTACATAGCAAAGACGGCTCAGCGATGCCGCTGCATGGTTGCGTGCACATTCTTAGGGTTAGGGTTAGGGGGGAGGACTCGACCGCACGGCTATGCACAGAAAGTTATGCATGGCTGCTTTGTCACACTAAGTTTCTTGAACAACATGGACACTCGCTGCTACAGAAATGAGCGCAAGGGGATGGGGATGGTGCAGAGTGGCTGAGCATGGCTCAATTGCCACCTGGATCTGGTCTTGCATACGGTTCAGTGCCATTAAAGAGGTCAACCATTGTAATAATGCACAATGGTGAGGAGCCCAGGGAATAGAATGCAACATGAGCTGCTGCATGCACATGCTTCAAAGCACCATGTACGACGAGAGACTCTATTGAGTGTGACAACCCGATGTCATGACAGACGTTACACGATACTCTCTTGAAACACCACAAGAATCAGACTCCAAGATATCATTCAAACACATGTAGCTTCCACGTTGCTTTGAGGGCAGGAGCCATTTGCGCTTGGCAGTACATCAGGGTCATATTTGAGTGACTCTGACGCACCTGGCAGTGCCGGCGGTGGCGGTGGAGGCGGCGGCGGTGGCGGCACTTGATCTGGGTCAGCTGGTTCAAATAAAAAACCTCGTCTGCGCTCACAGCGGCGACAGCGACAGCAGCGCATGCAAGTTAGATTGAACGATTGCTGCTGCAGGCATAACCGCAATCAGTTTTGCAAACAAGGGTCAGATGGTCCTGCTTCTCGATGCGCACTTCACTCCCACTCCTGTCTCTGCGTCGCGTGCTGTTCTGCACTTCACCCACCGCTGTGATGAACGGGACCCGCGCACGGAGTCTGCGTATCACGGGCGCGCAAACTGCTGCTGCGCCTGCCATGCATGCGTGCGCTGGCTGTCGCACAACAAGCCATGGGAACAGGTCGTAAAGTGCGCCGCTTGCAAATTCCACATTCGGCGCAGCGGCACGCACGTCGACGCACTCCCAGCTTCCAAAATGCATGCCAGAACTGCAGCGGCGCCTGCGCAACACGCAGTCCGAGCGCTGAGCGTTGAGGGCGGCAGCACCGCTCAACCATGTCTTGCGACCTCGTGGCGGAGTCGGCGATGCTGACGCAGCGCGCGCGCCCTCACGTCGCGCGCGCTTCGGAATGCCGCAACAGTGGACTTCGCAGGGGCCGCGCAAGTCCGCGCTCGCGGCGGCGCCCGCTGCGCCCCGGTTGCGCAGCGCTCAGTCGCATAGAGCAGCAGCAGCACGTCTCAGCCGGCGCGCGGACGCACGCACGCACGGCGCTGCACCGCTGACAGGCAACTTATCGAAAAGAATCAAATGAGCGTAGAGCTCTAGTCGCAAGGTGTGGTGAGCCGTCAAATTGAGTGCCTTCCACCAATAACCGTGGTCGCCGCTGCTGCGGCATTTGGCCACGAGTCAGATTAATTATTTGTTGAGTTTGTTGCTCTTCTTTCAGGCGCCGATATTCTCGTCTCTGACGTCGATCAATTTGTGAAAACATTCCTCTAAGCCGACAATGATCAACACCGCAGCGCGCGCGGCCTCACCTGATGTCGATTTTGACGAATGTGACAGTGGAGCCGACAGGCGTGTACATCTGGCTCGCCTCCAGCACCGTGCCGTGCGCGTACACGGTGGGCTGCAGCGCCGCGTCGGCGGACGCCTTGGAGTACAGGCGAGCGCCGCTGCGCCGCGCGACGCGGTAGAAGAACTGCGGCAGCGCGCGCGCACGCCAGGGGAAGGGGGGGGGGGCATATGACACGCGTATGAGGGCAAGAAGAGGAGGGCCAGACACGGTGCATCAGATATATGCTTCATGTTGAGATCGCAGCACGCTGACATGTGCATCGCGGTCCAAGCGCCGCGCTGCAGGGTGGGTGCTGTCAGCGTGGTAGCGGCGTATGGCTACGGCGGCGGTGGCATTGCACGCCGCCAAGTGTTGCAGCGCGGTACACACAAGGGGAGCAGCCACACTGCAAGTTGAAGTTCACCTGGCCGACTCGCCGCTGCGGCGGCGCCACCGGTTTGAGCCACCGTTCATCGCCCAACGCTTCAAACAGCCACCCGCTTCGCCCGCAGCTGTCCCTATCGGCAGAAATCTGCGCGCACAGCAGTGCAGGCGACAGTGCTGTCAGCTGAAGTCCGCGCGATTGCGGGACGGCGCACGTACCCACGCGCTGACCCGCATGGGCACCTAATGGGGGCTAGTGCTGGATCTGCATGGCATTTGCGGTGGCGCTGGCGAGTACGGCATGCTCAAGAAATACGACGCGCCGACGTCAAACGGCCTCGACTGTGTGCCGCGCGGCACCGGTACCGGCGACCCGGCGAAGGAGAGCAGCAGCGGCAGCGCCGGCGGCAGCGCTGGCGCGCCGCGCGTGTGCGTGCGGACGTGCTCTGAAGTGCAGCCGCCTGCCGGCGGCAGCCATCGCCGACGGCACATAGACGAGTTGTTGTATGTAGCATTTGGTGCAACTTCGTAGTCCGCGTCCGGTTGAGCACCCGTTCGCACATGCGCCGCGGGGTTTGGCCGCACTTTGCTTGAAGCTGCCGAATGCTAGGTGAGTGGTGGCACAAGGCGGCGTGCAACTGATCATGGCTGGGCGCTGCACCAAACGCGGTACTGAGCAATGCAGCATCCTGGACAGCCGCTGGTGCACGGCCAATTGTGAGAACGCGCTGGCAGGCGCAGCGCCTGTAAGCTGCGTCGCTGCAGTGCAATGCTCGGGAAGCACAAGACAGTACAACCCTGCGTGCAGCCTGACGTGTTCTTGTAAGCACAGCGGCGACACGCGGCGCGGCGGCGTGCGACACGATGCACAGCAAAATTCAAGAATGAGCTTCGCTCGGTGACTCGCCTTGATATACACAATGCCGTCGCTGACGTCCTCCAGCCGCTCCTCGGACTTTAGCAGCTCGCCGAGCGACATCTTGTTGCTGCAGCCGACGAGAGCGACATACACGAACCGGACGTCATTCACGTGCAGAGCACTGCTGTGTGTGGCTAGGCCACAGCACGGAGCGCGCAGAAAACAGCGCCGTCACAAGGGCACACCCCCGCAACTCGTGACCATCATCTGTTGTTCAGTGGCAAACACGTTTGCTCGCAAACAAGCTCTCATCATCAGTTTATCCGCGAGGTGCAGCCGCAACATGAGGGGCTTTGCACGTGTGCTGCGCAAACACGCAGGATACAGCGGCATGGCGCATCACCACCGGGTGCTCACTTTGTTTTCGGCGCGTCCCAAGACGGCTCCTTGCACAGGACGGCCCCTCCCCTGCGCGTGACGCGGTAGTAGAACTCGCCGACTTCGCGCTTGAAGCACGCATTCTCCACCCAGAAGCACTCCACGACGAGCTGGCTCCCACCCTGTCGCATGCGTGCGAGCGCGGCGGACACAGCGGCGGCACACGCATCAGCTGATGCTTGCTGCACTGGCACGGATACGCGGCGCGGTTGGCGCAGAAGCAGCGGCCTCGCAGTGGCGGGCTACGCACGACGGGATGGAGCTGCCCCACTTCAAGTTGTTCACTTCTTCAAGTGCAACAGAGGGCGTCAAGTGTGCTAGGGCTCCGCTCAGTGTTGAACAGTGCGCGCACGGCTCAAACGTTGAACCTAGCGCGGGCGCTGCGCGCTTGTTGTCCAAAAATGTCGCTCACAGCAAGCGCCGCGGTGTGAATGCGCCGGGGCGGGCGAGCACACTGCTCAGCATCAGTGCTCAGTACCAGTGAGCATCAGCTGACCCACGCAGAGGAGGTCCATAACCTGGTCGCAACACTGCAGCGCAAGGGCACCCAAGAGTGCGATGGCGCGAACAGCTGCCGAATTTCAAGCAGAGATGCTGCTAACAGAGGCCTTTGTCAGCGCTACAGCGAGCACCGCCAACACGCCGGCAGTCATGCAGCCGCTGCGATGCTCACCATGGGCAGCGTGATCTTGTCATGGCACACGATGTCGTTGGTCAGTGGGACTATGGCTGTACCGAGCGGCGGCCCGTCGATTGCTGTTGTGGAGACCACCTAGCGTGCGCACACAGGGGGGAGGGGGGGGGGGGGGGGGGGTGGGGGTCAATTGTGAAGTGGGAGGAGGGGGAAGCGCCAGCGAGGCTTTGCTGGTGCACATTGATTGCCCATCTTGGTAAAGCAGACACCAGTGATTCAAGAGGGAGTGATCAGAGGTTAAGGGATGGGGGGCTGTGGCAGACGCGACTGGCTGCACTGTTGAAAACTGCGCTTGGCATTAACGAATTATCCCTTCATAGAACATGGGAGTTGAAGGTTGAAATCAAGTGCTTCACTTACTTCCAACAGCAAATGGTAACACACACAATGTAGCCCGCGGCTTTTTGGGACTGAATTAGCACGCCACGGGCCAGCGGTAGCAGCACGAGACTCAATATCTGAACTGGACCCGCATGGAGCGCCATCCATCATCACAAGACTAGCTGAGCATCACCGCCCCCTACACCACAACGCTCCGCAAGTGCCGCTGCCGTGCAGTCTGTCGCCCTCACCTCTACAGCGACAGTGTCGTGCGGCTCCGTGACGGTGACCAGGAATGCCTCGAAGCGGTGCGCAAAGCACCCGCAGAGGTCGCCGGGGAGCGCCGCGTCCCGGACGAGCGCCGTGGGTCCCCCCAACTGCCATCGCGCGCGCAGTGAAACGGCGGCGGCGACGAGTGAATTCGCTGATGGCGGCGAATTTGCGCATAAGGAACAAGTACGGTAGGCACAAGAGCGGCAGCAGCACGCGCCGCACGCGCGCACACTGGCGCCGGGCGGTGCGCTTGCGTGCATCAGCCAGCCGCGTGTGATCGGCTGTACGCGATTGGAGCGGACGCGACAGGCGCGCTTCAGGTATGAGGCCGCGATTCAGCACGCCGCCGCCGCTCGTGAGATCAACTTGCCATCGCATGAAGCTGCGTGCGGCATAGCCAGCACCGGGGGGGGGGGCGGCGACCGTTGCTCTATGCAGCATCGGTCGTTGCAGATTGAACGCAAGTGGGGGTGTCGCAGGGGATGCTTGCTGCGCAGGCCTCTCTGCAGAGGTCTGACACCGTCGCTTTCGTCCATGCTGCCAGCTATCATGCGGCGCTAACGAGTGTCCCAAACCTGAATGCCAATAAACGCGCCACGGTGGGCACTCTGTCATGAGGCTCCTGAGATGTCAACTGACCCCTTCGCGTAACCAGCAAAAAAGCAACCAACAGCTCAGTACATACCACTATATATGCCTTGCTAATGCGCTGCAGGCAACAATCAGTCCTCGGCTCATCTTCCATAATTCTCAAGCTGCAATATCGCGCAAAAGCATCTCTTTGACACTGCAAACGGCACACACGCACCTGATGCGCTCCGCCGGTTGTGGCGTTAGTCACGCGCACCGCGACCCTCCCCACCTCCCCCCCCGCCGCCCCCTCGCCCCCCCCCGCCACCGGCAGCCCCGTCCCGCCGTGCACCCTCAGGTACAGCTGCCGCGGCCACACCGGCGCCGCCTTTGGTCGCATCCACGCCAGCGGCGACCAATTCTCCTTCTGAATGGCCTTGACGGCAGCGGCCTGCTGGTCGCGCACGCGGCGCACGGGGAGCGACGCCCCCTGGCACTCCGCCGGCGGCGGCGAGGCCTGAGAGGCACGGCAGCGGTGCATGCGAGCGGTGCGTGACGCGTGAGCCAAAAAACCCCATGGCCGGTGCCAAAACGTGAGTCTGCTGCGTAGCGCGGCCGCCCGCCGCGCCGCCGCGCGCACGCTCCTTGACAGCGTCGCGCTGCTTCGGCGGTGAGCGCAATTTTTGGCCTGCGGCCTGCTGCCGTACACTGCGCAGGGTCGGCTGCGGGACGTACCTCTCGTGCGGAAGACTGCGCCTCGCGCGCCCTCGCCAGGGCCCTCTCCGCGCGATCGGCGGCGACGTCCGCGTCCGCTGCCTGCGCCCGCAGCTGCGACGGCGTTCTGCGAGGCGGCGGCAGTTTGCGTGTGGCGGCAGGGATGAGAGAGCATGTGATACCTAGCATGCCGCACGCAGGCGTATTCCCTCGTGGCAAATGAGTGTTTGATGACAACTTCAGATTGTACTGCCGCACAGGCGACATCAAACTTGTAGAGGAAGTGAACAAATTTGTGGTCAAACTGGATTGACTGTATGTGAATTGCGACCACCCTCCAAGACGCCAATGTCATTGATGTCATTGCATGCTCTGCTGACCTGCCGTTATGCTCTGAGCCTGCCCCGCTCGAAGCGCTGAACTTGGCACGGAGATGTAAGCTGTTGTCTGCTGCCATCGCCTGTGAATATGCAGCAGTGGGAGAGGTGTGCGTCGCACACGAGAACGCGGGAAGACACATGGATCTGAGGCTGGTGACCACTATCGATGCCTGACACACCAATAAGACACCACTCAATAAGACACCACTCACGACACCATATGCACAGCAAATTTATCAGCACTTTGCAACAACGCAAACCAAATGAGGCCGGCCAACTGCTATGTACACAACCAGGCTCCTCGTGAATTGTAACAAGAACGCAGCAGCAATTCTGAGCTCGTTAGCAATGAGATAAGTGAAATGTTACACGAACGTCATGTTGAACAACATAAGCGAAGCACTGCACACACAGCGCACATAGCAGCAAGCCGAATTGATTTGATAGCTTCGAGCGTACAAATCACCTTGTCGGCTCTCTTGTGGGCTGCCTGCGCTGCATGCCGCAGCTCCAGGCTAGAGGCCAGCAGAGCGCCGATGCTATCCTCCATCCCGCCTTCACAGGCTCACGTGTACTGCGGACTGCGGTCTACGTAGGTAGGTATGGAAAGCAACGAACTTCAAACGTCACGTAAGTTCAAGTTCAATTTGATTTAGGATTGTGTTTCTCACAATTTGGTTCAGTTGACGGGGAGCAAGCTAAGGATGCCGTCGTCATCTCGACCTAGGACCTCCTCGTGGCTCTTGCTGCTGCTGTCGCTGTCGCCGGCGGCGTCGTCAGCCTGGGCATTTGTACCCAGCGCGCCAGCTTTTGGCCGTGCTCTCGGCCCGTCTTCGCTGCGCCTGGCTACTTCGGAAAGCCCAGCTGCCGATGCCGCTGCGACAAGCGGCAGCGATGCCGTGTCATATGAGACACTGCAGGAGCTGCGCCTATTCAGAGCCGCGGACGGAACTCAGGTATGTGTAGCAAAAGTGTCTGCGCGCTGGCGTGGTATGAGAGTGAAGCCTGTTGACGGCTTTCGGGTCTTTCTGCTGCATAGCTACCCTCAGCCATTTGCGTGGTGCACGTTTTCTGCCGACAGTAGCGTCTCCAGTATGTTAGCTTCTATGCTTACTTCTCACGTGGTCTGGAGCCTCGGACACCTGTCATGTTCGCTGCCTGATGCCCAAGTGCCGTTGTCGATGCCTCCTTCCCTTTGCCGCAAGGTGGCTCTAGGGTCTCTATGGGGAGAGCACGACACGGCCGTGGTGGCCTTCCTCAGGGTGAGTTCGTGGCAACATCATTGAGTAGGACAACCAAACAACAACAAGAAAGCTCTCGTCCTCGGCTCTGCCAAAGACTGGCCTAAGCTCATAAATTTAGGGCAGGAAAAGGTAAGCTGCCTACATACGCCCTGCTAATCTTGTGGTAGATTTGCCTCACAATCGCATGCTCTCGGCCTGTGCACTCAATGATGGCGTCAAAACCTCAGCACAGTTTATGCAGGAACCTCATGACCGAATCTCCTCGAATGCGGCTGCCTCGTTAACTACGAGCAGACTGCCATCTGTAGGTGATTTAACTTCTGGTAATATTATTACAGTACATGCCGGCCCCTGATTAAAGTGATCATGAGGGCTGGGGCCGTGCCAATGCCTGCGTGGACATACTGAACTGAGGCGCGCATTGAAAACACACGCACACACACGCTTGCACACCTGCCCTGTGTTACGCAGCAGTAAGGGACGACGTCGCGACAACAGGGGATTCAGTCAGAGCCGAAGCCACGAGACTCAAGCACGGACGTGCACAGAGTATTTAGGTCACTGCTTGCTCCACATCATTTGTGTGCCAGAAGCTTTGGGTGTCTGAGCAAAGGTAGACCGGTTGCATTGCATACACAAGTAGCATCAGACTGCATTGCATGCCGCAGCGCCCGCTCCACCACATTTGACATGCCTCCTGCATGCAGGGAAGCTGTCCATTTGCTTCACGATAAAGACTTGACACAGTCACACGAACTGAAGATCATTGGGGCGCCAGTGGGCATATTGTTTGTGCTGCACGGGACGTGCGTGCTCCGCTGCACCAGCAATCATCGCACCATGCCTCTGCTGCTCTCACCTTCTGTTGCGATGGTTTTGTCTGCGTGTTGTGCAATGCCACCACCGCACCAATATCCTTGGCCCACGCTGCATCGGCCTCTACTCACGCACGTGTGCTGGGTGGTGCACTGCACAATGTTGCACACCCCAGCATTTTGGCTGCCCCATGTGAGTGCAACTGCAGTTAATCTGCCTTCGTAGTATCAAGTGCTGAAGCGATCGATCTACTTCAAAAGGCAGCCATGAAATGTGAACCATCAGTGTGCACAGCCAATTGTGGCCTTGGAATTTGCGTCGTGTAGCTGTTATAAGTGGACTTCACGATACACGGGCGAGCTGCTGCCACCTGCCACACACGCACATGGGCACAACAACCACAAGCAATATTTCCTGGTATGGTGCTGCAGCATGGTACTCAATTGTAAATACGGTGGGGTAGACCTCATTTTTCTTCACGTTTCTGTACACTACAGCATGACGGCATACTGCTGGGCGCTGCGTACACACTGGAGCCAGCGGCCGCAGCACGCGTTGCGTCAAAAGACAATCACGTTTTCTGCAGCTGCCGTGAATATCAAACGACCCTGACACATGGCTGACGCAAACAAACTGCCTGTGAAGTCCAATGCGAAGGCATCACGTGGTGCTCCTGCGGCTTGCGCCTGCTTGTGCAGCTGCTGGGACCTGGCACTGCAGCTCAAGAAAGACTGGGCTCCACGGCTCGACTGGTCGAAGCTGATCGTTGTGGGAATCGGTAGGTCAAAGTTGCATGCAAAATTACACAGCAGCCTGTCCACAGGAGTCGTCGACACACCTACAGAGCCTTGACCATTTTCAACAAAGAACTGGACTGTGAAGACATCTTGCACATTGTCAATTTCATGCCTGACTGCATGCAATTTGACGATTCAACATAAGACCTGCCTCATGGTGTCATGATTGATATTGCATGCTGCAGCACGGCAGGTCTGTCAACGATTCATAACTACAAATGCTGTCACAGCAGGGAAATGCGGCCACATCATGTCAGTTACCGTTATGTGGCTGTGCTTGCACCATCCATAGTCAGAGCCATTTGATGGCCTTGCAGCAAGGTTACGCCATCGTGACATGTGTTGCATGATGTATGCGTTACCCTCTGCTTGCAGGCACGCCAGACAAGGCAGCAAAGTTTGGCAAGGCCCTGGACTTCCCAATCAAGCTGCTTTACTGCGACCCTGACACCAGCGCATACACCGCAACAGGCATGATCTACGGTACTGGCGAAGGGTGAGGCGCCTACAGTCAGCGACATTGGTTGTGCGTTTGTTGACATGTGTTGCTGATATGGCAAATCCACCTGTGGCAACGCCAATAATACTGCCACTGTTAAATGAGTAAGGGCAGGGAGCACACTACACCGAAAAGATGCCTTGATCCCGTCCACAACCATTGTACGGTATATCCCATGGCATTGCACTCTGCAAGGGTTATCGGTCAAGTCGTTACACTGTACATATGTCACGAATTCAGCATGACATTGGCTGGCTGTTCTTTGCATCCATAGCGCCAAATGAGCAATGCCTTTGTCTTTGTGTCTGTGCGCGCATGCAGGTACCTGTCTTTTCAGACGCTCACCAGCTGCGGCACGCGCACTCGGCCGCACATGGATGAAGCCATGCGCAGATACATCAAAATTGACCCAGACAAGCCGGAATACGTCAATCAGCAGGTACGCACCAGCACTATTGCCACCTGAAATTCAAGACGTTTTGTGACTACACCTTCAGCGTCGCATGTGTAGCCTTCAAGCGTACTCATAACAAGCATTCACCAATTTGAGCATGATGCTCTGAGAGATGCAGCAGCTGACGGCTGCGTACGTCTCCCAGGGTGTTGTCTGCCGTGTCCTCAATGGTAGATGCGACTTTCAAGCATGCCAGCACTCGTTTGCCCGTCCTGAGTTCACTGATGTACCTTTGTGCAAGTGCAACATGACCAAAGAGCACTCATATGAGCTACACATAGCCTACTACCTTGACACGCTGTTGGTAAGTGAGAGACACACAAGACCTTCAATCTTGGCAGAGGCAGCGGTAATGCCGCCATCAGATATTGCCCGTGTGTGAGCGTGAAAGCGCGGCCGATATGTGTCAGCGCCTCTCGTGTCAGTGCAGTCACATGCACCCATGACGCCGCGCAACACCGTGTCGCTGCAGGGCGGTGTCTTGGCCTTCAAGGGGCGCGAACTGGCGTTTGTGCACCGTGACCAGGGGCCGGGTATGCATGCAGACCTGCCTGACGTACTGGAGGCCATCGGGCAGAGCGCGTGGTAGACAGTGTGGCGCTACCGAAGTGCATCGGGGTGTATCAAATGTCTGCTGACACCAAAGCAGGTCGGCATCTGCAGCCCATCAGTGACTGGACAACTGCGGTCATACTCCCTGTATATCAGCCATAAGCCGCTGTCACTGCAAAGCTGCTGCACCACACGCAGAGGGTTTCACGCAATGAGGATTGCGTACTACGAAGTACTTCTATATACTTTGCAGATGGACGTCTGAAATCCAGCATGCAGGTAGCACATGCGTGCATGTAGCCGACTGCTCCGCTGCTGGCCCTTATTTTTGCTTCAGCGGGTGAGCTGTGCAGAGGAACGATTCATTTGTACATCCTTAGCCTAGTCAACGCCCCTCAAGAAAGCAGGGTTTGATATGGCGAACGATGAAGCCTTCATGCAGCGAAAAGCATGCATGTGCCAGCATGCGGGACGAGCTGACCTGGATGTGGTCACCATGTGCATCACTAGTTTGTAGCTTGTCAAATAAAACACACTTGGAGCTATCATTACAACGAAGCTGCGTGTGTTCATCATTGATGTTGTGCGGCCATGCCTGAGATTTCCTGGAAAGCATGCGTAGAATCAATCAACAGTAAAGGCGACTGCATGACTGATGCATGCTGTAGGTCGCAGATGCTTCAGATGCGGCAGCACTCAGCAACCGCACTGTATGTGCATGATTAAGTGGGGCGCCAGTATGTGTGCACCCAGGTGTTCTCGATACAGCACGTCACGGTACCTGTACGATACCGATCGTATGTGTTGGTCGTACAGGTACCGAGCTGCGTTGTATCGACAACACCTGGGCGCGCACATGTGACGAGTGAAAAAGCTGGTGCACGTTAGAGGCGGGTAAGGCAGATATAACGGCGCTGTTGGCAACGGGCAGCGCAAGTTTTGCTCTTCAGGTGGGCACGGCAGCAATGACCGTTTGTCAAGGTCGCGGCGGGTCGGTAGCAAGTTATGAGACTGCTCCGATGAGAGATTGATCGCCTCACCTGGCACTGACACGAGTAGGCTGCAGTTTACCAGGCTGCGAGGTTTCAAGTCACAGCAACGGCTCACAAAGTATACAAGGAAGGTGACGAAACAGTTGTACTACCTAGACAAAGACTCAAAATGGTTGTTCCGGCACTTGAGTGAAGCCCATTGTACAAGCAATGCCTTGGTCAAGCTAATGAAAAGTGAAGCTGTGACACCGTTCTTCTGATGAAGCCCCCCAGCTATGCCCCCTGAATATGCAATGCAAAGCTACTTGAAAAAAGCTCAAGCCTTAAAGCTGGAAGGCCGGCAACATCAGCGAGGAGAGGGCGTTGTGTAGCAATCTGCCAACGGTCTGAGTATGTCGAGAGCCATCCTCACTTGAAAAGCATGAACTTCTGTTGACCGCGTTCAACCAATCACAGCATGGTGTCACAGGGTGCGCAAACACACAAGCTTGGAATTCTTACCTCCAGCGAATAGGGAATAGGGAATCCGCCTGATTCAATTCTGACGCAGGTGCATGCGGCGATTGGCTGCCCATGCAGGCGCCAGCCAGCCGGCACCATCATCATTGCCTTCATGTGCTTTGCCAAGCGTTAACTTTTGCCGTTGCCGACACGCACTGTCATGTACGCGTGCCTTTCACTAACTGTGGTGTGTTGAAGTGAGGTCATGTAGCAGAAACTTGTGTCACCGTCCGCGCATACATGGGTTCCCTACATTCTGCCTCATTTTACTGCTTTTGGCCCTGAGCTCCTCATTCGATCGTCACAGAAGGGAAATAATCTGCCTCTTTCAGGAGCCAACTTACGTACTTGCCCTTTCAAGCAAAACTCATTAGCCTTGCTTTGCAGGCAGAGGTAGCACGAGCACACAAGCAAGCGGGCATCCAGTTTCAGCACTATCGTACCTCACCATCTCTCCGTTGACGTGCAGTGGCAGCAAGCCGCCAAGCGCAGCAAAAAGACGCACGCACAGCCATGTCTGCTTGAACATCACCCAACGCACACAGAAAGCGAAGGGCACAAGCCAACCATGTACCATCACCAGCAGGCTGCAGGGGCAGTGTCTGAGCAGAAAGTTCATACGACGATGGCCCAACATCAGGTGCCACAGCACCCGCAACACCGGTCCCCGCAGCAGCAGCAGCAGCAGCAGCCTCATCCTCATCCTCAGCAACTCCACTATCCGGCATTCGACGTGTCGCCGTATGGTGGTGCAGTGGCCATGATGCAGCATCACCACCTCTCTCACCCCCACCTGACTCACCAGTACATGCACCACGTGGTGCTGCAAGCGGATGAGACTCCGGGCAGAGCTCACCTCCGCCGGGGCAAGTGGTCCCCTGAGGAGGAGGCTTACACCGCACGCATCATCCACTATTTTAACACCGGCGTGCTGCAGCTGCCGGAAGGCACCACCCTCAGGGTCTTTCTGGCGGAGAAGCTGCGTTGTGACCCCATGCGCATCACCAAGAAGTTCACCGGCTCGGCGTGTCTTGGCAAGAGGGTGTATCACTCCTGCGAGCGCACGCCAGCAACTAAGGCGGAAATACAGGAATCCAAGGAGGACCTGGCCAATCTCGAGCAGCGGTTCCTGTCGCAGCTGGAACGTAGGCGCGATAGGCGGGCCAGCCTTGAGCTAGAGGGTCAGCTGGCGACCGTCGTCGCTCCGCCCGGCACCGCTTTCGACGCGTACGGTCGGCCCATCCTTCTGGGGTTGCCTGCTCAGCATATGCCGCCGCATCTTGCGATGGCGGCGCAGCAGTCGCAGCAGTGGGGCGCGCAGCGCGTCATGTACCCCGCCTACGCCGCTCCTGCCATGCCGCAGTCGTATCCCCAGGCCGCAGCGGCAGCCACAGCGGCGGCGTACGCGCAGCCCTATGACCACATGGCCGCCTACTCTGCGCAGGGCTACGGCGCTGCTGGCTACCAGTACGCTCAGCAGGCAATGCCGTATCCATACTTTGCGGCGTCAGCCGCTGCCATGGCGCGGCCGCAGGTCGCGTACAGCGTCGCATCGCATTCGCCGGCGCCACAGTGGGGCCAGCCGCCGCAGCCCGCGTCGCTGTCGCGCCACCCCACGCAGCAGCCGCAGCTCGTGTGGTGCCCGCAGCAGGCGCCGTCGCCCGCACCTGTGCTACCCTTTGCAGGAGGGCAGACAGAGGCGAAGCAGGAGCAGCGCACTTGCTCGCCTTCCGGCGTCAAGTCCGAAATGCAGCAGCAGCACTCACCACAGCAGCGGCAGCAGCAGCAGCAGCGGCAGCAGCAGGACGCAGATGCCGCGCCGCTCAAGCAGGAGATGCAGCAGGCCTCTGGCGCAACCGTCATTGCCCCGCTGCCCGCGGGGCTCGTCTCGCACAAGGGCGGCAACAGCGGCAGCAGCGTCGTGGGCTCGAGCCTCAGCGAGGCGACCACCGCCGACAGCGCCAGCTCCAACAGCCACGGCACCGACAACAGCAGCAGCAGCGGCGGCGAGGGCTGCGGCGCCGGCGAGCGCCGCCCCTCTGTCGCATCGCGCGCGCACCACCACCACGCTCAGCAGTCCTCTGCGAGCAGCAGCGCGAGCGACAGCGGCGACGACAGCAGCAGCGCCGCCGCCGCTGGCAAGCGCAGCGGCTCCGGTGCCAGCGCCATCAACTGTGCCAGCACTGCTTCGTCGCCGCCGCCATCGCAGCACTCGCCAACCACCATCAGCAGCGGCGCCGGCGCACTCATGACATTCTACAATGCCGTGAACCGCCAGCATCACAAGCACCACGCCAACGCCGCCGCCGCTGCTGCTGCAGCCGCCGCTGATGCTGCACTGCCGGCGAATCTCTCGCCACAGAGCAGCGCCTCTGCCGTCCACACTTTCGCTGCCAAAAAGCGGCATCGTTTCGGCGGCGGATGCAGCAGCGGCGCGGCGGCAGCAGATGGTTTGCGGCTGCACAACGCCACCAAGCGCGCGCGCGTGGAGGCGGCGAGCGCTGCTGCTGCCGCCGCCGCCGACAGCGGCGGCTCCACGGACGCCAGCGACGACGGCGACAACAGCGCGGCCAACTCGGCGTCCGAAGAGTCCGGCAGCCGCGACGGCGACGCCGCTGTGCGGAAACAGCACGCCGATCAGTGGCGCGGACAGCTCGCGGACGCGTGGCACGCGCAGCATGTGGACAAGCGGCGGCGCGGCGACGTCGTCGCGGCGCCGCTGCGGCAGATGGGGCACATACAGCTCGCGCCGCTGCTGCCGCCGCCAACGCCGCAACCCCATCACCACCACCACCAGCAGCAGTAAAGGTAGTTTATTGGCCTGCGAGCGACGGAGAGCTGCGCGTATGCATGTTGCTTACATGTCGTTTATCGATGTGTTTGCCCTTCCGACCCCCGCGTGATGTCCATGTTCATCATCGTGGGGCCGTCTTTTTGTGGCCCCCTCCGTAAGGCGCGTGCTCCCCCTGAGGCTTCGGCACTCGATTAGACCATTCAGATTTGCACGTACGCGCGCGCGCACAGAGTGGGGCCTTGCCTTTCCGCAGTTGCGCCTCGGAGCACACAGATGTCATGCGCGCCGGCGCCCATCATGGGCTGCTTTCTAGCCGCGTGTATGTCACCCACAAGCATTCACACGGATGCTACCAATGTACATAATTGGGCTCCTTGAAACTCTGCTGTTTCAATCTTGTGCGTTGTGTGAATCTCTTACATTATGTATACTGCTCCTGCTGCGTGTGCTTGCGGTCTCAGCATGATTGGAGTGCTTGTCATTTGCGGTCTCTGCCTGATTGCAGCGTTCAGCACCACATGCATTCACATGCCTGATTTGCGTGCTTACTATCAGCATTGCAGTAAAGTGCCAGGTTTAGGTCTACAGGTGTAAGGATTACAGTACTATCGCATGTAAGTTTTATTATTCGTTGTCACAATCTACTAGAATAATATCTTCTGGCGAGTGCACAAGTGAAAAGGCAACTCTTCAACGTTCAGTTTCCGGAAAAGTTGAACATCAAGTTGAAGTTGTACTTTGTGCAAGAAGAAAAAGCTGAACAAATTTTTTTTCTTAACCAACTCTCATGAAGCCCAGCAGCAGCCTGGCAGTTTTGGCAAGCACGTTGGCGATGTCTCATCGCATTTCTAGTGTGTCGGCGCTTCGAGCTCTGCGGCCAGCAGCGGGCCCAGCCTCAAGAGTAAGAACTACTGCTGCGCACCAGCGGCAACGCACTCTGCTAAGCGAGCGCAGACATATGCAAACTCGGGCGCAAGGAAACGGACCTAGCTCTGAGGGTACCGCGACACGCGAGGAGTTCAACGCTTGGCAGGCGGACACATTCGACAAGTCTGCCGACTACTTCGCGTCCGATGCAGCGGTCTCTGCGCAGGCAAGTGCATGAAAATTAAACCAACGGGAATGCAGAATTGAGTGCTTGACGATGTGCTCACTCGTTGGCGTGTATGATGGCGGCACCCATACTCTTGTACCTGCGAGAAACTGAATTTTTCGCAAAAGATCCACAGTGGAGCGGTATAGATCTGTCTGGTCTTGCGGGCATCTGATAAGATTGTCTGCTGCTTGAAACCATCCAGGTTTCGCAACAGGCCGCAATGACAATCGCCTCATTTCTAGCGCTCGTGTGGAACCGTGCTGCCACGCACAGTGGTACGTGAGTGCTACACGACCCATAGGCGTGTCTAATGAACATGTCATGATAGCAGGTGGTCCCGAGGCTGGCAGCGATTGCAGCCATGGCAGCGGGCCCGGTCAAGGCAGCACGGGAGAGGGGGCGGCTAGTCGACGTGGGTGCTGGCACAGGCTGCTTGGTGCCGCACTACTACAAGGCAAGCATGCGGACCATAATGTATGTATCTGCGGCGATGCTTATTATCGTGCCGCGCTTGTGCAGGCTGGGCATGTCTTGAACTGACAAACGCGGTGGCTGCATTCGTTCCTCTGCGCCGTTTAGAGCACAGCTGCCGTCAGACTGCGTCCGCGTGCTAATGGCGAACGCGTCGAAATGCCCTTGTGCAGTGCTCGTTACTTCCCGCTTCCAATGGGCACTGTGTTCTGCATCATTATTGGAGGTGTCTCGCCACGTACGAGCTCAAATTCATGACGCGGCAGCGCCCGCCTTGCATCCGCATGAAACCTACAGCAGCAGCCCCATCCTTCAGCAACCATGCCCTGCGCGCCGCGGCCTGCAAATCAGACGAGCGCGGAGAAGATGACCGCGGAAATGATTGCGACTGTGTTGCGGTGGCAGCCTGATCTCGAATGCGGCATGCTGCGCTGGGCCTGACTTGATTGTCTTCTGTGACGTGTCCTGCTTGCTGCGCCTCCGTCTTCACCTCTGCTCGCCTGGCGCCACCGGCACCGTCCGCCGCTGCTCCATTACGCGCCGTGGCGCACCAGGAAGGGCTGCGACCGCATCAGGTCAGTCCGCTCAAGATGGCGGAGCACGGAAGGTGTACCTTGAAGTACACTGTCCAACAGCGCTCAGGCCGTACATCATGTGTTACATACGTGCTGCGGCGCGGCGCGCACGGTGCGCCGCGGCTGAACATGGCATCCATTCCGTAGGGTTTTTGCTCTCTAGCGGAGCAATGCTCTGCATTTGAGACGCACCGTTGCGCAACGTCGTTCGGTGGTGGCGGCGGCGTCATCAGCCACCAATGCTGCCGTGGCGGTGAGCAGCGGTTTGCTTATGCGGCGCCTGGCAGTTGAGGTTGGCTGTAGATGTTGAAGATTGCTATTGCTCCGCAGGGCATGTCTTGGAGCGACCATCACGCATCTGAGGTGCTGCTGCGTGCGTGTGAGACCTCGAGAACTCAAACGTCAAATGAAGCTGCCGTGAGAAACATGAAGTTGAAGCAAGTGAGTGCGCTTCCGTCGTCGTCCTGCAGGTCATAGGCGTGGATCTGTCTGGCAAAATGCTCGATGTCTTCCAGCAGCGCTACCCAGGCACGCAGGTGTTCTGCGGCGACTTTGTGGAGTACGTGCCCCCGACGCTGCCGAAAGAAAACGAGGCTGACGACGAAGAGGAGCTCAGCAAGGTGAGCGCCGGTTCGTTGCGGCGCGAGGTTGCATCAATGCTGCTTGATGTGAAAATCAATCGTTTGCTGAAGTCTGCGCGAGCCAAGCTCCCAAGTGGATGTGAGAGTCAGTCGTTTGCTGAAGCCTGCACGAGCCAGCAACGGAAGGGTGGGCTACGTCTGCAGGTTAAGGTCAGATTGGCGGACTGGTGTGTTGATCCGTTCCGCACACGTCAATCACTGATGGCGCTGGCTCCCGCACCCTCGCGCCATTGTGGAGCGCTGACGCGCAAGCGCTCAACGCGCGCTTCTGATGACACCGCTGACTCGACTCTGCCCCCCCCGCAGGTGCAGAGCGTGGTGTTCAACGCGTGCTTTGCAAACCTGTACGACCCGGCGGCGCACCTCCAGCACGCGTGCGACGTCCTCTCGGAAGGCGGGACGGTGGTCATATCGCACCCCCTGGGCAGGTGAGCGGCCTTGCGCATGCTTGACATACTTGAAGTATACTTCAGAGTTTTCCCTCTGAACTGTTGAAGTGTTCACTTCAAGTTCATGTGAGCTTCCACGACTCCATGTACTCTATCGCGTTCTCAGAAGGCCTGTGAATGCTGTGACCCCAGTGTGTGGGTTTCGCTGATCCCGCCTGCCCGTCGCACATGTGGTCAGCCTGGTTACAGGTGCAATACATGGCACGTTGCAAGCTCCCTTTGCTGCAGTTTGTACCAAAACGTGCCGCCCTGCTCAGGACCCCCTGTGCGTGCGCCGCTATGAGAAGCGCGTCGTGCAGCCGCGTGGCCGGCGTCTGCGGCAGCAGCTGCCCCTTTCGCGACGCGCTCACACTCCCCCCTTAACCCCCCCCCTCCCCCCCTGCCCCCCCCCCCACCCGCGCGCGCCCGCCGCCAGCGCGTGCACGGAGAAGCTGCACGCGCGCGACGCGCGCATGGTGCCGCACGCGCTGCCCGCGGAGGCGGCGCTGCGGCGCATGGCGCGCCACCTGCCGCTGCGCGTCGACGCGTGGCGCGACCGCGACGGCCTCTACCTGGCGGCGCTGACGCGCGTGCGCCACGCGCTGCTGCGCGACTTTGTCTGCGCGTACGGCGCCGTGGGGCGCGGCTTTGGGCGCGGCGGCAAGAAGCTGGGCGTTCCGACTGCCAACCTTCAGCCGGACGGCGACGGCCCGCTGCGGCAGGGTGCGTGCGCCGCCCGCGTCGCCTGCTGCGCGTCGCTGCCGGTGCTGGTGCAGTTCGCCCCGTTCTCCGTGTACTTTTTGTTTGCATCAAATTATCGCTTAGGGCGCGAAAACCCTAACCCTAACCCTAACTGTAACCCTAAGATGGTAGATACTGTGTGCTTTGAGATGCATGTGTGGCAGGTTCAGCTGCAGGGCACCCGCAGCGCTTTGCAACCAGAGGCCGTCTCGGGGGCCAGCCTGATGGAGCTTTGTGGAGGCTGCTCGCAGTAGCATCAGATCGTGACCCATGTAGGAGCTACAGCTTCTCCTCTGCCACTTCACGGCCGATGATGCCTGCTGAAACGATTTGACTTGCTCTGGCTTGAGAAGCTGTCGGTGCTGCGCTGCAGAGAGGGCGCGCGCGAAAGGCCAAGCGCTGCAGCGGTGGTTTCAGCAGCAGAACATGCATCGTTCATTCTGGCAGCACTGACGTCCCGTCATTGCATTGAACCGCTGCGCGCCTGCGTGCATGCCCTGCCGCGCAGGCCTGGCGGACCTCCCCACGGGCGTCTACATCGGCTGGGCGCTGGTGGAAGAAGACGGCGCCGGCGCCGGCAGCAGCAGCGCTCAGCGCCCTGTCAAGGCCGTCGTCAACGTCGGCTTCTCGCCGACCTTCGAGGAGCGCAACCCCGAGAAGATCATCGAGGCGCACCTCATCGGTCGCGACCCAGCAACGTCGGGCGACTTTTACGGCGCGCCCATGCGCCTGCTGCTCGCCGGCTTCCTGCGCCCCGAGCGGCGCTTCGCGGGGTTCCCGCAGCTCGTCGCGGCGATTCGCAAGGACGTCGCCGACGCCGCGGCAGCGCTCGACACGGAGCCATACCGCGCGCTGGCGGAGCACGCGTTCTTTGCGCTGCCCGGCGGCGCCGCGTTGCCGGCGTGGCGCAGGGTGCCCTCGGACGGGGAGGCGGGCGATGACGCGCCGGCGCAGTGAATCGATGATTTATGTACTTCTATGACAAGGAGCCAGGCATGGAGGCGCGTTTGAGTGGTTTTGTTTGCTCGTTTTGCAGTGGCGCCAGCGCACTGACTTAGTGTGTTGCGTCATGAACACGAGCGTATGCATGTGCACATGAGCGTTCTTGGTGCTGATGCGACCTGCACCCCAATCACTTGGCTGCAGTTCTGATGTGCCGAGCGCAATGTGGCATGTGAATCAGAACGTGCATCATCCTCACAATCTCTCATCAGAAGCGTACGCAATTAGCAGCACGAAGCAGCGTGAGCGGCATGCAGTACACGAGGATCACGCTTTCTATTCAAAAATGAACTGCGGTATGTACAAAGTCAGGGGGAAAATTGACGAGACAGCTACGGCTGCTCATACACTGTGCCGAACGACGTGCCGGAAACAAATGCTGACTGGGACATGAAATCAAATGCCGAGCGGTACGGTGCGGGCGCCAGCAATGGCCCTGCAACGAGCATGGTCGAGCTCGCATGGCATGCGACAGGCAGCACGCCCAGCCGGCAGCGCGGCGCCATCAGGGGCACACGGCGCGTCAAGCGTTTTTGATGACGAGCTGCGTGCCAGCAGTGATGACGCCTGCTGCTAGAGGCGGAGAACGCCTGTGCGGCCGTGGCTGGGGCGCTTGATGGGGCCCCACAGGCCAGCGCACACGTGCGCTTGCGGCTGCGCTGGCGCAGCTGTCGCGCCTCCGCTTGAAGTGCGCACGAGGAACAGGGCGATGCTGATGGCACCTTCAACTGGCTCGCGCCGACGCCCCTAGTGCTGCACAGCCACAGGACGCAGCGCACTCAATAGGTTCAGAAGGGATCAGGTGGGGTCATGGTGTGCATCAGTATGTTGCCTGGAAGCGATGGCCTGTCCGGGACAGAAACAAAATGGCGCGTTTGAGATGCTAGCACAGTCGTTGCAACAGTCGCGCGCATCCGTTGTGCTCGACAAGCGCAAAGCAGGCGACATTGACGGACATGCAGCATGCACCAATGACTCATGACTTCAAATCACAGCCAATTTGCACCTTCAAAGTCACGACTTGCAGATGACATGCAGTGGCACATGCGCAACACGGGGCGAGGCCTCACCAGAGCCGTGTCGGCGGGCTTGTCAGCATCGCTCGACTTGCCAGGGCGGCGCTGCGGCGTGAGCTTGTTGGTGATGCGGTTCTTGATGCTGACCAGCCCGCCGTAGCTGGGCGTCCTGTCCAACGTCTTGGTGCCAGCGCTGCTGCATCAGTTGGCGAGGGGGCATGTGACTGAGCTTGGCAGTTTGCTGAATGCCAGTGCGCCATCATGAATTTCCATTGCCGCAACCATCGTGACCTGCGCTTGAAGTATGTTAGCGGTGCAGCCAAGGCAAATGCTTGTCTTCGCTTCTGTACTCTCTGCTTCTTTGGTGTAAGTTCAATTTGCTGTGAAACAGCCATGACTGCTGACATTCGCAAATCACATTGGGGCTCAGTTCAGTGCAGCCTTCTCGCAGTGTGCTTCGAGAGAGTTGATGCAGGTGGCGCACGATCTGGCACATGTATCGCTGGCTAGTGCCAGGATGTCACGATGCACAGCCGCAGCTTTTCATTGGGCATCACTGTCGCTGTTGCAGATGCTGGCGAGTCCTTTTATCCTGTTGTGTCACACCGCTGCTCGTTAATGGCCGTGCCATGCGCTTCTCCACCATATGCTGCCCTTTCTTACGCCACCAACACCCTGCCCCGACGCTCGACCATGCTCTCTTCATGACGCTCATTGCAAGCACTGCCTTCAACAGAGTGCGCCACGTACCTGCTGCCTGGGCTGGCAGCACCAGCTGCGCTGGGGGCCGGTGGCGGCATCGCCGGTGCCCTGACTGCGCCAGCAGGCTTCGGTGGCCGCCCTAGTGCCGCCGCTGCCGCGGCTGCTGCTGCCGCCACCGCTGCGCTGTCAGGTGCAGTGCCTGCACCGCGCTCGCGCACGCGCCTCAAGTTAATATCTGCAGTCGGCGGCGAAACCACAGACGCCGCCGCCGCCGCCACTGCCGCCGGCGACGCGGACGCCTGCGCCGCCGCCGCCGCGGCAGCCGCCGCTGCTGCCGCGACTGCCGCCTCGAAGCCGGCGGCATACGCTTCCGCCAGTGCCGACTCGGGCAGCGGCAGCGACATGGCCGGCATGGGCTGCCGTGACACTGCTGCCCTCGCAGCTGCGGCGGCGGTTGCGGCGGTGCCGTCCTCGTCCTGCTCTGGCGTCGATGGCGCGGAGCCTGTGGGGCTTGGTGTCGCCATGGCGCGCGCCACTGCGGTGCGGCCACAGGCACAGTTGGCTCGTGTGAGCGCGAGGTGCCGATGCAATGCTCCGAGATGAGAAGCAATATGAGCAATGAAATTGTGGGTGCATGGCTGTGCTGCCAAGGCCGTCAGCACGCCTGAAATTGGAGGCTTGCTGCGTGTCTGTTTAACGAAGCAAACAGCAGTATGATGACATGACATACGCCCAGGACTTGACTGGTGCGATCACGGTTCCTGACTATGCATGTCCAACAGCATCCCGCATCTGCAGTTGTTTTTCAGCCGCCGCAGCAGCTCTCAACCCAACTGCTTTGAAGCAGGAGCTCAAACATGTAAGTGCATTCTTATGCTGTCGTCCTTCCAGAGTGTGTCCACCGCGCCACTCAGGAGCCCAGTGGCAAACGCCTGCAACCGACACGGTCCACCCGCAACACGATGACAAGCAACCACAACCACGCCATCAGTGAACCCGCAGCACTCACGTGCATCCGCCATCGCCTCAGCGGCGGCCGCAGCTGCTCGTGCGCTAGAGTTCGGACTCATGGGCGCTGCCGGTATGTCCTTAGCCTTTGCTATGGCGGCCGTGGCGGCCGCGGCAGTGATTGCAGCCGTCTTAGCAGCAGCCTCGCGCGCGGCCAAATCAGCACTGGCCGACCCATCATCCGTTTGAGCGCTGCTGCTGCCACCGTTCCTGGTGGCGCTGGCGCTCCTGCTGCCGTTGCTGGCGGCGGCGGCGGCGGCCTTGGTGCCTGCGGCGGTGGTGCCGGCATTCAGGCTGCGGCGTCGGCGCACAGACGCTGCGAGGGGCGGCACGAACGGCGAAGCAGTGTACAGTAGCCTGGCCTCACAATCTGACGTGCGCTGCACATGAGGAAGGCATTGAACGCGCTAGCGGTGGAGCTCTGCGCCGCACCACACGCGCCAGTAGAGCACAAGATGCACATCGAAGCAGCAGCAGAGGGCACAGTCACATTGCGCACAGAAGCCAGCAGCCGTGCGTGTGTCCTACGCAATCGATGGCCGACTTGCACAATAGCTGAGAAGTGCCTGCCGGATGAGTTGAGGCTGTACTTCTGTCAGCGAGCAACGCCTGGTAGTGTGACCTCAAATGCAGACGCGGCCAGCAGGAATCATGCACAGCCGCTGCTATCACTCACCCGAGTAGCGCCTGTCGGGCGAGGAGAAGAGCTTGCTGGAGCGTCTCCGCTCGCGCACGCAGCCCTCCACCGCCATCTCAATGTCGTCCATCCACTCCTGCGCAGTAGCAACCGTTGTGTCAGAGTTAATGCAACAGCGGCGACCATCTAATGCGCAGCACAACCAGGACTCCCATGTTGGCTCCTGCAAGTGTTGCCAGGCACGGGGTCTGCCAAGTCTGGGAGCCGCTGAGGACGAGTCGAACCCAGCTCGCAGCGAGCACAACACTTAGCAGTGCCGATATATTTGCATGAGTCTTGGCATGGTGGGGGCTTTCCTGAATTGTATGTCTGAATTCATAGGAAAACACTAGCGTAAGGTACATGCACCGTAGGCATCACTGATCGCGCTGTGCAATGACAGCGCGCAGCTCGATACAGGCACTGCGCTTTCCAGCCCGCATCACCGACACTGCCGGGCCATGTCCACGAGCATGACTGAGGCCTCAGTGCAGCAGCATATACGTCAACAGAGACGGCGTACACAACCAGGCATCCGTTGAGGATTGCGTCACCTGTACTGTTCCACATGACAATGCTCAGAGCATGGCACGCAAATTTTGGCGAGAACTCAATGGTGTCGGTATCACTGCAACACTTCAATGGTCCACGTCAACAACGGAGTGGCACGTGACAGCTGTGAGCCAGTAGATGTGTAGTCAATGCATGGCGGCAGTGCTCCAATTCACGTACCGCTTTGTCCTCGGCGGACTCCGCTGACACTGCGAAGCTCTTTTTGGGGTGGTGTATGTGGAAACGGCAGCCCTACAAGAACACACAAGGCACATGCAAACATTGTCAATTGCCGGGTGAAGTGCCTACATTGAACAGAGCCAGTTGCACAGGGCAATCACCCCAGAGTCTGCAGCAGACGCGTCAAGTGCTAAAGGTGTTGATCGTAATCATGTACAACTATGTTCACATGGCACACCACAACAATATCAGGCAACTTGGTTCAAGTGCTCCAATTAAGTGCTTCAAGCACATGCTTGCAAGTCATTAATCCTGTGGCTCTAGCCCGCGAAAACCAAACACATGCTGCAGTATCCGCACGCGACTCAGACTTTGAAGCCATGCTTTACATGATGACGACAGATCTGAAGCAGCTTGGATCCGCGGATTGTACTCATGAGTTGTGCCTACAGCGTGAATACAACTGCGACAGCACGAAGACCCGTGACATTGCATGAAGCAACGATATTGCAGCACGCGTCTTCACATGAGCCCTGCTATGCACACAATGCAGTCGCGCACGTCAAGGGGCGTGAAGGTGCTCCCTTGACACCATCAATTGGAGTGCACACTGGGGGTGCACTTGGCAGTTGACAAGTGCCGCTCACCTTCCTGTCCTGCTCGTCTTCTACCCTGAGCATGCTGAGCTGCAGCTGCTCGTGGACCTGGTGGTGTTGTGAGCAACGGCAGCAGGTCAACAAAAAAAGGGGTAGTTGCACATCAGCAACACCACCACCATGTAAGTGCTGTCCAGCATGACGTGCAACAAGGTCGATGTTTGCAGAATGCAGAGCTTGTTTGCACACAAGCAGACAACCTATACAATGCTCTACAGACATAGAGTATGTTGCGCATCGTGCAGGTCGCATCGCTGCTGATCGCAACTGCTGAACGCCTCGCTCTGCAGTGTGGCCACCTCTGGTCAGCGACACGAGTGCCATGGCCCCAGGCGTGAAGGTACTAGCAGCGCTCTATGACCATGCAACAGCGCTCAGCTCAGCCGCAGGCCCGCATCGTCGAACGCGCCCTGCTGCCACGCACCTGCCACTCGCCGCTGCCGAAGGCCTGGTGGGCGTACAGCAGCATGTCGGAGAAGAGGAAGAAGCGGTACGCGATCTTGCGGCCGCTGCGGCAGACCTTGACGAGCGTGCCCTCGCGTATGAAGCGCCGCACGCCATCCAGGACGTTGACGTTGCGCAGGCGGCGCGCGACGGCAACGAGCTCCTCCTGCCGGGCGATGGTGGCGCGCAGTGGTAGGGTTAGGGTTGGGTGAGTGGCGGGCGCTCTTGCGCTTTGGTCATGGGTGAGCGTCAGGGGACGCAGTCGTGGAGATGTTTGCTGCGCGCACCTGTTGAAACGGGTGCCTAGAACGGGGTAGATCCCTAGAGCGCCCGTTTCTCATCATGAATAACGAAGCACTGCGAGCATATTGACAACACACACGGAATCAGAGCGCCGTGGCTAGGCCTGTGGGTCAGCGACTGAATGTAACGGCAACCAGCAAATGACACCGCTAATGGCGCACTGGTAGCACGCAGAGTATGCAGTGTGAGTCCATCGCCTGAGGCGCGCCAACTTTGGATGATACAGAGTTCTATTGCACTTTTTCGACTAGAGCAGACATACCTTGTTGTACATGGCGTGCACATCCTGCTCCAGCGTGCGGACCTGACAACGAAGGGGAAAGCGACGGTGGCAGGCTCAAGAGCTCAGATGGCGGTACGCGCATGGCTGAAGTGGTGCAGGCAGACATGGCCACAAGTCAAAGAGGTGTGCACTTGAGTAATTCAGAAACATGCATTGCGACGCCCTGCGCAGACTGGCGCATGCTGACGCTGTAAAAGCAGCAGCACGTATGCGCACATGCAACCCCCCCCCCCCCCATCAAATGAGCGTATGTATGACTCCTTTCTATGCTAGCCAACCAGCTAGTATTCTGCTGCAGCCACGTGCCTGCACTCGCCGGGTGGTACCCAGTCAACAAGTGGCGCACGTGCTGCTTCCTTCCCGCCGGACTCTCCGCAACAAATACACATTCCGAGGCCCGTTTCCCCAATGCGCGAGTGCGCCACGCACCTGCTCGTGCACAGACGCGATGATCGCCTCAGCGTCTTCGGGCACGCTGCTGCCGGAGCCGCGGCGCGGCCGAGGGCCGTAGCCGTAGTTGGGAGCGTCGTCGTCCTCCGTCAGCGACCCCTGGGCGCCTTTCTGCGCTCCACAATTCGCATGCAACGGCGGGCGGCGCACCGTGTTGAACTTGAGGTTTTAAACTTGCAGTTCGCGCGTGGTCGTCGTTGGTGTGCGCGGTCGACATGCGTTCGTGCCCAGGGGTGGCGCGCATTGAGAGCTCGCGAGCAGGCCATCCATGACATCAGGGTCTAGAGTTCGTAGCATGGCGCAGTATGAAGATATGATGAGCGCGCTGCAGCCTACACGCGCAGCCCCCTTGTGCCAAGTCAACTCGAGCAACTGCTGCACGTGCGTGAGCTCGCGCTTTGCGCCCACGCCGGCGCATTGCACAATTCCACAGCAGAACTTGAGACATCGGGCCCTGAAGTTACACATTCAAGGGGCAGACGTGCGCCATAGACCTTTCACACTGCGCGTGGCCTGTGCCCTCGCACCAAGCACCCTTTCGTGCACTCACCATTCTGGTGGAGATCTTGGCGAGGCGTGTGGCAAATGCCTCGCGCTTGGTGCTCTCGCCGAGGAAGACGGATGTGCACAGCGCGTACTTGACGACCTGCGGAGAGACAGAGGCGGCCAGCGCGGCGATGCCACGTAAACATGTCACGCACAGTCAAATGGCAGCGTCGCGCACGCAGAGGTCCCTAAGAAGCGGCCAGCGCTGCGGTCACGCAAAACAGGCGTGGCATGGTGGTCCAGCATGAAACAAGTTGTGTACATGCACTATGCAACAATGCACGCACGCGTCGGGGCATCAGGCATCTTTCCTCGTCGCACAGCGTATCATGGCAGAAATGCCGACGCTTCCGAGCCTGCGCGACGTGTTCAGCACAGTCTCTACTGCTGATGCCAAGCAGCGCACGCGCACGCGCGCGTGGCAATGTTGAGGAAACAGCCAAGCCATCTGTTTCCTGCACGACCACACTGGGTCACGATTAGGGTTGAGTTGAAGTTAGGTTTGAAGTTGAGTCACTCACCTCGAGGCATGCGACTACGCTGTCCGCGTCCATGCTTGGACGCTCCAGCACAGAGTCCACAGCACCCAGGAACTGTCCGCAAACACAGGCAGCGCACGTGATGATGGCCGCAGGGGCGAGGGGGGGGAGGGAGGATTGTGGTTTAGCATCTGTGCAACTGGGTGGGCTCTGAGCAAACTGGTGAGACAAGTGTCTGGGCCACGCAAAACCCTAATTCAAGCGCTGCGCATCTGCTCGCAAGCGACGAGGCGACTCATGACACATCGGAGCTGGCATCAGCGGCTCCTGGCAGCTTTGCTGCGGCTGCATGCGCCACAGCACGAAGGTAACGCGCCAGGCGCCAGAATGCGCAGCGAGCGCAGCATGCACGCAGCGGCGGCCGACTCACGTGGAACCAGCTCGCATCGAACATGAGCCGCACCAGCTCCAGCGACAGGCTCGTGTCGAGGCCCACAAGAACAAAGCGGTAGCCCACCATGCTCAGCGCGCGCAGCAGCTCGCCGCCCTGCGTGCAGCCCTGCAGTAAGCGTCACGGCCAGCGGCAAAGAGTGAAGGGAGGGGGGCATGGGTGTTGAGGCGCTGTTGCCGCGTGTGAGGGCGTGAGAGGGGGGGGGCGTGGTGTGGAACAGACCCAGCCGAGCAAGGCAGTGCTCTGGCACAGGTTTGGAGGCAGGGGTACGGATGGTGTGCTTGGTGTGCATTTCAGATTTGTGTACACGTCCTCAATGAGCAGATCGTTTGATAGCATGCGTCAGTAACCAAGGCAGTTGGTGGGTCCTCATGATGAGGCTTCGCATCCGCGCAAGGTGTGCTAAAGAGGATGCAGCAATTCAGCACTTTGTCACGTGGGGCAATCGTAGTGTGCATCTCACTGGGCAAAGGCCGTGTGCCGCAATGACTTGCCTTGGTGAGGTCCACAATGAAGGCGTCTTGCAGATCCGCCAGCGTGACGGGCGGCGCTTGTGCGGCGGCGGTGGCGCGCTGGCGGATGGCAGGCGATAGAGTGCAGGCGACAACGGTGAAGCTCGCGATCGAGGCTGAGAAATATCTCATTTGGCGACATCATGCGGCAGCAGAAGGTGCAGGCCGCAGCAGAGTGCCAGCAGCGTGCAGCCTGACCTGCTTGAAGTTCATCAAGAAGTACCGACATGTACCGACATGCAGCTCTGTTGACCAGGTGGCAGTTTGACGTCCCAATGTGAATGCCAGGCGGAGCCAGCATCGGATCAACACACAACACCACATGTACCATACGAAATAAAGACGAGGCCTCAGAGCAGTTCCACTCATGCCGCGCAACAGCAACCTCGCGTTTTGAGCTCCCAGACACCGGTCTCACAGCACCATTTCGCTCCATTTCGCGCCGTCAGCGGCAGTCGTCGCACTGCGTCGCCTCACCTGCAGCGCTTGCGTCGGCGTATCCTGCAGCAGCATGGCGATGGGCTGCGCCTCGATGCTGTCGTAGATCTCCCCCAGGTACTCGGGGGTGAGCTCGCCGGCGCCCTCGGCGACGCCGCGCAGGTTCTTGATGAAGTCGTGCTGCGCGAGCGCGCGCGGCGATCGGGAGGGGCAGCGGTGAGGCGCGCGTGCAACGCTGCCGACAAAATGGTCACATAAGTGTACTAGGCACGACTGCGCACGGGCGCTGAGCTTGTGATGTACAGTGTGGGTGCGCGATGCTTGCGCAGTGTGTGACGTCGGGCTGAAAGTGGGCATGCGAGCTGGCTATGCTTGTGCACACTGATGGTGCGGCACTGCCACCACTGAGAGAAAGAGAAGCAATCGCCAGTTTTGAATGCAATTCAGCCATGATGGCCCTGCTGCATGGTCACCTCGCCCGCTGCTGATCGAGTGAGTAAGCACGGTGCTGCGGGGTCCTGTACGATGCACATCTGTGCCTGCGACTTGAGTGCGCTGGGCAGCGCTGCGAGGTCGATTCGCACGCAGCACAGACACGTTCAGCCCGTCGCAGCATGCGTCAGCAGGGGGTAGGTTTGAGATCGGGGCTGGCGCGCACGCCGGCCGGCGGCACTCGCCTTGCTCATGCGCTTGCGCTTGCGCGCGTCCATGTTGGCCTTGTGCAGGTCCGTGTTGAGCATGATGATGGCGTACGACAGGACGAACGGCGCGTCCGCCGACGTGAACGGGCAGTGCTGCGCGTTGTCGTGGAAGAAGCACTCCGCGAACGCGCTGAGGAGCCGGTCGATCTGCGCGCGGTCGACGCAGTGCGCGGCCGTGCTCAGTACCAGCAGCATGGGACAACTTCAATGTGCGTGATTGGGGCATGCAAAAAGGCATGAGTTGCGGTGCAGCAGGCACACTGCGATTGCGCTCAGCGGCTACTGGTCTGCGCAGTGTGTCAGACAGGTACGGTAGGGCACAAATTGTGCAGCACGACAGCATCACCAACTGCAACGCACGGCCACTGACGTGCCAGGCATCTGAAGCCATGCCACATGCATCAACACGCCGGCAAGGTTGCACCACGCGCTCGGGCGCAGTTGACAGGGGGCAAGGCGTGTGCGCAACAGCGCTGCGACGCGCCCTCACGCAGCCTGACGTCCGGCTCATGACGCGCTGAATGTGCATGGGCTGCATGCACTGTCACGCCAGTTGAAGATGCCCTGCACGTGCTTGAGCTGCGCATGTCACACATGCCTGAAGCAGTGCAAGTCGCCATGCAGTCTGACAGTGTGCACAGTCTGTGTGCTGCAGGACGGCGTAGGAAGCGGTACTAAATAGAGGTTTGAGGTGCGTTCTGGCTGGCGGTTGAGGGTACCTGCGGTCAGCACGCGTGTGCGAGTGCAGGATTCCACTGCTGTGTAGCAGATGCAAACGTGTAGCTGCAAGACACCTGCTGTGCGCCTATAGCGTGGGATGCGAAGTGCATACTTGACAAACGTTACATCTGCAACGCACCTTCTGCGCCTCTCCGGGTAGCCGGAACCCGCTGTTGGTGAGCAGGTGCCGCAGGGCCTCCTCCAGTGACATGCCGTGGAAGTTCACAGCCCTGCAGAGGGGAAGGCACCAGCACCAGGAGTTGAGTCACAACCGGGGAGTCTCAACTGCCGGCTGTGCAAGACATGAGCAGAGATTGTCACAGAGGCTTTGCAACAGTGCTCAGGAGCACCACACATTTCTGCACATCACGTCGAGGGTGCCTCACCTGATGTACTGCAGCCTGATGAGTCGGAAGTAGTCCGTCCCGTCCAAATCTGGTTCAGAGAGGAAGTCCCCTATGCTACCTGGATCCAGGTCTGCTTGGTAGAGCCTGCCGAGGGGGGGGGGGGGGGGGGGGGGGAACTCAGCGATGACATCAGCACACTGCTTCAGGCAGCACAGCGAAGCCGCGATCGCGCCCTGCGACCAGGTGTATGGTGGCCTCACAGAGGCGTCGTGATGCACCCGGCAAGGGTGTCGGAGCTCAGAATGTGTACTTCTATGCAGTTTGTGTACTGCACGGTCTGAACAAGCTACACGATAACTGCAGCTCCACCAGCTGTAGCTCAAACTGTGAGCTGTACTCCAAGTATGACAGGAGGTCGGCGCAGCATGCGCGGACGTCTCGGCCGCTCCTGACCGTGCCTGGTCATAATTGGACACCCACTTGGACAGACGGCGGATGCGACCATGTGACATGCTCAGCAAGCGCGAGCAGCGGCGGTGTCTGCGCGCACGCACAATGCTCACGAACTCCCTCCAGAAGAGCGGTGACAGCCAGCGCAGCAGAGCAGGAGCATGCAGCCGTGCTCGGTGCGGCGCGCAGAGCACGCACCTCAGGAAGTTTGCAATGTCCCGCGGGGTGTCGCTGATGAAGCTGCTGGCCACCAGGTAGCGCACCGCCTTCTTGAGGCCCTTCTTGTAGTACAGGTCGAGGGCCTGCGGAAGGGGCAGCGCGCCACAGTGATTGTGCTGAGCAGCGGATGCCTCAGCAGCAGCACTTCTAGTGGAGGACCTGAGCACAGGCGGTTGAAGTGATGCTGCAGGCTGTGTACGTAGTCCGCGGCGCTCAGGGCATGCTTCAGCCCATGTGCATTTGGCATCATGCACGCAAAAGCAGTGCCTCTGCTCCCTATAGAGAGATGACTGGCTCCTGAAGGGAAGCGCCTGAAAAAGCATGTGCTTCAACCTGCCTTGTACAGCATGCCGGGTGCAACTGCGCGTCGGCCCGAAACTGTGTGACGCGCTTGCGCATCCTTGCGCATCCCTGTGCTATCACTGCCGCGCGCGACTCGAAGCACACGCCTTGAGCCAGCACAAAGCTTTGTGCTCGTGAGCGTTCCCGCAAAGCCGTTCCGCACTCTGCGCAACCTCAGACCCACAAAGGCCACACTAGTTTCCGCACACAATATTAAGTTTTGAACATAAGCGGCGCACACTGAGATCTGCAGTGATGTGCGCTTCAGGCGGCTGTCAAGCTTCAACTTGAAGTTGCCGCTGCGGCGCACCTGTCGCATGACTTCTTCGGCGCGCTTGTGCAGCTCGCGTCGGCGCTTGAAGCTGGTGGCGCGCCGGTGCCGCATGGACTTGGCTGCGTGCAGCAACGCGAGGGACGGGATGGCGACAGTTGTGAGCAGCGCTGGCTCTTCGCAGTGTGAGTCAACACCATTTGAATTTGTGCATATGGTGCTGCATCCTGTGGAGGAACCTCGACAAGGCACTCATTCCCGTGCAGCATGTCATAACCTGTAATGAGATCAAGCGCGTGAGATGGCACGTGCAGGCTTTCATAGACTTTGTCATTGCGAGAGGAGATGCTGAGCACTGCTGCATGTGCATGACGCTCAGGACCAGCGTGTCACGCCTTCAGCTTGGTTGAGCGATCACTCCCACGAAATCACTACGTGACAGGCATGCCAGGTTCTACTTTGGCTGTGACTCGGTCTGCATGAAGCGCTGGCTGCAGCGTCTACCGACCTTGCTAACCCAAACCCTAATCCTACAACAAGCCAATTTTCGGCGCCTGCGCCGCGCCCCTTCAGGCTTCACCATCGCAGATGCAGTGACCAGCATGCGCGCTGCAGCAAAGGGTCAAGGTTAACCCTAACCCTAACCCTAACCCAAAACACGCGACTCACATCCATCGAGACCCGGGCGCTTCTCAACGCCGCCGGTGTTTGGCGATTGCTGCGGCGTCCCTGGCGACTGGCCCTCCGAGGTCGGGCCCTGCGAGTCTTCGCGCGCGGGGCTGATGGTGCTATCTGCGAGACCAAAACGGCAGGATCGTCTGAGTGTGTGTCGCAAAGAGCCGCTTGGTGTGTGTGGTCATGTTAAGCGTGAGATGGGCATGGCTTGCCAGCGGTGGTCGCTGCCATGCAAACTTCATCTACGTGGCTGAGGACTGGGTGGCCATGCTGGGAAAGCATAGCAACCGAGCATGTTTGTTTCGGCTGCCAGCACCTGCAAGCATGTCCAGAAGCAGGCGTACACAGGCGCCCATTGGGAAGCAAGGTGTCAGATGGGCTTTGACCGCAGCACGCTTGGTTGCAGCATCACGTAGCCCTCTGATCCTGAGGCCGTGTGGGCAAACGACACGCGCCCTGAGCCACGCTGCGCAAAAGACGCGCGCTCTACACAACGCACTGCAACACAGGCATCGCGCCGCAGCACCGGGCGGCGCAGCACCTGTCACGTCGTCGTCGTTGTCGTGGTGGGAGATGGACAGCAGCTTGTGCGCGCGCTCGTCCACGGGGCCGCCCCCCGCCGCGCCGCCGTCGTCGCCGGCGTCGTCGTCCTCCCAGCCCCCCAGCCGCCGAAGGCTGATCTCGCGCGTCTTGCTGTCACGTGCAAGCAGGTGGCCGTGCCCGGCAGCGTCCATCATGCACTGCCGGCAGAAAAGGTGTTTGAAGCGAGAGGAGCGAATAGCAGGATTAGTTTAGGGGCGACGGGGGGGGGGGGGGGATAGCAGTTGCAGGTCCAGATGATGTCACCAGCGGCTCGAGAAGCTTGCTGGCGATGCACGCCCGTCCGCCGCAGCATCGCATGCGCCCACAACAGGCAGACACGATGGCAGCGTGAAGGCACAAAACCTGCAATTCTGCATGCAGCACCCACTTAGAAGCCAACGAGGACATTGCCACCGTCAAGTGCCAGCTCTGCACCCCGCCCGCGCGCGCAACGGCCATGCAATCGCCCATCCACCAATTCAGCGCACGCAGCGCGCCTTCCTGCGCTTCCAGTCGAGCGCTGCCGCCTCCGCCGCACACGCGTACACGCGCGCTCGCGAGCTCACCTTGGCCATCTGCGCGACGCCGCGCAGCGCCTGCTGGCGCAGCGTGTCGCGGTTCTTCTCCGCGACAGCGGCGAGCGCGGGCAGCGGGTATGTGACGGTTGTCTCGCGCTCCGCCACGCCGTACTCGGCGACCGTGCAGATGGCGCCCAGCAGCTCGTCGAAGATCTGCGCGGGGGGTTGAAGGGGGGGGGGGGGGGATAAGGTCGGTGCGCCGAGCGCTGCAGATGATGTCGCAGCTCAAGGCGACCCTGTGTCACCCGCTTGTTGGATAGAGGTTGTAGATTGACTCACATACATTTATAAATGCTTGGGGCGTCGTTTTTCCAGCTTGGTGAACGGGCGGCGTCAGCACGAGTCGTCGTGTAGGCCACCTGTGCTGAGCGGCGCGTGCAGCATGCGTGTCGCCAAAAAATGACCGCGAATGCCCAGCGATTGAGCGCCGCTTCACACCGCGGCAGCGCGCACCGCTGCGCGGACCACTGTGCCGACAGCATCCCAATCCCAACCCAAAACCCAAACTTCAACAACACATCCGTAGAACCTTCATTCTATGAGTGCGGCTCATTCAGTGCGGCATCAGCAGAGGTACCCCCATTGAAAACGCCAAACCTTAGCTGTACCAATATGCCGGCATGAGAAGCGCGTGGCTGGCTGTCTTTACTGGCCTTTCGCACTGTTGAGCTCAAGAAGCCGCTGCAGCATCCACCGCCAATCTCTACTTAGTTTTTCCCGCTGAGCAGAAGCTGGTGTGGCCTATAGAGGGCCATTGACACAGTGACGAGGCTCGCCGTGGTCGGCGATCGACAGGCAAGCGCACACCATTCGTCCTCGTGGTGGACATGATATACCGCCAATCAGAACATGCATGCGCGACCACGTTTACGCATTACGGCCGCTGCAGGAACCGCAGCGCCGCGTAGGGGTCTACGAGACTCATATGGCGCCTTCCCGGATGAATCGGCTACTTCAATACACGGCACAACTACAACTACAATGCACACGGCACCACACACCTTGCGCTGCTGCAGGAATCGCCTGTCCAGGTCGTAGTTGAGGAAGAGCTCCACAAGGTTGTTGGGGATGTCAAACCACCGCAGCAGGCGGTCCAGGATCTGCGCACAGGCACGGCAGGGAGGGAGACCGGCTATTCAGGCAATGCTGAGCCCTGACAAAGGGCATTGAGAGGAGCTTCTTTCCTAAACTTGAACTGCACTGCCCCTGCGCTGTCAACTGCGCGCACGCAGCAGCTGCCCGGCGAGGACTGGCTCAACACATACGCCCAGGCAGCGCCAGTATGCGGTTACAGCGGTCACCGCTACCTAGATCCGGCGGCAGTTGCGCACATGAGCAGGCACGCTTCCCACGCAACGGGCGCACCGAGGCGGATACACCAACTCATTGGATTCCGGTGGCTCTGCACTGCGCAGCATGTCAACCATGCCATGCGGCATGAAAGACATCATGTGACTCATTTGCAATTTGTGCCGGCACACTCTGACATGATAGTCATCACGTGGGTATTGCATACAAGCACAGGCACAGTCGAAAGAGTTCGCCAATAGTGCAAGTGTGCACCTGCATGCGCCAGGAGTCCGGCACTGCGCCGCCGCCCTCGCGCAGCAGCTTGAGCACCAGGTTCTCCATCAGCACCGCCAGCTCCACCTGCGCCGTGACACCGGCATTCACGGAAAAGAGGGGGCACAAGCAGGCAAGTGGTGGAATGAGCTTCTGATCTTCGGCAGGCTTCCGTAGCGCGTAGCGATGCTGCGACTCTTATCATCAAGATCAGCTGCAGAGGCACACGACCGAACGCTCAAGGCGGCATCTGCACACTCGGAAGCATACGCGCACACATACCGCAGCACTACCACCAAGTACACTTGCAGAGGTGACGCGTCGTGTGCAGGCGAGGCCGGCGGCGTCGCTGCCACAATGTCAACGCCAAGCACTGTGAACGGACAACGCACGTGTCGGAGTCACTGTGCCTGGTACAACTCCGCGGCCGTCCGGCTCGCACGGCTCTCTCAAAAGCACGTGCGCCGGCGTGCGGTGCGAAGCTTGGCGGTGCGGCGCTGACCGCTAGCAGTTGAGACGTGATGAGCGCGTACCTTGCAGTGGCGCCTGAACCGCTTCCAGAGGGCCGTGACGAGCTCCAGCACCAGCTGCAGATGTAGTGCACGACATGGCAGTGGCGTTGATGGTTTGAGTCATCGAGGTAGAGGGCAGATTAATTGTTGTACCAGGCGGCACAAAGGCCAGTGGCTGCCAAGGAGCACGTGCCCCCTGGCAGAGGAACTTCAGGCGAGACAATAACAAGCTCTCGGGCTTTTCGAGCCCTGAGTGAGAACACCTGGCAGGTGCAAGTCTCTTGGAGCGGCCATCCCGGAGTTGCACAACAGTGGGTGAGGCAGACATGCAGGGGGAGAAAGCCATTGCGGCATTGACTCGTGCAGCCGCTCCCCGCTGCAGCAGCGCTCAAGTATGAGCGCTGCTGCCGACGCACTCACCCTGAAGATGCGCTCGTCCATCAGCACCTCCGCGCTGATGTTGATGACCAGGCTCACCACCAGACGACGAATCTGCAGGACAGCAGAGGCGCAGGGCAAAGTGAGACTGGGGGCGCCTTGCTGGAGTGCACGTCATTTTCTCGAAGCTCACTAAAGCGCCACAATGGCGCGAGCATCTGGTGAAAATGATTCCATGTGCATTTTCTGGTGAACAAAACACAACATGGTCATCTGCTCTACCGAGCGTGCGCGTTGATCTGCTTGCTCCCGCTGAAATCGCCGGATGCGCGACGCCGAGAGGTCACGCTGTGAGGTCGCGCCATGGCTGCCCCAGCTACTCGAACGCTTCAATTGCCTCAGTGGACCCATCCCCACGCCGCAACCTTGATAGCGGAGCGGGAGTACAGCACTGCACCGTCACCGGTACGCATGGCACCAGCACTTCGCCTACTAAGTAGAGCGGCGGCCGGGCGCAGTCTGCATGGCGCACTCGCCGCGCTGACCCCGCGCAAATGACGCCGTGCGCCGTCGCGCGCGCGCGCTTGCCTGGTAGCCCAGCACGTCGTCCTCCGCGAGCTGGTCCGGCACGCCGTTGAGCATCTGCCTTAGCAGGTCCAGCGCGAGCACGCGCATGCCCACGTCGCGGATGGGCTGCGCGGAGGAGCGGCGGGGGTAGGTAAGGGTAGGTGCGTCAGCGGCAGCCAGCGGCACAACGTTGAGTGTGGCTTGCAGCAACGAGTACGCAGCTGGGGAGCAAAGCGCCGAGGGGGCGGGGGGCGGGGGGCGGGGGGGGAGGTTAGGTTGGGGTAGTGTGTTAGTGGGGACAAGCGGCACAACTGTTGATGCCGCTTGCAGCTACGATTAGGTACTTCCACAGCAGGGGGAAGTGATAAAGCAGAGGCCGATTCGGAGCAGCGCATGATGATGGCAGCGCTTCTGTGCAACCAGCAAAGAAAAAAGTGCAGTTCAGCCGAACCTGCACGAGCCGATCACGGTGACATCATCGGAATGACACGCGTGGGGCAGCACTGACTGCTGACGTTCAGCGCAGCAGGCCCCAGGACCCATTCAAACCGTCGCGATACACCGAGCACCGGTCTCACCGTGTTTGCTAATTCTCGACGAAGCCTTAGCGGACTCAAAGTGCGTCCTGTCAAATGGCCATCCTCGCTTGGACACTCGCGGCGACGCGTCGTTGCAGCCTCAGTTGTCGCGCTGCACTGCGGCGATGGTCACGACCGCTGCTACGCACCGCAACACTGTTAGCCGACTGTAACACGCTGCAGAGACACAGTGTTCGACGACGCGTCACGTGCGACCTCACTCTTCCGCCCACACGACATTACTGCCAGCTGACTCTAAGACACTGCACAAACACGGCTTCCGAACAAAGAGAGACACATTGCAGAAGTATGATTTCCAAACAGAGCGTCGCATGCGGCCTCACCACGCCGCCGTTGGCGCGCCGCAGCGGCGCCGCCGCCATCTTGCACAGCGCCAGCAGCACCTCAAAGAGGCTGCGCCGGCTGTGGCTGCCGCTCTCCTGCGGCGGGTAGAGGCTCACGCCGAGCACGACGGCCTGCATTGGGCGGACGGCAGCGAGCGGGCAAGGGCATCCTGTGAGAGCCTATCAGGCAGCGCTGCAGTGGAGTGTTTGAGGCCAGCTTCTGCACGGTGGCGAGTCTCTCGAAACATGGTTTGCTGGACATGCTAGACGCTTTTTAGCATGTGCACTGCGCACACTAGAGGGGCGACAGTGCCGAAGCGCGCGCAGCTGCGACTGCGCTGCGTGCTGCTGCGCGTGTGGCTGGGTGCGGACGCCGTGGCGTGCCAGTTACGCTTGCACCTTGTGCCACATTTCATGTTCGGTGTGCACAGCGTGCATGCTGTCAGATGCTCAAGAACATGCATCTTCAGCACGAGTGCCGCTGTGTTGCAAGGCTGGCACGAATGGAAACGCCATCACGCACTCAAGCACGAGAGCTGCAACGCGCGCACATCGATCGCTGTATAAGACGCTAAGACGCGCTTCCATGCGGACGGCAGAAAAAAGTCCGGAGTGCAAACTTGAAGAACGTGTATATCAAGAACGCGCCGCACCTCGCCCCAGAACTCCTCGTCGGCGGTGTCGCTGCCGCGCGCGCCGGCGCTGTGGCGCCTTACCGCCTTAAGCGCGCGCTCCGTGGTGCGGCTCAGCTCCACCATGCGCACCGCGCCCTCCGCCACGTCCCACACGATTTCCTGGGGCGATCGCACAGCGGCGTCACCATGATGATGGTCAGCGTGCAGTTGACCTCGCGCGGTGACGACAGTATGGTGCATTGTGTCAGCGATGCGGCCCGGTTCAGCTTCATCAGCTTGCACGAGCCCCTCTGCCGCTTTGCGCGCGATACCTAGGCATAGTGCTCAGATCACGCGCGGCAGAGCGGCGGAGCACGAGAAATGATGGATGGGGCACATCGCCGTCATGGACGGCAGCTGCACTCTGGTTGTTGCCGCGACGTTGGAGGCACAACCACCATGAAGCTGATCGGCTTCAGGAATCGATAGGCCACGGTGAGCGATGACACACGGCGGCAGGCAGGAGCATCAGGCGAGAGGCGAGGACTACGGCATACGGCTTGCCGGTCTCAATGACTGCACGTGCGCTGCACTCGCTGTGATGCACGCGCAGCGCTGCGCACCGTCTGCAGCTCGAGCAGTCACCATGACCTCTACCGCCAAAGCATCATCAACAGCAAATAGGGCCCATTGCGTCTATGCGCTATCGTACAAACACACACATCAGCGCTCAGCACACAACTTGGCATCAGCGGTAGGTATGTCGGGAAGACACATATACATACCCTGACGATGGTGGCGGTGCCGTCGTCCCCCGCCTGCTGCCCCCTGGCGCCGCCCTCGACGAGGTACTCGGCGTTGTCCCCCTCAAAGAGCAGGCCGATGGTGGACTTGCGCTGCAGCGGGCGGTGAGCGCAGCGAGCGAAGGCAGCAATAAGCAGCAGAAACACCCAGCAGCAATCACACGTGCGGCTCATGATTTATACAAGGGCTGCGCGGAGGCAGGGCCTGCCAGCCGCTGAGGTTTGTCGCCTTCAGAATGCATACATCAACCCTATCTCTGGCCCTAAGGATCGAAGCGGCGCTGCACGAAGGGGGCGGCAGCACAGCCACACCGACAGCCATCACGTACGATGCCAGAGGGCAAGTGACAGCATCAAAAGCACTTCATCGTGGTGCGGGTGGGCTGCATAGTCGTAAGCACAGCGTGGAGGCCTTGCGTATCGGCAGGCGGCGAAGGCCTCCTGTGTCCAGTCGTGCAGCAGCGGCAGCGATGCGGGCACGTGGCGGGTGCCAGCACGCAATCACAGGTCAGCGGTACAAAGCACGGCGACGCGGTGCATTCCGCGTGCTAGCCACCGTTGCCACAGAGCGGCGCATCGGCTTGCGTCAAGCGGCTGCGCGCGGAACAAATCTTGAGCGGTCATTCCCGGGCCGTCACCACAGTCAAGGCGTACATGGCCGAGTATGCAAAAGATGTCAGCAAATAGAACTGATAACACTGCCCTGTCATGAGGGGAAAAAGCGCATGCTCCTCACTGCTCGTGGTGGGTTTAGGGTTAGCGCAAGTATAACAACCACACCACTGCACTGGTAGGGTCAGGGTCAGGGCAAGTATAACAGCCACACCACTGCATTAGCCGCACAACAACTACCATCAACTTTCAATGGGGACGTTCCGTCTGCGTGCGCGTGCTTCGAAAAAAATTCTACCTCAAATCACCTTGCGCCTAAACATATGAGGAGCTCGTGAGCGCACCTGCACTGGAGGGGCAGCATCATTGGGCGAGCCCTGAGCGTTGCCATTGCCGCCGCCGCCATTGCTGGTGAAGAACTGCGTGTTCGCATCGCCGTACAGCTCGGAGAGCTGCTGCGCACGACCCAAAACCGCTGCGTCCGCAAACTCGTCCTGGCGCGCACGCGGTGCGATGGCAGAGAGCGTCAGCACAACTCCATGGCACGGTCATTGCAAGAAATTATGGAGGTCGAAAAGCGCGTTCAGCCTGCGGCAGTGAGGCGCAGCGTTTTCGGCTGCATGCGCCGCGTTGGTCAATGAGGCAAGCTGCGCCGTTTGTGGTCGCTGCGCATGCCATGCGCGCCGCCAGCGCAGCGGCAGGCACATCACCACACCCCTGTTCCGCAGCATGAAAGCAGACAGGCGCTTGGTAGGTCTCCAGAGCAGGAAACGGCCTGATGCATCTTGGACATTCTAGAGAGAATTTGTAAGGACCACAAGAGAGAAATTGAACACAGGTGTTCAGCGGCTTGAGCTGCCGCACCACGCCTCCCGTCCCGCAAGCAGCACCTGCACCGGCTCTACGCACGCAAGCGCGCGAGCGTCACGCATGCGTGGCGCAATTGCAACAACAAGACAAGCCCGCCGCACACATTCAAAAGTGCCATGCACGACCACCACCGCGCGACCTCACACAAGCCCGCGACAGCAGCAGCGCAGCAGCGGCAGCAGCAGCAGCAGCGGCAGCAGCAGCAGCAGCAGCGGCGGCGGCGCACCTCCGCTCGTGCCAGCAGGACCTTGACCAGCGCGACGAGCGGCGCGTGCCCTGGCGTGTGCGGCGGAAAGACCTGGTAGGTGGCGCCCGCGGCGCCCGCGTCCACGGATGGCGAGCGCTTCGGCCCCAGGAACGACGCCTGCGACGCGTGGAACTCCGCCATGAAGGACAGCGCACAGAAGATGCGCTGCGCGGGGGCGAGGCGGGGGGGGGGGGGGAGGCGGCAGTGAGCGGGTGTCGCCTGAGTGCGCGTGCATGGACAGGGGTGGTGCTGGACCAGCAGTAACATCGATTTTTCTGAGAAGGAAGGGGCGGATAGCAGGGCGAGCTCAGTATTAGGTCAGCAAGGATGCGGTGCGCGCATGCGCTGATGACGGCAGTGGCTGTGCTCATCAGACCAGGTCGCATGCAGACCGAGAACCCTTACGTCGAAGGCTCGCGAAGCAGCCAGCGCAATTTGTGCCATCCCACAAGATGGCGGGCACATTACACCTCTGAAGCCCGCAAGTCGTTAGCACCGCTGAAAAACGAAAGCACTTGCCTTGAGTGAGCCCAACGTGATGCTCCGCCCCGCCACGACCTGCTCCACCAGGGCCGTCAGCAACTGCGAGCACGGTTCAAATGTCTGGGCGCTGGCCTGCAATGACACAGTGGCATACGAAGCAACTGGGTCAGCTTGAGGGTGAACTTTGAAGTGTGTTGATGTTCCGCATTGCACTGTAGTCGGCATATTTGGGCTCTGTGCAAACAAAAGGTTCGGAGTGTAGCAGCTGCACTGTGAGGGTCCGCTGTGGTGGCAGCAGTGGTCGCTGAGGCGGCATGGACGAGGCACGCGCTGCGCCCATTGAAGAATGCATCAACTTCGGCAGCGCCAACGCAACGCCTGTAAACAGCACTGAATACTGCACAAGTGCTCCGATACATACAACCGGCCCGCCTTGCTTGGTAGTGCGCGACGGCGCAAACGTGCAGTCCTGCCGCAGATCAGTACACCGCCGTGCCAAGGCATGGTTCAGAGCACGCCATCAAGCGGACATGCGCGTGGAGGTACGCGCCGGGCACACAAGACGATGCAACACATGTTATTGCTGCGCCACACTACTCGCGCAAATGAGAGGCGTCCCGCAGCGGCAGCTCCTCAGTTTGAGCAACACAAAGCCCGGACCATGCGATATGAGCGCTGCCGCACACGGGCGCACCTGCAGGACGAGGTCGCACACCGCCTCCACCACAAAGTCCAGCTGCGTGCGGTTCGGCTGGTGGCCGTAGATGCACGCCGCCACTGCAGCAAGGGGAGGGGGAGGGCACGCAGCGGGGCCTGTTGAGCGCCTGTGCGCATGCCACTCAGATGCGTGTGCGCAGGATATATGCAAGTGCATGGTATGAAGTCATGAATTGTGCCTGCAGCGCTCGGCGTACTGCTTTGCGCATCCGCCGCCGGGCACGCGCGCGCCCATCGCTGGCGGCATGTGACCGTGTGCGCATGAAAAAAGGCAGCCGGAACAGGGCTGTGACGGCGCTTTGGAGGGGGACAAGCCGGGAATGGCGTACACCTCGTGCACAGATGTCGTCTACAAGACAGAGGCTCGAGTTCATTGCGCTGACGCCTCTGTCGTTGCAAGACCCGAAGGAGGCACAGGCGCGTGCAGAACAGTCGCGCACTCAAGACACAGTCGTGGAGGTGGGTGACCTCTCACAGGCGGAGGCGGAGGAGTAGGTCGGCGACGCAGTGATCGCAGTGGCGCAAGACGCACGGGTTCGAGGAATCGGAGAACGCGCAGCTGAGTGACGAGGAGAAGTACCTTGCCAAGGGAGTGCTAAGCAAGTGCGGCAATCGCGTGCAGCACCTCAAGCAGCTGTGCCATATCACGTGGAGTAAGTGTGACATGCTAGCCGAACTGTCCGCCGCCATTAAGGCGTATGCGGACGAAAATGTTAAGCAAGCAGCATGCGGGCTCGCAAGGTTTTGGCATCGGTCCCAGCGGCGGGCGGTCGTGCACAGCAGTGTTAGGTCCTGTCAAAGCTTGCGAACGACAGTAACTCAAATGCGCTTGTGCAAAAGGATGTTGCTGCAGCATTTGGCGTCTTCGACGAGCTGTTTCATTGAGCTCAATCTGAGAACTAAATCAGGCGCACACCCGTTCATGATCAAACACCGGGGGCAACATGACGGTGCGCGCAGCCTCGTCACGCGGCAGGCGATAGCGCAGCTGCGCTGCAGCAGCAGCAGCAGCAGCAGCGCAGCTGCTGCGCTCTCGCCTGCCGCGCAAATGGCCCAGCTGCTGCGCTTTCGCCTGCCGCGCAAACGACGAGGCTGCGCGCACCGTCATGTCGCCCGTGCTGATTGATGGTGAGTGGGTGTGCTCCTGATCCAGTGCTTAATTTGAGCTCAATGAAACGGCCATCGTCAAAGACGCCAAATGCTGCGCCGCTGCTCCTCCTCCTCCTTCCACGCCTGAATCAGATTCAGGCGTGGAAGGAGGAGGAGGAGTGGGCTCGGCTGACGCGTTGCCGCCGCAGTGCTCGCGCCACAACATTGCCTGCAGAAGCTGACGCCGGCACCCAAGCACCACATATGTACAGCGTGCCGCAGCACAGCACCTGACAAGCTGTTCATCATCATCATCACAAGCGGTCGTTGCCGCGGCGCAGCTCTATGCGCACCTGCGTGTGGTCGCGTCAAGGGCGTCTGCGATTCCTGGTTGAGCGCGGTGGCCGCGTAGACGAGGTCGTCGATGAAGAAGCCCGTGTCAGCGATCAGCGCCTGCAGCTGCAGCAGCGCTCGCTGCCACACCTCCGTCTGCAAGGGCGGGGGGGGGGGGCAGAAGGCCCAGCGCAAGCACACGTGGCGGCAAAAAGTGGGTGCAGAGCCGAAGCATGGGACTCGCAGAGGGCTACGGCGCATGTGAGGCAGACCGCTGATGGTTCAAAAAAACGGCGCACACCATGCAGTTGCAGGTGCGTCAAAACCACGCGGATCTCGAGCACATGGTGTGGATGGTCGGACAGCATGTTGTTCGCATGACGACGCCCTGTGCTGCCATGTGAATGGCGGACAATGACGAATTCAAAAACCATAATGAATTGCGACGGGCGCGCATTGAAGAAAACGGAGAAGCAGCGCCGGCGCTTGCGGGGCTGGGATGTGCTACCGCATGACAGCGCTTCTGACGTAGTACACGAGCGCCTGTGATCGCACAACAGCCATATTTCCTGTACTCGTACGCGCTGTGCTGACTCTGACGCATGCCACAAGCTGTATTGAGTGCCCACTCCGGGTACGCTACCACAGCTGCCAGCATCTACTCTATGCCAGGCTCAGCCGTACCAAAGTTCTGCATTCCTGCGGATGAATGCAAACCACTGAAGCAGATATATGTCATAGCAGTATACATTTCATATATGGCCCGCAACACCTTAGCATGTGATGGCACTTGCTCACCTGTCTGATGTATAGACAGCTGAGCAGCAGTGACAGGAGATCTCTGGGCTTGCCAGCCACAGGTTCGCCGCCCTGCAGCCGCAAGATCACATGGTGCAAGCAACATCAGGGCAGTGAAGACAACCAAATGCCAATGTTATGCTTACAGCACCTGCTTGCAGCCAAGCTATAAACGGTCAGCTCAAAACACTTGAAGCATAGCATGAGCAGAGCCAGCAGCTGGGCCACCAAGCCCCGCAATCTCCCAACATGTGCCGTTGAGAGAAGAAGCAACAAGGGTGCGTTCAAGATGTCATTGTTGCCGTCCTTCTCTCCACATGGTGCCTGAAACGGTACGAGAACGATGATCCGTAGGTGACTGTGATAGACGTGGTGCTCTGCTGGTGATGGACTGCCTCAACAGTGCATCCTGCGCCTGACACTTCGAGCAACAAGGCGGTCGGTATCTGCCGGCCAGCCAATGCAAACAGGCTGCGAGCCTGAAGCCGACGTGCACGGGAGCCGAGCATCTGACACCATCTTGAAAACCGCACTCACAGGCAACACGCCTCTCAAAGCACTTTAACGCAGAAGTTGACGCAGTGTGCGACTGGAGCGTGCGCACAGCGTGTGCGCGCACCTGCGTGACCACTGCGACCGTTTCTGGCAGCGTGTTCCGGTCGGACCGCATCTCGCGGCGCAGCGACGGCGGCATCGCCGGCGGCAGCTGGTGCGGCCGCCGCCCGATGGCGCTGCCGCCGCCGCCGCTGCCCGCCGCCGCTTGGCCCTCGCTGCTGGCGCCCTCCATGAGCTCCAGGGACAGGAGGTCGGGCTCGCTGCGCACGGTGACGGCGCGCCTGCATGGGAGGCGGCGTCGTGCAGTGGTTTGGTTGGTTGGAAGAGGCGAGATCAGGTGGGGGCGGCGGACAGAGCGCGGTGTGTGAGAGACGTCATGAGCTGTGCGGAGAGCGGAAGCACTGACACGACTCTACGCCTCTGGAGTACACGTATTGAATATTTGTCACGCGTGCATGTTGCGCTGGAGGCGGTGGCGGCGACATAGTGACGTGCATGCGTGCTCAAGGCACGTGCTGCGTGAGGGACGCACGGGCACGTGGGCTCAAAAAATGTCCTTCTTGGCATGCGCTGCAAGGCGCCGCTCCGGTTGCACGTGAGACACGCTGCAGGAAGCAGCGCGAGCAACTGACGCAACAGCCCACAAGAACCTCACCGCCATGTGCTTCATTGAAGTACCAAGTACAGGGGGGGTCACGATATAAGAACGGGTCCGTCACGCCAACTTCACCGCTCCTATACCGTGACCGCTCCTATATCGTCCTTGTGCTTAAGTAGGGTTAGCCCTAACCCCAGGCTAACCCTAACCCTAGACCTAGGGTCTGAAGTACTTAAGTAGGGTTAGTGTGCCAACAGTTGAAGTTGGCTACGCATTAAGCCGGAAAGCAGCCGCACAGTGCGCTATACGCTGTGACTGATCGATGCGCGCTTGAGCGTTGTTGAATATCACGCAAAAGCCGCTGTTCAGGCATTGTTCTTGAGGCGGCTAGTGGTAGGTGGACACGATATAAGAGCGGTCAGCCCCGTGCAGCACCAAACCGCTCTTATATCGACCAGATCCGTGTTCAGCCGTGAGACCGCTCTTACAATACCGTGACCGCTCTTAGATCGAGCGCTCTTATATCGTAGCCGTCCCTGTACACAAACATGAAGATGCCTGCAATGCATGACCAACACGGCCGTCAAAATGCACCTGTTGGCAGAGCTGCCATCGCCGTCAGGGCCCACGCTGACGCTGCGCCCCGCGCCCGCCGCGTGCGCGCCGCCGGTTGCGGACCGGGCGTGCGCGTCCCTGCGCGGCAGCGCGCTGGGGGACCCGTCCCGCCTCGGCGCACCAGGCGAGCCCTCGCGTCTGAGCCGTGCACACGTTGATTGCGGTACGGTGAACTCACGATCAAAAGGCAGTGTAGGGTGGGTTGGGTTCACGTGTGCGCTGAATGGTTGAAACACTGCAGGTATGCGGTCAGGGCATGAAGTGGCGCCAAACCTTTCGCGCGCAACTGATATCTCGTGCCAACCCTTGTTTCACTCGTGGCACAACAAAGTGGCCAAAGTGGCCCGCCAGGCTCAGTCATCAACAGACAGCAGCAAATTGTATCTGGTCGAGCGCAGCAGCAGCGGCAGCACCATGTGCCAGCTGCGACACGCACCTCAACTCAGACTCCATGGACGGTGCGGACGGCGCTCGCGGCAATCCAGGCGGCAGGCCCGGTTGCGCTGCCGCCACCGAGGGGGCATCTGAGGGCGCGGGGCTGCTCAGCAGGGGTGCGACGGTGGTGGCATCGCTCTGCAAGAAGAGGAAATTATTCACACAGGTGGAGGGGCAGCGTCGTGTCAGCTCTGCAGCCTGCGCGTCGCTCACGTGACGAACGCAAGTTCATGCGCAAATTATGAGATTATTTCAGCGCTGCGCCGCTGCCGCTGCGTTTGAACGCCGGGCTGACGTCGCGGCGACCGCAGGTGAAGTATGCGCGAGGAAGTATCCGCTGGCAGCGGCACGGGCTGCGATGCCGCGTCCACGCCACACGCCACGCAGCTGACGACTATCAATCCAGCTCTCCGCGTACGCACAAACAGTAGCAGCACAATCGCAGGCAAACAAGCGATGAGGCAGCGCTCAGCACATACGTGTGACGGCGACGGGGGCCCGCCGTCCCCCGCGCGCGCGCCGTTCGCGGCCGCGTCCGGCAGCGTCACGACCGCGGGCGCGCTCGCAAACTTGGCGTGCGCCGCCGCCGCCGCCGTCGCCGACATTGCCGCGCCGTTCTCCGCCGCGGCGGCGGCGGCCAGGCCCGTCATGGTGGCGATGGAGGATCGTGCGCTGCTGGCGCTGCTGCTGATGTCCGCGGCAGCGCTCGTGGGCGTGCCCGCCGGCGCTGCGCGGGCGACGCGGTGAGGAACGGACGAGGGCGACGGAGCATGCGCGGCAGTGTGAGGGGGAGCGGCGGTTGATGGCTTGCCGAGTAATGCTGCTGCTGCTGCCGCCGCCGCAGGGGCGGCCGCCGTCTTGAACGTGGCTGCTGAGCTGTCTGTTCCCTGTGTCATGCATGCCCGCGTATTGTGCAAATACACTTCTAATGGCGCAATGCATTGGACCATGCGGACGATCGTGCCCATCTGCCTGCTGCGTATTACCTGCGAAATGCCCGCGTCGTCATCAAGCATTTGTTTGCTGCAGCCCTGCGATACGTGACCTGGTCAGCCTAGATGCGCAGCCCTGCAAGAGCGGGTGTCGGGTCAATGCAGCGCTGAGCACTGTCACTATAACAAGAGCGGCGACTCACCGGAGCGTCGGTGACCGGAGCTGCCAGAGCTGGCCCACCGCTCGCTGCTGTGCACGCGCTTGTGGAGCTGTCCCTGCGCGTGATGAAATAAAAATGCAGTGCTCAGCTCAGCACTTTTGCTGTGGGTGCACGCACGCATCGTGTCAGGGGGAGCACCGCAAGCGACGGCGCGCGCAACGCGCTACGCGCCGGGCGACGCTGAGAGGGGGCCGAGCCGTCGGACGCCATACGAAGGCAATTGACACGGCGCGTGCCATGAAGAAAGTGCGCGTGACCAGCTCGGCGGCGGCGCCGTCGCTGCAGCCCCAACACATGGGCACATATGTGCACACGCGCACACGCACCTGCGAGGAGTCCTGCGACGCGGGCCAGCCCCGCTCCGACGCACTGCGGCTGTCGCTGATGCTGCGGTTGGAGGCGGACAGGTCCACGGCGCCGACCGCCCAGTCGGCGCCCATGGCCGGCAGCGACGTCTCCTCGTGCGCGCGCAGCGCGCGGATGTTGAGCTGCGCACGAGGCGGCGGCGATAGGGGGCGCAGCGGCGCGCGGTGAGCGCATGGTGTCTCTGCAGGCGCGTCCAGCGCTGCTGCTGCGGCGTCGCAACATGTGTGGTTTGCTCTGATGGGCTGCGCCATGCGCGCATGAGGCCAGCTCGCGCGACTGCAGCAGCATCCTCATATTCGGCAGGCGGGTGCGCTAGCGCGGGCCGTCAGCGGGCGCGCGGCGCAGCTGGCACAGCACGACCGCGGCGAGGGGCGGCTCAAACATGGCCACCTATGCAAGCGCGCTGATGACCGCATACTGCAACAGCCCGCGCTTCACTTCAGAGCGCTCGGAGCTCCGCACGTCGTTCAGCGCAGCTCGTACGAGGCACGGATAGCGCAGAGCTGCAGCAGCGCTCACCAGGTGCTGCCGGTACGCCAGGAAGATGGGCGTGCCGCCGGTGCCGTGGTTGAGATCCGCTTCGTGGCCGGAGGGCGACGTCTCCAGGGCGTTGTAGCCGTACGGCGGCGCCTCGTCTTTGCGCGGCTGGTAGATGACAATGTCACTGCAGGAGTCGCACACGGCCGAGGGAGACGCGGTCAGATTGCGCGAAGACAGTGCACAGGGCTCAGCTGCACAGTGGTGTATGGCAGCACTTGCAGGCCAGCAAACGAGCTGCGTGCTAGGACACGACAGCATGCTGCAAGCCTGTGTGCATACAAGAGGTGCGCCACACCTCCTCAACGAGTCAAGTTCATGGGCGTATCGAAATCTTCGTGTTGGGCGACTGCGACACACGCCGTGCGCAGAGGACAGGCGCCGCCACTGCATGGCTTCTGCCGGCTGCGCGAGCTGCATCGCCGCTCGGTGCACCTCATGCGCTGAACGTGAGCATACAAGAGCATAGCGGGTTGATAGCGGCACTTCTCAAAGGACGCGCGGCGCAGCAGCGTCGACCCGCAAACAAGCGCTATCTCGCCGGCAGTTCCGCACTGACCTTATGGGGTTACCGATGCCCTGCCGCGCGCACAGGTACACGCGCTCGCCGTTGGTGCCGTTGTTGAGGTCCACGGGCTTGGACTTGCGCCGCGTGATGCTGTAGCCGGGGGGTATGGACTCGCCCCTGCAACCGCGCGGGACGGCAGCACACAAAGGGGGAACAGGCCTGTAAGCGTCTGAAGGTTTTGCCGAGAGTGTGTGAGAGGCTGCAGCATGTGCATCACTCCTTGCTTGGCACCAACCAGCAAGAGTACGCACACAGCTGTAGCCGAGTATCAGCTGGTAGGCTAGCATAGGCAGCACACGAAGACGTTTGAACTCCGGCATCCAGTGACATGAACGGGATGGCTTGAAGTTGGGCACATCCACCTTTGACAGGCCCAGTGCGTCATGAAGTTGAAGTCGTGGCAGAAGTTGAAGTCGAGGCCAGCGCAAGAGAAAAGGGTGTCGTGCTGAGCAATGCAGCTGACGGGGCGTTGGGGCTTTGTGAGCGCAGCAAAGGTGCGTGGTCCTCTCTCCAGCATCTTCGTTGACAGTGACAAATGCTGACAGCAGGGTAGTGACACGCGCCTTGCACAGGTGTAAAGGCCGCGACCCTGCCAAACCGGGCGCACGCAATTCTTCAAGGAGCCCTCCCCTCTGACGCTGTGGTGTCCACGTTTTGGGCTCTCTGAACCACAAAATATTGCCATGACATACCGGTTGAAGCGTGTGGGCAATGCAGACCTGCGTCGCGCAGAGCTGCCAAGGGCAGACATGATATGCTGTTGCTGCTCGCCGGCAATTGGTGCAGCAGCATCCGCAAGAGCCTCCGCAGCTTCTGGCAATTCCCTAAAAATCTCATGTCACCGCGCCTCAGAGTGCGTATCAGCGGCGGTGGCACATAACAACTGCTGCGTGATCCCCTCGAAATCTCACGCGTCACTGAGCGTCAGTAAGCGCATCAGCATCAGCATCAGCTGCCCTGGTACACATCGCTGCCGCTGCTGCTGCCGAGTCACTCAACGACTTGTGTGACTCGCGTCAGCGCCGAGCGCGGCCGCGCTCACCTGTCGGGGAAGACGACCGCAATGCCGGTGATGCATGTGCGCGGCCACGACCGGTCGCGCTGCACGCAAAGGTACAGGTACTGGCCGCCGGCGCCCGCGTTGAGATCTGCCTTGCGGCCCGCTATGGTCAGCCCCACCTGCAGCGGCGGCAGCGCACAGTCCGTGTGTGTGTCAGACACTCCGCCAGCACACGAAGCATGTGTGCTGGACACTTCAACGAAGACAGTAAATGCTTGATGCGCAGAGATGGCAATCAAGTTGAGGTCTGCCTTGCGGCCCGTGACCGTCAGCCCCACCTTTAGCGGGCGGCAGCGCGCAGTGGCAACGATTGACAGGGGTAGTTGGAGGTATTCGTACTTCCGAAGTACGTCTATTCAATTGTGAGAGGTGCCGTGTGCGCGTCGGACACGCGGCCAGCGAACGTAGAAGCGTGCGTGCCGGGTACTTCAACAATGACAATTGAACGCTCATTGCGCGCAGCCTGCAATCAAGTGTCTGTACGGGTGCGATGCCTGCGCTGCTGCGGCAGGTGGGCTGCTGTGCTATGCTTGTGCCCGCGCCGGCCCGCGTTGCTGACGTCACCGTGGTAAGCGCTGGCTCATGGCAGGGGTATCACAAAGTACTACACTGCAAGATGATGCCTTTGTCCTACATGATCGCTTCACATGTCACCTCCAACCGCTGCAGTTGTCACACGATCCATGCGTCACGCAGCGCTTTGCGCAAAGCACGGCATACGCCAGCAGCGCGACCCTGTAGTCATCAACATCCAGTGATTGGCATTGGCAGCACCATGCAGTGCACTTCTGGATCAGCTGGAAACAGGGCAGCATGAATTCCCTCATCTTATGCGCACACAACACTGCTGATGGCAATATGAGCCAATGCCTAGGAAGTAGTGTGGCTGCAGCAGCAGCAGCGGCAGCAGCCTGGTAAGCACCGACAGATCTCTACATCAAGGGCACCGAAAGCAACCGGCCCGGGCCTCAGGCACAGCAGCTGCCGCAGCGCATAGGTGCAACCCGCAGCCCGCACGCGCTACCGTCCTTGCAGCTTGCGTGCACAGCACCTGCACAAATGAAGAACCACAAAGCTGTAGTACTTCACAGCACAAACCTTGTCGTAGCCCTCGGGAACAGGGTCGTTGCCGTGTACGAGGGTGATGGCCACAATGGGCGGCAGCTCATTCGCGCGCTGCTCCGTGGCGATCGCAGAGAACGCGCCGCTGCCGCCGTCAATACTGCAGGGGGGGCGGGAAATAGCAAGCGCATTACAGGTCGTGGCATCAGCCTACCAAGGGGCAGCAGCCGGGGAATTGCGAAAGCAGTCAATGCCTTGGCACCTGAAGAAACACGCAATACAGGCGACACGCATGCCCGACATCAAAGTATGATGAAAAATCCAGCTGAAAATGAGCGGATGAGCTTCGTCAATAACGAGCAACAGGGGTTCTGGGCTGCTCATTTATCCTGTAAACGCGGTCTGTCGCGGCTTTGCCGCCTGTGCCAGCATTACGTTGATGCATCACATTCCAGCACTGGAGTTGTGCACGAACTTCAACACCATGTGGTTTGAAGTACAAATTCATTGATAGTTTCTGCTGAGCACTGACCAGGATGCCGGCCGTCGGCGCATGCTCGCGCGCGGCGAGAAGTTGCGCATGTTGTGCGACAGCGGCGTGTCGCCCTGCTGGCTGCCGGCGCTGGTGGTGTTGCTGGAGAACAGGCCTGCGCGGACGGCACGAAGTTTGCGCACGCGCATCGGTGATTGAGCGGCAAGCGCTTGGCGGGCGTACATGACCGTGCCAAACAGTTTCAGCGCAGCACGTTTTGACAAACATGCTTTATGACAATGGGCGGGGGCGCGGGCGCCAGCGGGGGGCGCATGGCGCGTATGCCTGCTCTACCGTGAAGCTTGATGGCTATGGCACCAATCCATGCAGCAAGGGGCGAGTGATGCTGTTTTTGGTGAGCTGCCGTTGCATACGCCCAAGCAGCATTGCGGCTCAGCTGCAGTTGACGGCAAATCGCGCACTCAAATGCTGCTCGCGTCGCGAACAGCCGCCCAGGGGCAGTTGTCGCCCTGCGCGGCTGAAAGCTCAGGCGCTGCTGCGCATACGCCTCAGTGAGATCATACTGCGGCTTGGGTGAGAGTTAGTTAGCGAGCAACATCGCTCCAGATGCTGCAGGCGACCCGCGGTGCAGATTGCCCGTGGAGGTGAACATGTTCCAACTTCAAGCCTCCGACGCCTGCGCACCCTGCACGCTGCCACCTGCATCCCGTCTCACCCCTTTTGCCCTCCACGTGCGCACGCACAACTGCACCAGACAAAGGCGCCAATCTGCACAGCTCAACCACGTGCCGAAGCACTGAAAATAGCATGTACCTGCAGCGGCGGCGGCGACGGCCGCCGTGACGCTGCTGCGCCGGCTCGGGCGCGGCGTGGAGCCGCCCTTGCTGCTCGCGCCGCCGCCGCCGCCGCTGCCGATGCCGCGCAGCGACGACGCGCCGCCGCCGGAGCGCAGCCGCGGCGATCGCGCTGAAGTCGAGCGCGGCGTGTCGCGCGCCGAGGCGGACGTCGAGGCAGCGCCGAGCGATGAGGAGGAGGAGTGCGCAGAGTCGCTGCGCAGGAAGCGCGGCAGCGCCTGCGTGGACGCGGATGACGCGCCGCCGCCGAAGTCGGCCGAGCGGCGGCTGCCGTGGAGAAGGGGGTGGCGGGATGGAGGCGAGCGCGACGGGGGGGGGGGGGGGGGGGGGGGGGGGATGTGTGAATGCGGCTGGCAGATGACTAGGCGCTGCAGTGAGCGATGCGGTGGATGTGGATGCGCAAGCTGAGCTGCAGCGCTCAGCGAGGTGTATGCTGCGCAGCGGTCACCACCAGCGTCCACACACAGACGTCAAGGAGCGGTAGGCAGGCTGACGGCGGGGTTGGGACGGGCACAGCGATGGCTCTCAAGCCTATTGTTCCCCCCCGTGCCCCCCCCCCCCCCCCCCTCTGGCAGTACCGCCTGCATCGCCTCGGTCCACATATCCACAAAGCGTGAGGGCTGCATCCGAGGCGTGCAACACCAGACACCCCGGCACATGCTGCCCAGGGACACGACACAGTGACAATGTACTCCTCGACCGCTTCGCAGACGCAGCGCTGGCGTCCAAGCTCAGCAGTACTTAGAGTACCTGTGAGACGATGGCCCAAAGTCCGCGCCCGTGACACATGAAGTCTGGGGCTATCAGGGGCTTCGGTGCAGCAGAGTTGATTTCCAAAAGGGGGTGCTCATTCCTGTAGTCACCGCTTCCGCTGTACCTGTGAGAAGACGGCCCGAAGTCCTCGCCCGCCTTTGGCACGTCCACCTCCTCCACCTCCAGATCGGCGACGGAGTAGTAGCTGCTGCGCGGGCTGGCCTCCGGGCCCGCGACGAGGGGCGAGCAGCCGTCCACGCTGCTGCCGTTGGCGCTGCGGCGGAGATGAGCGGCGCGGCGTGCGTGATGCTGCTGCGAGTGTGACTGATCAGGCCAGGAGTCAGCAGACGCGCTGCCGCTGCTGACGCGATGACATGTGGAGTGACGCTGGGCGCTGCGTGGCAATGCATGAGACGGAGGAGCGCTGCACATGGCTGCCACTTCTGCTGCGACTCTAGTGACGGCGCGCGCAGCAGCGTGAGTGTCTCGCTGCCAACACTGCAAGCGTTGAGGCACCTGGCGTCACGCAGACAAGCAACGGCACTGACGGCCTTTCATGCGACCTCGACGTGTTGCACCACATGACACGAGAATCCCCGCAGCTGCAGACGCGCGCACTGAGGAGTTGAGGGAGCGCCAAACGCGAGACAGGCGCCGTGACTCTCAGATGATGCAAGTCTGTGTTGAGGTAGGTGCACATGAGCACCCCTAGGCTCTCAAGCGCGGGACGCAGCCGCTGTGACGGAGACCGCTAATGGCCGCTGCTGGGCGCGCGTCAGCTCCGTGAGCTGAGCGTTGCGCACAGCTCGCGAGAAAGGGGCTGGTTGAGTGTGCGCGCATTGCCCTCAAGCTCAAGCGCGCGTGCGCGGCGCGTGTCGTGTCAACAGCGCGTGCGCGCTGCGAACGCACCGGCCAGTCACAACAGCGACTTCCCCATCACCACTGCCAGTAGAGGGGGCCACGTGGCCTGGTGGCGTCATCCATCGCTGGTCGCTGAGGTACTACATATGACCCCCCCCCCCCACACACACACACACGCGCCCCCTCTACTGCTGAACCACACAAGCAGTGTGGTGACCATGGAGCCATGGCACGCGTTACACTGGCACACTGTCGTCGCACTGGTGCGCTGAGTGCCTTGCTGCCCGCCTAAAGGAGCCCATGCTGCTGCTGCTAGACTACCCTCATGCAAGAGTCGGCCTTGGGTGGGAGCCTACTGCACCGCAAGACGCAGCCCATGCATGCTCCTTCAGTCTGAGGAAAACCTCGCCGCTGTTAACGGATACCAGCGTCAGCGGCTTGTTGAAGTTCACAGTACAACTTCAACAAGGGCTCTCCGTCCGCAACGGCCTGTTGCTCACGGTCTGAAGCCGCCGAGACCTGGCGCACGTTGACAGGTCTACTACGTCAAAGGACTATCAGAGCGCAGAATCTCCGGGAGCCGCTTTTGACCGCTGCCAGCCGTCTCGTACTTGTATTAATTTCGCTTCGTCTCGTAACCAAACAGCAGAAACTGGGCGATCCTCAGCACCGGATTTTACTCCGATGAATTGCGGCGGAAGCAGGTGCAATGGCAAGTCTACTCCAAAGTACAACAGCAAGAGGCGAGTCCCGTCGCACGCGCACCTGCGCTGCAGCGCCCACAGGCGCCGCGCACCCCCCACAGTCCTTGCCAGCGCCGTCAGCACACTGCGTCACAATGCAGCTCTGCACGTTCGCACGTACACATCATCAAGAGGCGACTCGCCGTCACGCGCGCACCTGCGCTGCAGCGCCCGCAGGCGCCGCGACCCCCCCACAGTCCTTGCCAGCGCCGTCAGCACACTGCGTCACAGTGCAGCTCTGCACGTTCGCACGTACACATCATCAAGAGGCGACGCTCCGTCACGCGCGCACCTGCGCTGCAGCGCCTGCAGGCGCCTCGACCCCCCCTGCAGCACCTGGCCAGCGCTATCAGCACACTGCGTCAGAGTGCAGCTCTGCACGTTCACGCGTACACATCATCAAGAGGCGAGTCTCCCTCGCACGCGCGCCTGCGCTGCAGCGCCTGCAGGCGCCACGACCCCCCCCGCAACACACCGCGTGACAAGCTCTGCACGTTCACGCGCATACTTCCACAACATCAAGAGGCGACGCCCCATTACACTGCGCAGGTGCGCTGCAGCGCCTGCAGGTGGCGCAACCCCCCCGCAGCGCAATCAGCACATCGCGCGACAAGCGCTGCGTTCGCGCGTATACTTCTAAAACATCAAGAGGCGACTCTCCGTCGCACGCGCAAGTGCGCTGCAGCGCCTGCAGGCGCCGCGCCCCCCCCGCAGCGCCATCAACGCATCGCGTGACAGGCTCTGCACGTTAACGCGCATACTTCCACAACATCAAGAGGTGACTCTCCGTCACACGCTCACCTGCGCTGCAGCGCCTGCAGGTGGCGCGACCCCTCCGTGCTGTCGCCCGTCACCACGCACGCGACCTGCGCCGACAGCTCCGCGCGCACCGCGCCGCCCGTGCTCGCCACCAGCTGCTGCACCGCGCGCATCACGGCGGCCTGCAGGAGACACCGGCAGCGGGGTAAGAGCAGATGACACGTGTGCGTGAGGACTCACTCAGCACGGAATGGCCGTGGCTGTCGCTACGGCGCACAGTGCTTGCGCCCCACCCGAGACACAGCGCGCCGTTGGTGGCAGTGCTCAGCGGGTGTGAAGAAGCGACATCATGAGGCGCAGCCCTGGCTCTCATCGCGCATTCGCGTTTCTGTGCGACCCTCGCCAGCATCTGCCGACGGCGCCTCGGCGTCGCCTGCGCCATTGGCGCGCAGTGCGCGTCAGTGCTGCTGCGGCGCGCACTCGAGCATGCAGCACGCTCAATCAGGCTCAACTGCCAGCACCGTGCCGTTGCGTGCGTGCGGATCGTGCTTTCTGCAGCACACGGGTGATCGCCAGCGCGGCTCGCGCACGGTGCAGCAGGGTGTTGTAGCGTGGATTCTTTCTGAAGTTCATGAGCGTGTTGACGAAGGCCGCTGCTCCACCAGTTCCACTGTTTACTGCTAGCATAATGGGTCTGACCGGGGTTTTAAATGCGTGGCCGTTGCAGTACCGCGGTCGTATACAAGATCGAATGCAGATTGGCATGCTGGCGCGCGTACTCGAGTGTGGCATGCCTCAAGACGCTTGCGAGCGGCAGCGCCGTGAGAAATTGTCCTGCAGCTACTGTGATGACGCTTGCAAAGTACTGAAAGGCTCCACGGTACGGTGTAGCCGCCGCCAACTACGTGCGCCAAGGTCTGCTGCAGTACATAAATGATGCAATCCGCCTGTGCCGCTCACGTCAATCGTGAAGGCTAAAATGTGCACACGTCAGAACCGCGTTCGCCGATGTATGGGGCGGCACAACATGGCTGTTGTCTCGTCCTTGCAGGGACTGCTGTTGTGATTGCATGTCAATGAACCAGTTTCAGAAACAATTGCAGCTGATGTTTCTACAGCCACGGTTGTGAGTTGCTGGGGTACGCAGGAGGTCAATGCCAACTTGCATTGGGCCGCACACAACGCTCACAACAACTTGTGCTCCATGGAAAGCTCAAGTATTTACTTCAACTTCATCATCACTACTTCAACTTGCAGCGCCTGGACCAGCTCCTGGTGGTAACGTCAACTAGACCCATGATTGTGATGGAACACCCCAGCCTCTTGCTGGCTGCAGCATTAGCGTATGTAGTGGTCTCCATGGCCAGTTGAAGGGCACACAGACCTCAGACTGGCCCAACGCAGGACAGGGTGAACCTGGGGTTCTATGTATGATTCGTGAGCACTCGTTAAGTCTTGCAGGGAAGCTTGGATCACAAACCTGGACTGTCCAACATGGTCAGCACCCCGGTTGATTTGCTTCTTGACTGATGCAGAAGTGTGCCACAGTGTGACATCGCGCTCTACATGGTAGGTGCAATGACTGCAGCGGGTGCATGAGCGACTGGCAATGAGCTGCTCACAATGCATTACGGCTGTGCTTCCATCAGCAACTTGTGACTCACTATTGCAGCATGATGGACTGTATAGGCGCATTTGCACAGCAGGGGCCTCCCGACACCAACTGAGTTTGCTGAAAAATGGGGCCCAATCAAATCTGCCGCAGACATGTGGGCTAACAAGGGACGCGGAAGATACAATTGCCGCCAATCCCATCGTGGACCGTTCTTGTTGTTGCTCACTTCAATGCACCTAGACCCCACTCGCCTACGCAATCCTGGCCAGGCCATGCAAATGGTGAGTGTTACCGCTGTGGACATTTCAGCTCAGACCAACCCTCCCGACAGCTTTTCGCATCATCCAGACAGTACACAAGTAGCCTGCCGCTGCTGTGGCACAGGTCAAATAGCATTTGATTTGCCCTCTGATGCCAGCTGCATCAGCATCATGGTGTCACATACACAGCCACATTCTGGTAATTCGTGCCAAAACAGGATTGACTTGCACAATGCATCCGCAGAGTCTAAGAACCAAATCTTACCCCCCCATCCTACCCATAAATACTGTGGCCGCATCTTGTAACCATGCAGAGCAGTGCGCGCTCATTGTGCTCATTTCAGAAAGCAAGTGCCAAAATATTTTGCATTACCACAAACGTAATCTTGTCCAAATGTTCTTGCAGCGCAGCTTGCGGACACAACTACCAGCTGATTGATCGTACACGACAACGGGATTGACTGGTGTGCTGCTCTTGTCGCCGCCTGGCACATGGTGGGGGCTGGCACCATGCTTGTTCGATGGCGCATTGGCGCAACAGATATATAACCGTACATAGGTTTTAAGGTGTAGCAGTGTTCACCTCCGCCTCCGGGGAGCTCCGTGCCTCCTTCCTGGCTCCACCGCGTCCTCCACCCCCATCGGCATCAGATCCAGTCTCATTTTGGGCTTCCTGCTCGTCCTCCTCCTCCTCACGATGCGTGATCTGCCCCAGCTTCATCAGCGTTGCCATGCTCAATCGCCAGTGCTCCGTCTGATGTAAAGCTAGTGCTGCTGACTGGATCCCTGGATCAGCAGGCGACACCGGCGGCGGCCTCGCAGTTGCGAAAAAGCCTGAAGGGAAAAACAATGATTCAAAGTCAAAGAATTTTTCACGGTGCAGTCTAACTGAACAGCTTTGAGTTTGCTACCAGTGGTACAAGCTGCATCTAGCAGAGATCAGCTGCGTGGGATCCGCCAAGACCCAGTCAAGCGGGAACACGGCTCATCGCACGCACGCGTGCTGGCGGTCGACGTACAAAGCAGGCGTCGATTCTCCCAGTAACCAAGTGTGTATTCGTAAAGTGCTCTCAATCAATACTGGATTGGTTTTCACGCAGCATTCCATGCCGCCATCGTGATGGGGTGAACCATTTGGTGGCAGTTCCTGTGGCATGTGGGCTCAAGAGGCCACCATGGCGAAAGCTCGAAGGCTTACCTGCAGTCGCAAAGTCGTGCTCTTGCGCTAATCCCTCCTACTCTCCCAAGGCCTCGCGCCAAATGCAGCAGCCGCGCCCATCATGACAAGGCAGGAGTAGTTTTGACCTCCCTCTGGGAAGTGAAGTTCCCAGGCTGAGGAGCTCTGAAATACACACAGTTGTCTACGCAGACGCGGGCGGTGTGGCGAAGCAGCAGATGGCGATGGGAAAGCTGGAACCAAGAATGTCCGAGACTGGCAAGCCTGGAGCTGATGGCATGTTACCTTCTCCGCGCAAGAATCTCACGATCTTTCCAAAGATGCAAAGGACACAGCTGGAGGGTCATGACTGGCTTTGATGGCACCTTTTAAGAGACCAGGCAGGGCTTCAACGCAAAGCAATGAGTGCGCTGCTGACGTGCATGAGGCAGTAGATGTACGTACATAAAGCACAAGCGCCGCCCGTGTGACCGACCGCCGACCGACCCCGGGCCGCCGACCGACCTGCACGCTGCCGCCACGGCGTTGCGCGGTGCCGCCGCGCAGCCGCTGTCGCCGACGTATGCTGCCGCCGCGGTCGCCGTGGCGCGCGCGTCACCGACCTGTGCTGCCGCCGCGGCGTCGTGGTCGCGCGAGGGTTTTGGTCCGATGTGCCAGATCGAGACGGGTAAGCCCCCCCCCCCCCCCCCCCCTTGTGATTTCCCTCCAGGTCGGACGCCTACAGTGGCAAATGCGGTGGTGGCGTGACGAGCAGCAGGAAGAGGTGCTACCCACGAGCGGCCGGGATTGGCATGGCTTGAGCTGACAGGGCAGGATACTTCTGCAGAATCGCAAGATCGCTCATCCAACATGCGTCGCTCTGACCAACAGGAATGCGATGCCCTGCCGGCAGTGAAGAGGAGATTCCGCCACAGTCGTGGCCGATGCAGTACAGAGTCTATGCCCATGTATAGAAAAGCACATATACCTAACATGGAATCTAGTACTGCTGAATTCGAATGCCGTCATAACATTTTTAAAGCATATGTCCACAGCCAACCAATCTGCGTTCTCCATTGCACTGACAATGACGACAAGAGCATGCGCCCACTCAGTACGGTGATGTCCCCGAGGTGAATAAGATTTGCCAGATGAGAACATGCACCATCGGACACACACACCAGCTGCTTTCTTGAGGTCCCCCCCGCCCCCCCCCCAATGTCAGCCCCTCATCGCTGCTGGTGATGCCATTCTGATGGCAACCCGGCGTCTGAACTCTGCATCTGTGCTAGCAGTCAATCAGTAGAGCTCGACTTCTGCAGTCTCTTGCTGGCATGACTGTTGACTAGGGTTGGCACATTGCGTATATTTGGATTTTGCATACCCGCATATATACGTATTTTTGGCGTACAATACGTATATACTGCGTATATTAGCGTATCTGACAAAGCCAAATCTCGCTACGACGACTTGTCGTCTTTAGATTTCTCTGAAACCAGGTGCATTCGAACGGGCTCAGGGTGCTGATCACAGACATGCAGACACTAGAAATAATTGCCTTCATAAAGTGTCATCAGAGCAACACTTGAAGTGTGGGATTTTCTTGAAGTTGGCCGAAATGCCAAAAGAAGCTTGGTTACGGCCTGAGTGCGCCGACCGCATGGTGCCGCTGAAAAGCTGCGCCTCGTCAGAGGGCAGCGTGTCTGTCAGCATGTGCAGCGACTCCCTTCCCATCGTCCTCTTTCACATCACCGACAGAACAAGCCGTGAAGGCTCATGCAGGCTCTGCTGGCCAGGTGCGAAGCTGCCTGAGCCACTGAATTGCCAAGTTCAGGCTGTGCAGGCGCCTTCTGTGGCTTGAGACCACCGCTCAGCCCTGCCTTTCCGCTTCTGGCCCCCAGATAGCCCTAGCCACCTTACCCTTGGCATGCGCTGGGCCACGGGCAGCGCTCGTGAGCACCACAGCGGTGCAAAAGCGTATACGCGAATATACGCCCCGTTTCGGCGTCTACGCGTATATATACGCGTATGTACCAATATACCGTATATATACTATCTACGCACGTGCCAACCCTACTGTTGACACACAGTGACTGCGCGCTTCACCGACCAGCAATGCATGGCGCGTTGCATGGACGCGAACAGGTCCGGACGCTGCCGCCGCCAAAAACCCCATTCTTTACACCTCGAAGCTAATTTAGAGCTCCGCAGTGAGTGGGCGCCCTGTCGCCAGCAGTTCGATGGTATGCGACAGGTCGCCACTTACACTGTCGTGTCATAGCTGCCATTGCGGCTTGGCAGTAGGGTCTGGGGTTATCGAAAGCACCTGAAAATGGTGAAGTGGTTGCATAACTGCATCAGCTGAAGTGCAACTAGGTAGCACAGTGTACAGTATCGGTGGCGCAGCGCTGTTATTACTGCAATGACCAGCCGCTCAGACAGAGACGCATTGCGGGTTTCTTGCATGCCAGAGGATGAGCAGCCTAGGGTGCTTCTGCAGGTGACATGCATGGTGACGAACCCTTGTCCTACAGCCAGCATCCCTCTTGTTGTGCCACACAAGGTCATTTTTCAAACACAACGGTGAGTGCAAGGTGTGTCCGAATAGGCTCAGCAATAAGCATTCGCACAGCTGCGGTGTTACTGCAACATTTCAGCAGGGGGAACACAAATAGAAGCAGGTGACACATGGGGGAGGGGTCGTGAAGGCCGAGGTTGTGGCCGCGTCATGTCACAGCTATTCAGGCGCACTCGCACTACACTGAGACGAGCAACAAGCAACACACACACACGCGCAGTGGCTCCAGGCGGCTCTGCCGCAAAAGGGCGGAATGCAGGCGTGCCGCGTACCGCCGCCGGGGGGGGGGGGATGTACAGGGGGCGATTTAGAGTCTAACAGCAGGGGCATGCATCCGCTGCATCCGCGCTTGGCTTGGCGCAGTGACAGGCGCAGGGCAGCAGGTAGTGCTGATGGGGGCGTCTAGTGTAGCTATCTCGGCAATGTGGTGGGACGGTGCTGGAGTACGGCCGGCTCGTTGCCTGCGTGCTCGTGCAAGGGCGCTCCGGCCTGTGGCAAGAAGGGCAGCGCAGCCGCATTCGCAGGGATGAGCAGCGGAAGCGCGAGCATTGAATTCTGTGGATGTTTCCAGATGGACGGCCATCACAAGCGCGCACCTTTCACGGCGCAGTGCCTTTCACAGAGCGAGAAGGGCGAATGATGCAGAGTTCACACAAAGGGTGCAAATGCAACAGACTGCATGCAGTGATGGCACCACAGCACGTGCTTGTCCCCACACTGAAATATATGCAGGATTGCGGCAGGGGCATGGGAGCCATTTGGACGCATTGCACGGACGCCACGCACAAAGCATCAACGCGCGCTTCCTCCTCTCATCAGGACCTCCTTGTCTCTCTGTTGCGTGACGACAGCCAAAATTGCCTCCAGCTACCGATGATGGCGCCGACGTAAAGAACGAGAAACCCCTCCGTGCATCTGCTTTGCCCTCACCATCGCCGGGCGGAGTGCCAAATGCAGCCACCGGGTGAAAGGCACGCCAACGCGAGCCTCCGGCGGTTCACGCAGCGCGCCGCGGCATGAGCGGCGACGGCGGGTGGTGGTGCAGGCTGACAATGATGACGGTCACGTTGTCGGACGTGCCGAGCCGCGTTGCCAGCTCGCAGAGCTGCTGCGCCGCGCCCTGCGCGCACAGCCCCTGGTCCAGCAGCTCCAGCGTGTGCTGCGCAACATTTAGGGTCGGAGGCGCGGGTGTCGATCATGAGCAAGCAGGAGGCCAGTGCGCAACAAGAATGGCCCAACCGCGCAGCACGCCTGAGGGCAGAGCAGAGCGCGTGCTGCGCAGCGTTGAGCGTGGCACACGCAGTGGACGCCGCTCGTGAGCGGGCCGCAATCATGGGGCCCGCGCACGCGGCGTCAGCGGCCGAATGGTGCAGCAGTGCTCAGGGCAGAGCAACGCACTGCAGTTGTGGAAACGCGACGCGCATAAGAGCAGTCCGTGTGGTATGCAAGGTGCACGCGACGAGAGCGCAAGCGCCACATTGGCGATGATGCAGCCCGCCACGGTTTGCAAGCTGCATGCGGCCATGGGACACATGGAGCGGGGGTGGCCTGAGATGCGCGGCTGCGCAGTGATGCTGTGCGTGCTGCTGGAGGTTGTTGCCGCAGGCCTAGCGCACTGCGCGTCCGCCGTCCAGCAGGCGCGCTAGCGCCGTGCGTGGCAGCGCGACACGCTCGGCCTCTACGCTGTGCACGTTCTAAATGCGATGAACGCATGCAGATTGTGAGCATTCATGCAAATCTTGCGAATGCGAGTGTCATGATGCGGTAGGCCGCATCACAGCAACGCAGTCCGACAGGTGCTAGTTGCCAAGGCGCTACGTTTGTTGCATGCACAACTTCAGCAAGGCTTTGTCTCGTGGACACTGAGCGGCACTCACCGTATCCTCCAAAAAGAAAACATGGGACTGGCTGCAGATGATTGTACTGATCCCACCTCTCGAAATTAGGTGCTTCAGCACTACGAACTTGGCACTGACAAGCACGATGCACAAACAAGAGTTGCATAGCTACATACCTTGACGGCATCGCCGTGGCTCAGCACGTCCCAGAGGCCATCACACGCCAGCAATAAGAACTGGTCCTCATCTGTCGCATGGCACGCACGCGTAAATGGGCAGGCGCCAAGAGAGTCAGTGACTGCCTGCAAGTTCCGTGCGCTGGAAGACAGCCCACCGTCACGAGGAATGCCAACAGTATTTCACTGAAGACACGTCATTGGCGAAGGCGTCTTTGTCCCCGCCGGTTACAGTTGTGTGAATGAAGGCAATGGACTCAAATTCATCTGCTGCAGGCACTGGCGGCCACTGCATGCGTTGAGTCGCAAACCTTGCACAAGCCGCCAGCAAAGAGCCCTGCACCAGATCAGGCAGCGAACTGCAACTCACGGCGGCATACGACATGGAATGCAGAAGTCGAGGTGCCGATGTTCACGCTGGCGGCAACTGCTGTTCTCTTCGACTGCCACTCTAGCCTCAATCAAAGCGTGTGAAGCAGCAGCTGAGGCCCACTGCTCTCAACGTGGCTTACCGGTGATCTCCTCCTCGTGGAAATCAGGGTGCGCCACCAGCAGGTCGTCGTAGAACTCGCCGCTGTGGTTCTGCGGCCTGCATGGGATGAGGCGACACGAGCAAACGCACTTGAGCATCACCATTGTTACATGGTCTCGAGCGCGGGCTTTCAATCGCAGTGGCCCCAGCGTGGGGCCGACGCGGACATTGCGCGACGCTGCGGCACAGCGTGCGCATCGCGTGGAGCAATGACGTGCAACTCATGCACATGCGGCAGGCAGAAACGCGTGGAGTCTGACTAACAACGCGCGACAACGAGCAGTGGCGGCAATGCACTCTGCCATGAACCTGCCCCCAGGGCGAGGGCTGGGGTCATAATTAGGGTTGGGATTAGGATTCCAGCACGTGCACATGGGCGGTAGTGCACGGCGCGCTGCAGCTGAGACCGCACGCGCACACAGCGCTGGTGCGACGACTCTACGGCAAGGGCTGCATGGCCCAAATAAGTACAAGACAGGAGGAGCGCTTGCGAGCACGACCGTGGCGACACGTGCACAGTCAGTCCACCATCAGCCCAAAGCCATGTGAGTTGACATGACCTGTGAGCTGGCAGTACATGTGTGCGCTATTGTTGCAGTTCTCACAATATTGGAATCAGCAGCTGCATGACCGAACTGCTGGTGCGTTAATGGCCACTTTCCGCAGAAGCTCACCATAGGAACAATGCGGGGTTCTCCGGTGGTACTCCGCGGGTGCCAGCCTCCATTCTGCACAGCCACATCACGCACCATCAAAGTCATTTCAGGCAGAATCAAGAATGCTGAAGTAGCACTTGGCGTTGACAAATTCTGTCTTTAAAAAAATTATATGGAGGTCAAACAACTCAAACTTTTCTGTTGCCACACAACTTCAACTTTGCCGTCACCACCTCACAAAACGACACGCACAAGTGCGAATGCAATTCAAAAGCTCCTTTTTTTGCAATGAAGCTTAGAGCTTCTGACCATAAATGCGGGTGGCGTACATCGCCACATATACAAGTAACATGGCAAACACATGTCACCATCTGTGTTGTCAATGTACCCATGAAATCCCAACGTAGCCCTGAGCACACTCGCTTGTCGACTGTTGAGATGCTGTATGAGCTGTATGGGCCTTCAGGGCACTGGTCGGCCGTATACCCAGCCTCAGATCGTGACAACAGGCTAGCCATCGAGGAGAGAAATGTCCTCTGTCGCACGAAGCTGGTGCTCGGAGCTGAGCTCTCCGTCTACATAGCTGTTGTGCCCCCGTCACCAGAAAAAAACAGACTGCCTCGTCACGGATGATCGCGCAAGCGACCATGGCGGCGAGTTGAGGCGTGCAACGCGCACCTTCGCCGCGTGAAGCCCTTGAAGTCCCTGTCGCCGATGGCGCGCGAGACGCTCAGCTCGCCGCACGTCCGCGTGATGGTGGTCCACTGCGCGTCGCACACGAGGGTGACAGCAATACATCGTCAGCAGCAGCATGGTCCAGGTTTACGTTTAACATGGGCTAACTTCAATGGTGAGCAGCAGCATTGCTAGGGGGCTGACGTCGGGAATGGGCTAACTTCAACACGATGCTAGTAGATGGCGGGCTGCGCGAGGTGACGATACGGTCAGCGCAGAGCCAGGGCCCCCAGCGAGGCGAGCGGCAGCGGATGCGTAGGACGAGTCGCCACGATTCGCACAGCAAAGCGTCGGCGATGCGCACGCCAACGGCCAGTACTCATGCGCGCCCGGCTACTTCCTGCCAAGTGTCTCACGTGTCGTCGTGCGTGCAGAGATGCGCAAGAGACGTCGTGGCGCTTCAGCGACTTGTGGTCTCGCTTTTGTGTCAGAGTCATGCTGCCCGACGCAGTGCAGCGAGGGAAGATGCAGTCCGGGGCCTTGGCGCTATCCGGCAAATGGTGCTGGTCGGTTGACTGACGTTGCATTCAGCGGCGCAGGTGGCATGCATCGGTTGCACGCACCGTAAGCCTTGTAATTAGCCCAAGATCAGAAACAGCCCGTGTAACTATGTATTTGGAAGTATTTTGACCTAGATTGATGCAGAAGCCATGCCCGGCAGAGTATTGCACCACCCTTATCAACTACTGTAACGTGTACACACGAAGAGGCAAGGCCTGTGTTTTAATGTATCAGTGGCACTTGCCTTGACTTGCTCCGAGGCCATGCTGCGGATGACGGGGTCTTGCAGGTCCATCTGCCGCAGCTGGCGCAGGAACAGCTCCTTCTCCTGGTGTGTCAGCGCGAATTTTGTGCAGCGATGCTTGAGGGCAATGTGCGTTCGTCATCGGCTTGCCGGCCCGCAAACATCAGCAGGACGCAGCGTCGACGCCAGCGCCGCGCGGCAACACCCGTGTGCAATGCACCTTAAACATATGAGCAAACAATTCCTGCCTTGCGCAACGCGGCGGGTGCTGGACGTGCAGGGGCGTCAGCACCATGCGCGCCCCCAACGCTGCGAACATGCAGGCGTCCGGAGGTTGGCATGCCGCCGACCCTCCCTCTCGGGTAGTAAGACGCATCAGGGCACGAGGCGCGCACTGCTCATGCCCGCCGCAACACTGCTTTCATTGCATCCTACGAATACTGCGGTAACGCGCTATAGTGCAAGTATGCAGAACACCGGAGTTTGCTACTTGCATGCATGTCCGCAGGCAAGCCGCCGCCCAGCCACCGCCTACTGCTGCCGGCCCCGCGATAGTCCGGCAGGTGAGCTCATGCACAAGGCCAGAGCCAAACAGTCAATTTCATACCATAACACCCAGGCTGCAACTGACTCGCACTCGCGACTTGTTGGACTACAGTATGTTTAGGACGGACAATGCACGTGCATGACAAATGAAAATGTAGGACGGTGACTGCGGCGTATGCTCACCGTAGTCACCCAGCCGTTGGCTGCCACAATGCGCCGGACCTCGTCGGGGTTGTCGGGCTTGTGCCGCTCCGACACCGACACCGCGGCACCAGCTCTAAGGGGGGGGGGGGGGGGCGATGCACACAAACAGCAAACAAATCACAACAAATAGCGCAAGTGTGTTTCAATTGTGACGCTCCGACACGGGCACCGCAGCGCCGCCTCTGGAAGGGCGCGACAGCAAACAAGCACGACAATTGAGCGCAAGTTTGCGTTTCAGTGCCAGATCGTGACAACAGCTTCAGGATGTATGTATATCCTGACAAAGTCCCATCTTCGTTACATTGAAACTGAAAGTGCAGGTCATGCAGCCAGCCAGACAAGGAGCCCGCCGCGGTCTATTCCTTGCATAGGCGGTGGCGGCTTGTGATGGCTGCGAAGCTACGTCATCATATGCCGCAACAAAACAGGTCCAAACAAGACGCGATGCGCGAGGCAGAATGGTGTGTGAAATGCCCATGTAATATCGACGGCCATTTCAGGGGCATTGGTACTGCAGAGCAGCATTGAGTCGCCACAACTTCGTGCAGAAGGTTTCTCGTGAACAACGGAGCCGCTGCAGCAACGGGCTGGCAGCTTCCACCACATTAAGAGCACACTTTAGAAAAGGCGCCAAATATTTAGAGTGAAGCTGGAAAGCGACAGAGGCAGCAATGTCAGCCCAGGCGCGCGGCCTAAGGTTATGGCCAAGCCGGACAATACAGGGGAAGAATGCAGCAACTGTACTTGCTTGGTGGTCCACTTGCTGACCATCAGTTATCATTCAGTTGCACTTCGTCATAGATCGCGCATGCATGGATTCGCTGCCAGGTCTGAGGCAACTCCTGACGCCTTGTCGCTGACTTTGCACCACTTACTCATGCGCCGTCATTGTACCCGTGTTGTCGCCTCTCACCTGCACAAGACAGCCTCGCAGTCGCCCAAATTGCCGACCACCAGCCTGCAGCACAGCACACCACAGCCACGCAGCCGGCAAAACCGTCAGAAGGTGGGCATGCAACAAAGATCGAAAAGCTGTGCAATGCCCCTAAGTGTATTTCTAAATTGATTTGACGCGGGCGCCAAATGCAGCAGTTGAATTGCCTGGAGACGCTGTACGGCGAGCACTGCAGTTTCCTAAGCACACACGCCATGCACTACTACAGTGACATTGGCCTCGGCAGAGAGGTCGCTGACGGCGGCGCCTGCTTCGCCTGTTTCGAGTGCTCTCGCGCAGCCGCAGAAGACCTCACACGCAGAGCGCTGCGCATCTCTGCTTCTCATAAAGGTCGAGACGTGGCTTCCGCACAACGTGCTGTGCTCAACAACAGTCATCGCTGCGCCATACGCAGCGAGCTCGGAGGCTACCGGAGCGCGCTTCTTGACAACAACAGCGTCACTGAGTGCAGCATTCACGAGGACATGCAAGGGGGGGCCCACGCAATGTCGCACCTGTTCCCCCTGATGAGCGCCACCAGCGCGGTGCTGCCGCAGTACATGTTGTGCCTGTCGGAGAGCTCCAGGAACTGCGGGCGGCACGCGCACGAGAGCGGGAGAGCGCACATCAACTCAGCACACGCAGTACGTGCCAGACGCGTCACTGTGTGCCCTCACGCGCGCTCATACAGTGGGCACACGGGGCTCAGCGCGCACCCGGGCGCCGTCGGGCATCATGGCGCACTCTGTGCGCGCTTGCTCCGCTGCATGCTGTGACGCCGGTCATGAAGGCAACGTGCAACAACGGAGCCCGTGCCAGCACTGCCTTGCCAGTGGGTGGCTCGCAGTGCCGCCGCGCCGGGTCGAGCAAGCGGCGCCACCCGGCAACACTCCAAGCCATATGAGTGCTTGACGGCGCCAGAAACGCTGAGCAGGGCTGCATGCTCTCAAACCCAGGCGTGCTCAGTGACGCTGCATCGACGATGGAGAGTGAGCCAGCGCCGGCGTCCCATGCTATGTCTATGTGGCCACGTGGCACGTTGCGTCACATGTGGGCGGTACTATAGTGAGAACCATCAGATGAGAACGATCAGACTGCAACATCCGCTGTGGCGCACTTCCAGCAACCGTCACTGCAAGGTTCGGTTCCTCACAAGCCAAGAGAAGGACCTCGCGCCGTGACAAGCGTGCGGCAGCGGTGGAACTAGGGTTAGGGTTAGCCATCCAGCCTGAGAGCAGATTGCGTGCAGCTGCGCCTTCGCCAGTGATGCAAAGACAGCAAGGAAAGGTGATTCTGTCGGTGGCGCGACGGCGGAGGCACTCACGTATCTGTGCCAGCGCCTGTGCGCGCTGTGGACAGCGCGCGGAAGTGCTGCTCATAATTATCACGCGCACCAGCGCTGACCTAACCCTAATCTAACCCTAACCCTAATCTAACCCTACCCCTAACCTAACCCTAACCCTAAACCTGCACCCTAACCTAAACCTAACCCTAAACCTAAACCTAATCCTAGCCCTGAAGCTACATAACCTACAGCACACAAAAAAAGTGTGAACCGCTGCTCTTCACCAGTCCGTGCAACAGCGCAATCACCTCCGTGTCGGCGTCCAAGAACGCAGTGCGCAGCGCCGCACGCAGGTCGCATGCAGCGGCGCCGCCCGCGGCGTTGTCGGCGTTGTCGGCCATCATGACATGCAAGCTGTCCGACAGGTACTGAGCCGCCTCGTACCTGCAGGTGCGGCGGCAGCGCAAAACGGGTGAAGGTAGGTAGGTGCGTTGAGCAGGAATATGGTGAGCACGCGCCCTGAAAAAGCCGCTTGAGCACGAATATGCTGGGGAATACAATACTCGTACAAAGGTGCTCAATGCTCGTATTGGTTGCGGGTCGCTGGCAAGTACGCTGCTTCGAAATGGGTGTCTCTATCTCTGTACATTAGCAGTGGTGCACTCAACTCCGCAGAGCGCCTACTTGACAGGGAAAGATAGCCGATGCGCAGCGCCGCAGAAAAGGACACATCAGATGGCCACGCACGACACGAAACGCGCAGGCAGTCTAACGTGCCGGAAATGGAGGACAGCGCCGCCAGCTCATTTGCCACCGCAGATGTGCAAACTCTCAACAGTAGCCTATAGGGGAAGTGAAGACGCGCATCGACGCTCTTGAGTGTCTCTCTTTCTATCTGCAAGTGCTGAGCGCTGCTTTCGTGCTCACCCGCAGTGCCCGTCGTACACGCCAAAGAACGCAAAGCGCTCGCTGTCGGGGGCGCGTTTGACCATCTTCTCGTACTGCGGCACGGCGCAGTATCTGCGGCGCAAGCAGCAAAAAGCAGCGCCGTCCGTCACAGCTTGTTTCATCATCAAGCGAGCTCGTGATTGTGTGTCAGGCAACGGTGACAGCAACCAGACGTGAAAGGTGCCACGAACGACGAGGGCGCACGCCAGTGGAGGAAACTGTCACCGCGCGCCACGTGAGCCCGGGGTCAGCAGCTGGCCATGCAGCTTCCACCAAAATGGACACATCCAGTGCAGGTATGATGCACTGTGCGTTTCTGAAGCTGTTTGATGCAGTGGCATGTTAGCACGCCCCTCACGTGCAACGCTCAGAACAAGAGGTGCAACGAATAAAAGCTGCGCAACGCATCCACTGATGCGCAAGGTCGACGCAGAAGCGGCGCAAAGTGTATACATAGCTGCAACATCTTCAGTAAACAGAAGCGCCCAACCTGTTACCCTAGGGGTTACCAACTGTTACCCCTAGTTTTAGGTTGGGGTGAAAGATAAACAGGACCGCCCAACGTAGACACGCCATGCACTCGTCTCGGCGCGCAGCGCGACACGCACAACGCGGGTCGCTGTCTACAGCAGCAACCCTGTCCGCGCCCACCGCCGCCGCCACCGGACCGCCGCAGCACAGCCGCAGCAGCTACGACAACGCAGCTTGCGGCCATGTTGGATGCCTCCGTCCATGCCGCACGCTCTCGCGCGCCGGCTCACCTGTCCTCCTGCTTGTCCCTGCGCCCGATGATGCTGCACACGCCCGAGGTCCACCACAGGCGGCCGGCGGCGGCGCGCATGTCGCCGCCCGCGCCCCTGCGCGCGCGGCGACGCGCAAGAGCAGCGCGGCGGCGGCAGCGATTCGATCAGAGGTGCGCATCAAGACCTGACCTCAGCCTTACCCTAACCCTCAGAGGGCGCGTGTAAACAGCGTGAAAGCCATGTCGCCGCCGGCACTCCTGCGCGCAGTGTGCGCGCCGCAGGGCGATGCGGGCGGCAGAATGCGACTGACCTGACGCAGAGCGCTGCGTGAGTACCTGTCTACAGGTGTCGTCGCGCACATGTGTCGGTGTTGGGCAAGGCGCGGACAGTCGTGTCAACTTGTTGTTGAGCGTGGTGAACCAGCATGCTTGAAGAGAGCCAGTGCAGACCAGGTTGCTGCATGGAACTTGTACACTGGGAATACACGGCGTACCCGGCCTCCCTTGGGGACTTGATGGATACTCAGAGAAATACAAGTGCAAGAGTACAAGCCGGAGTGGTGCTGTACAACACTAAAGCTGCAGAGAGTTCAGCACCCCAGGTACGTCAGGTGCTTACACTGTGAAGCCTTCTGTCGTAAGCCAGAGAGGTGCTGTACAACGCTGAAGCTGCAGAGAGTTCAGCACCCCAGGTACGTCAGGTGTTCACATTGTGAAGCCTTACGTCGTAATGTGTACTCCAAGTACTTCCTTGAGGTATGTTGTGGGCAGGCAGCAGGTACGAGGCGGAGCCGTAAGCACCTCTCCCTGGCGTTGCCAACTGGCAGCACATCACCGCAGACACCCATTGCCAGACGCATGTGGCAATAACGGCCACGCTTTTCACTGAGGCTTTAATCCCACCAGTGCCCCGCAACTTGACGACCATCAATAGCTGTCGACATGAAGCACACAACGTGAAGGCCGCGCATGAGGCGATGCTCTCACCTGTTACACGTCTGCTCCGGTCTACAGGGAAGCGTGTCATGGTACTCGCCCTGGCGCGCGCGGAGGGAGACGGGGGACGGAGGCACAAGCGCACACAACACATGAGCAAAGCGGGATCTCACCGACGGATTGTCGGCATGTTGGATATGCAGCTGCGGAAACATGGTCGGGCTGGAGGCACTGTGGTCGTCAGCTGCGGCCGCGGTCGCTGTTGCGCCTTGAGACAAACTGCTGAGCACCGAGCCTACATCGCACGTTGTGCTGAAATAACTTGATGATGTGGGCGGGGCAGATGAGCACTCACTATGTTTTAAACTGCCTTTTACTTCATGCCCTGGGAATGGCTTCACCCGCGCTCGACAGCCTAGGGCTTAAAATGGCCCACGCGCCACAAAGGCGCTGCAATCACCCCACTTAGGTAAAAGTCAAGGAGGGAATGGGGCGAGTCCGGTTACTTGAAGCAACATACGTTGAAGTAAGACATTCTCAGATGCGTGGGGTGTGTCCTGGAGCTCATGGTAGGCAGCGCGCCTCCAGCGTACGCTTGCCCACGAGGCAGCGAGCAATAGATACGTCGCGCATTTAACAAGATGTCCGCGGTGCAGCACGAGGATGCGCTCAAGGCAAGGCGCCCCGCGCCCGCGATAGACAGGACCGGCGGTCACTCTGGCGCAGCGGCAGCGCGACGTGCGCAAGAAGTGGACGCTGGCGCGTGCGCGCACGCATGGCGCATCACCTCGCGTGACCGTATCAGAGCATGCACGTGCAAAACTGCGATGCCCTCGCGGGCAAGCCACCGCTGCCCCCGCAGGCAAGCGCTCCTCCTGAGCACAGTGGCGCACTGCGGGGTGCGGAAGAAATAGACGTCAGAGCACAGCTCTGCACAAACAACACGTGAACTACACAGAGCAGATCGGTGCCGCCCAGCACGCGCTCTCGCCGTGCGAGCACGCGTACATGGCGCATACTCTCTCGTGCTCGTTTCAGAGCACTGACGTGCAACTGCTATGCCCCTACAAGCAAGCCACCGCAGCCACAAGCAAGCGCCGCTGAGCACTGCACCTGATAGCGAAGCGCTGCGTCCGCGGCGGCGACAACAGCCTTGCCTCCCGTCTCAGCCCAGGGCACAACGGGCCCACCAGCATACGCGCTCGACAGCGGCGACACGAGGCCCATGGACGCCGCGAGCGACGCCGCGTGCGCGGGTGACAGTGTGGACGGAGCGTTGCTGTCGGGCGTCGTCTCGGCGAGCACCTCGGTGAGGCCCTGAGGTCGCGGCAGCACGGTGGAGGAGGGGGTGGCGGGGGTGAGCGGCGCCGCGGTGGCTTGAGATGAGCAGAGTCAATTCGTTGTACATCCCGGTCAAATTGTGCGACAACGCGGCATTGAGTGTTTCTGTCGGCTGCCAGCTGCCTGTGTGCAGCAGGAAGCCACACGCGCAGGGCGGTAGAAATGTGCAAGGGTGTGATATGTAGCAACAGCACAGGCCTGACACTACTACAAGAAGCGGGCGGCCTGCAAGCTCAGTCCGTTACACCCAGCGCCTTCGCGCTTGCGCACGGCGCGCCGCGCTTCCGCGCACTCACGTCCAGGCTCAGGTCGAAGACGCCCGCCTGGCACACCTCCATCACAAAGCCGCCCTTGTCGAGCGACGACAGCGACCCCCCCGGGGACAGCGAGCGCGCGTGGCCGCCGCTGCCGCCCCCCTGCGCGTACTCCCCGGCCGCCGCCGCCGCGGAGTGCGCAGAGTAGGCGGCGCTGAGGCCACTGGCGTCGCTCGAGCGCTGGCGCGCGTCGTGGTGCGCCGTTGCCATGCCGCTGCTCAGGTACACGGACAGGGGGACGTCGAGGGGGGCGGTGATGGTCATGACGCCACCCATGCCGCCGAGCGCGCTGCCGCCGCTGCCGCCGCTGCCGTCCTGCGCACGGGGGGGCGGCGTACGCGCGAGAGACGGACAGCACCGGAACGCAGTGATGATCAACACACGCTGAATGGAGCAGCTGGGCTCACGCAAACTTTGACCCAGAGTGAAGACACGCGAAGGCACCGGCAGCTCCCGCGCCCCCAGCCCCCTATCAGCGCTGCGCGATGGGCAGCGGCACGAGGCATGTAACAAGCGCTTACGCGTATGTAACCATATATACACACCTCATCCGCGCCGCCGGCGTCGCTGGAGTCCGTGTCGCTCCTGCCGCCGCGCCGCGCAGCCGCGGCGCCGCCGCCGCTGTACGCGTTGCTGCTGGCGCCGCTGTTCTCAACGGCGCAGCGCTCGTCGTCGTCCGACGCGGTGCCGTCCGAGGCGTCGTCGTAGTCCACGATGCACGCGGCAGCGAGCAGCGGCGCGGGCGCGGCTGCGCGCCGGAGCAAAAAGAACGGGTCAGTGAATGCAGCGTCCTGGAGTGCAGTGTGCCGTGGCGGCAGATCAGCCAGCTACAGGTGATGGCATTTCTGCATGAGCAAGAAGTTTGTGGTCACCCAGCACCCGGCTGTCAATCGCATACCAACTCCTAATGAAGCATCTTGTTAGAATGTCGATGACTCGAGGTGGCCAAGCGTGCCTGCCTTGCTCATCCAGCCATGACCAACCCAGCAGTGTTTCGAAGTGGGCAGCGGCGAGATCAGCACCGACATAGCAGTCATGGTGTACTACAACTACTGAGGGGGGCGCTTCCAGTTCTTACCAACATGAGTCGTAAGTGCGCACCCCACATTCCCTGCACCCTGCAGCCAGACAGTGTGGCCGGTGCTTAGCAGTGCATATACAAAGCAAGCTTGCGGAGCGGGCGGGCTTCTCTGTGCATGCACGCCAACTAGGTAGCACCAGCAGCAATTGAGCCACGGCATGCACCAAGCTGCAGGGTACGATGAATGGGCGGCTGATGCATATCTGTGCATCTCCCGACTGCCGCAGCAGATGGCTGACCAGGCACGGACGCGCTACAGCCGGCAGAGCGGGACAGATCACGACAGGGTGTGGGGCGGCGTACACATGTACGGGAGCACAGCATGATGTGTAGCCTAATTTCATCGACAACTACGCTGAGGCAACAAACCGGGTCATTTGCAGCGTCTAACGCTCGGTGCTGCCCGCCTCTACTACCATGCGCCACCCTATTGACATGCCGGCGAGTAAGCGAGCGGGAGCGGCACTGACCATCAATTTGCGGCGCGTGCGGCGCGCCCGGCCGCGCCGCCAGCGGCGGCCGCCACGATGGCGGTGGGCCCACTCCGGCGCGCACCTGACACGACCAATGCAGACGCGGCGGCGCACGCACGTTTTGTGAGATGTGGTGCACACCGCAAAAGACTGTCCGTGCATCGGGATTGTTAGGATGTGGCACGATGGTGCGCGGGGCGCAAACATGGTAAGTGCGGTGCGATGCGGGGCCATGCGGCAATCGCATGATGACGTGCGGCGGGCCGCGATGGGCGCCGTGCAGTTGAGCTTTAGAGCGCCGACTCAGTGACGCACGGCGCAGCAATCGCGGCGAGCACGCGCGGCGCAGCTCTGGAGTGCTGCTGCCGGCAGCGCGTTTGACGCGCCGTATCGCATCGCACGTGCCCAAGGGCTGTGCTGCAGATCGCAATAATACCCTTCGCTTGAAAAACACAGCAGGATGCGCCAAATGCGTGCAGTAGTGGATGCCTTCACGAACATGCAGCACGCACCGCGCCGCGCGCAGGCCCGACCCTGGACAATGAGGCCGTGAGCCAGGCAGCGGAGCCATGTGCTCACGCGCCCAACATGTGCCTGTGCTCAGGCGCATGGCAGGTCGGCCGGTGCAGCGCTGCGGCATCCGACCAGGGCCCGCTGCAGAACAGTGGCGCTGGCGGCCACCGTTCACACATGGTTTCCAGGTGCGATCCATATTCCCCCACAGCCCATTCCAGCGCCAACGCCAGCTCACATGCGCCAGAGCCACACGCCGGCGCGTCACATCTTCCTCTTGAGCCGGCGCGCGTACGGTACTTTGCATGCGTCATGGGAACGAATCAGAAGTCCGTAGAGCTCCAGGTGCCAAGGTGTGGTGAGCCTTCAAATTGAGTGCCCTCCACCAATAACCGACTTTGCGCGCGTCAAACAACTCTGAAGGCCGCTCACCGCGACAATGGACGGCTGCGCGCGCGGCAGCGTCGTCTCCGACTGCGCGCGCGGCCGCTCCCAGTCTTCCTCGCCGTGCGCGCGCTGCGGCTGCCGCTGCGCAGTGGATTCGCCGCCGTACACAGCGCCCTGGTCGGGGTAACCGGGCGGTGCCGTTCTGGTGCTTCTGCGTGCGTGTATCGCGCATTTGCGGTAGGGAATGGGAAAAGTGGTGGAGTGGGGGGGGGGGGGGGGATGGGTGGGGGGCGGTGGCGCATAGCGTATAGTTGAAAGTATGTCTGCTCCCCAACAGTAACGCCGTGCGCAGTAGCGCGACACCTGCCGCCTCACTTGTGGCAGCCACATGCGCCACCTACACGTGATGTATGCTAGACGAAAGATGAAGTTGAAGCAGAGGCTGCGCTCAGGCAGGCAAATTTGCCGTGGGGAAGCAGGCCATGACCCAACAAACGCTGCCAGCATGAACGGTACGCTGCCCCACCCTGGCGTCGCTGGCAACTGCGCAATCGTACATGCGTTGCAGCTGATCGCTGCTACAGGCGGATGCCGTACACAGCACGCTGCCAATTTGCAGTTCAACTTCAACGATACAAGATACAAGCGCTGCATACACTTCAGTAGCAGGAACACGTCCGCCGAATGCGCGTGCTCGCCAGCGCCACACAACCATTAGCGACATATCAAAAACTTGAGCAATCGTGAGCACGCTGCAGGCGTCGCCGCCGCCGCGCCGCCCCACTCACCTCCGGTGCGGCGCGACCACGACGGTTGCGAACGACGTCTCGGCGGCGGTGGCAACGCTCGCGGCGCCCGACGCAAGTCCTGCCCGCAGGCTCACGCCCATGCTGCGGCGCTTCTCGCGGCCGTGCCCATGGCCAAGTACCTAAGGAGGCGCGGGGGGGGGGGGGGGGGGGGAGGTGCATGGGCGCGACGCAAGGAGGGGCGGTGGGGAGTGGCGCGTGAAGACTGCGTCCTTTTGAGTGCGGCGCAGACCATGGTGTGCGTGCCAATGCGGCTGCTGCACTGCACGGATGGGTTTAGCGGCAAAGGCGCTGGCACTTACGCCTCCCATTGGTGCGACTCTGCAATCTGAAGGCGTTGGGCGGACCCCAGCCAAGTGAACCAGCGACTGCGCATGCAAACCGCGTTCCCTGAGGAGGGCAAGAACCCCCCTGAACTATCGCAATTGTGGCGCCATTACATCGAGCCAGAAGAACATCAGAGAGAGCGCACGCAAACATAGTGACCACATCGCGCACCGTGCACTGCAGAGAAGCACTGCTGTAGGCACCGCGTCACCCACAGGGCATCTCTCATATCTGTGCCCGAGCCAGTGACACATCATTTGATCCACCGTCTCAAGGCGCTCACGAGCAACTGCGAGGCACGGCAAGGTGGTCACCCTGCAACAGCGGCCGCTCTACTGCAGTTCCCATTCTCAGCAGAGTCGGCATTGGAGCTGGCAGCAAAGGCATCAGCTGCAGCATACACAGGGGGGGCCCTCTCACCTTGCAAGGGGGGGGCGCCGGCCTGCTGGTGACGTCCCCCCAGTCGCCTGACCCCCCTATGCTACCAACCCACTCGCCGCTGCCACCCAGGGGGCCCCCCAGCGAGCCCACCTTGAGCTGCGGCGACGGCGGCCGCAGCGGCTGCGGCATCTGCGAGCGCGTGCGCACCGTAGCGGAGCGTTAGTCACACGTGGAGCTTGGGCTGAGGTTGTGGTCCAGGTGTCAGTGCTCTACGCTGCAGCGCTGATACATGCTGCCACCGCAAAAAAAAACAAAAACGCTTGTATTCATGTAAGATTAATGGCATGTTTGTGAACGAGCGTATGTGCAGCGGGCGCTCCAGGCAACCCTTTGTGATAAGGTGGCGGACGTGCGGAAATGACGGCCACTGCTCGCAGATGTTCAAAAGTCGAGCTCAACCTCGTCTTGTACTTGAGAAGTGTAGTGTGCAGTGCACGCCGGGCGTCGCCGGCGATGTAGTCAGATGCTACGGCAATACCGGTGCAAGTGGTAAACACATATCGTCTGCAGATACGCCGCTTTCACTCACTGAGGGTGTCGTCACAACACCATTCGAAAATGGCAGGGGGCATAGGCAGGGGTCGTGCAGCCTCTGCGCCGTGGCAGCAGTGCCCCATGGCACCTTACAACCAGATTATCAACCTGAATTGGGTCAACCACCAGCACCGCGCGTTGCATGCGCTGCACCGACCAAGCAGGCAAGACCAATAGAAAGATGCGGGAGCGCGCTGCGCCATGCAAGCGCGCCATGCTGCTGCGCAACCGGCTGTGTCCTCCAGCATCGTCCTCGTTCAAGAGGCTATCAAAACACAGGGGGCAGCGCCCCTCATGCTGTATGCACACGGTGCGTACCTTGATGATGTCGGTGAGGGTCATGCGCGCGTTGCACGGGGAGCCCTCCGCCTGCGTCATCGCGAGGAGCACGAGATGTGACTGAGCACTGGGACAATGCGACAACACGGGCTGATAGCGCTGCGGAAAGGAGGCACACGCGATGATGTGAGGAAGGGCGTGGGACCGAGCGTCGCGACGCGGTGATGACCTGCCGAGCACTGGATCTTGATGCTCATGAGGGTTGCCTGAGCGGTGGGGTGCGCAGGGGGCAGATGTCATCAAACAGGGGGACGCAAGACGCGACTGCGCGCTGCGTGCAGGCGTGCAGGAGGCGCAATGCTGCGCCCATGATCCCAACGGCAACGGCACCCCTCCACACTGAGTACAAAAGAGCGCACTGGACTGCGACGTCGAGAGCGGCGCTGGCAATGCGGCAGCGCTCTGCGGCTGCGCGCTGACCATGCAAACGGCAGGCGCATGGCGCGCAGGCGGCGCTGTGCGCATGCGCGATCCTGACCCTACCCTTAACCCCAACCCTAAACCTAACCCTAACCCTCACCTGCGGGCGGTCGGGCGTGCCCTCCAGCAGCCGCGCGATGATGCTGGCGAGTATGCCGTGGAAGCCAAAGAGCCAGCTCTGCATCTCGTCCTGCGCGGGCAGCAGAGGGGTGGCATGCGCGCGAGCGAGCATGCAGCAGCACCTCGTCAGATGCTGCTTGCGTACATGCAAATGTGGCACGCATAAGCACGGGCTGCCTGCTGCCGCCTGCAAGCCGTGACAAGAACCACGCCCGCCGAAGCAACAAGCACATGCTGTTTTCATCATCATGTATCACAACTAGCGGCGATCACCTCACTGTCCGCATGGAGCATGCGGCCATCTGTTGGCGTGCGGAGTGCGACACGAAACGCGTCTGACGGCCAAGCGGCGGCGGTGGCCTTACCATCTGCCTCGAGCACATCACCGCCCCGCCGCTGCCGTGTTGCAAGTGCCAGTGCGCGCGCGCGCACGCGCTTCATTCACCTCTGCGAATCGCCCTCACCCGACAAATGCCTACGAGTGTGACCAAGGCCTCAGTAGCCCCCAATTTTTTCTTTCCCGCAAGTTGAGTCACGACAGCAGTGCTCACCTTGTTGTCCGCCTTGAGGATGAGATCATCGCGGTGCGCGGAGATGACGCGAAAGACGTTCTCGCCGAGGTCCTCCGCGGTGCGCACTGCCTCCACCATGTCCAGTGGAATCAGGTGCTGCGCGCAGGGTGGCAAGGGGGGGCAGGCAACTGCGCTGAGCATTCCACGCATGAGGCCTGGCACTTGAACTGGAGGCTGGGGAGTGACAAAGCTGCTAAGCTTCAGTTGCCAGTGAGCACTGTGCGCTGTGGCCTAACAGAAGGGTGAGGTGCGCCGTACACGAAGCTGCGCTGCGGTGGAAGTGGCAGCTGAGTTATCGATGATCTGTGCTCAGCGGTGAGCGACGGTTGCGCAGCGGAAGCACGCGGGCGGACTGCGCAGCCGCCGCCGCCTCCGCTGCCGCAGCGACGGCACGCGCACGCCGCCACGGCGAGGCGCGCGCTAGCTGCCCCCAGTGCCAGGGGCTGTGCTAACACGGCGTTCGCGCAGATGGAGCATGGCATCATACAAGCGCCTGGAGAACAAGCCATCAGGGTTAGGGTTTAGGGTGGATTGTTAGGGTTGAGGTTTAAGCGTCACACTGCTGGCGCTGCCAACGGGCGTGCAGCGATGCGCTCGCCGCGGTCTCTGAACGGCCATGCGGGCTCGGCGGCGCTTGGGCGGTGCGGAGAACGGCAGCAGCAGGTGGATGCGCGCTGCCGCCTTATACACCGACAGGCGCACGGACCTGATCAAACTGGTCGCCGCCGGGCGCCCTGCCATGCGCGCCGTGCGCGTCGCTCTGCAGCAGCGCCTTCTTGTACGCGCGCGCCTCCTTGTGGTCGCGGAAGTAGCTCAGCGCGCCGTCCTTGAGGAGGAACCAGCGCCGGCGCCACGCGTTGGTGTTCCTGCATGAAAGGGGCGGGGGCGGGGGGGAGGGCGGTCAAATTGGCCGCGGCGCGCGTGCAGCGATGCAGCGGTGGCGACTGTCGAGTGCATGGCGTCGGTTGAGGGAGCACAGAAGCGTTGCCCATGGATGCAGAGGTGGTGCATGCGAGTTGCCGTTTGACGGCTGGCCGCTGCTGCTGTGCGAACGCTGCTGGCGGAGGCGATCCACGATGGAGCTGACCCTGATTGACGTGTGCTAGGTGAAGGTTTGAGAGACACGTTTGAGTTCAAAGTGTCAAGCGGCCCGCCACGGTGATGTCGGTCGGGCAGAAAGCAAGCAAAGAGTGTGTCATTACTACTTGTGCGCTGCACTGCCGTTGCAGCCGCCGGCACATACTAGGCTGCCATTGGATGCGCCTGCTACTCGAATGCGCCTGTGCATCAAATGCGCCTTTGTATCTGATACGTCTCAGCAGCAGCCATTTAACTTGCGCGAGGTGCAGGGCTGTGATACGTGCTTTGGGCGGATTCTGACTTCGCTCAACCTAGAAGCGTCGCGATCCACACTTGTACTGTGCAGAGAAGCAGGGTGCGTGCATGCAAACGCATGCACCCACATCCGTGATGACAGATGCTGTGCCACGAGCACCTTGACGAGCACAGAGGGTCTGGCGGCCGCGCCTGCGCCGACTCAGCAAACAAGCGGCAGCGCAACGACGCCTGCCCCGTACTCCTCGTTTGGCGCGCCTGACGCGAGACCGCCGCCGCCGCTGCCACTCACTTGCTCAGCCTGGCGCGGCCCGACCCTACTTTTTGCGCAACGCGCAGCGACGCGGCCGCCGCTGCCTGGCACTCACTTGCTCAGGCGTTCCAGGTACCCCTCGCAGTGTATCTTGCGCAGGTGGCGCTCGTACCCGGCCAGGTCGCGCGGCATGTTGTGGCTCCTGCTCAGCTGGCTCATCTGCGCCTTGCCCCCGCCCCCCGCGCGCCCCGCGCCGCCCCCGGGCACGTGTATCGCCTGCGCGCGCGCCTGCCGCGCCCCCCCCCCTCTCCCCCCCTGGACCGCCCCCCCGCGCTCGCCGCCGCCGCCGCTGCCGATCCTGTGGAACGTGTTGCAGCACTCCGTGGCGCCGGCGCCGTCGGACACCAGCCCTAGCCCTAGGTGCGGCGCCAGGCTCGTGCTCATCATGCCCGTGCCGCCGTCGCCGTGCGCGGGGACGCCCGCGTCCGTCGTCCGCCGCTTCATCGTGTGCTGGCTGCGGCAGAGGTCCGCGTGATGAGCAGCAGCAGCGGCTGTTCAGTGCGCAGCTGTGGCTGTGCGGGCGCGCGCACGCGGCGGCGGCGGCGCAATGCGGCAAGGGGGATGACCGGCGTCACGCGAGGTCGGCCGGCAGGGCGCCGGGGCGTGACAGTGCAACAGGTGATGCAATGTGGCGCTGCACACTGCATGCAGCTGCACTGATGCTTTTCTCTCTAGGTGATGCAATGTGGCACTGCACACTGCATGCAGCTGCACTTATGCTTTACTCACTTGGGGGGAGAATTTGTGCATTGCATTGTGTGCGTGGCGAATCCTGACAGCAGAAATGACAAATATTTCATATGCTCGCTGGACAAATCACGTAGCGTGTGACTGTGTCACCAGCTGCAGCTCAGGTGGACAAATGATTCGCTTGAATCGGAGTGTCGCCTGAGACAAAAGACGGAGATTCCAGTGCATGACACGCCATCAGCAGTTTGTGGAGGCATCTGCTGGGCCTCTCTAAGGATTGTGTGCCAGCACACTTGAACATGTGACAGTAATGAGAGCTAGTGAAACAGCAGGCTTGCCCAATTTCATGCAAGCTGGCTGATGTCTTCAGGCAATGAATGGCAGCAAGTTCCGACACATGATGGGCTGGATACTTCAGCGCAGTAGACTCACTCCGCGCTTACTTCAAGAAGGGGATCCTGACTAAAGTCCTGACGAATCCTCCACTTGCCTGCGGCCAATCCAGTAATCGTTCCGCTGCGCTTGTATGTCACCCAGTACCGCTCGTCCTTGCTAAGTCAGATGCCGCCAACAGCAGCCGGGTCTCCTGTGCAGAAAGAGCGATCAAATCTGATCAAAGAGGTCAGGTGAGGGACACCCAAGACCAAACCCAAGACCGACCGACCTGACCTGATCAGCGCGATGATCTGAGATCTCTAGCAAGTCCACATCTTACCTGACATGATATGTCACGATGAGTGAAAAAGGCCACATATGCAAGGCCAGCATGCAACAAGGTCTCGGTGAGCAGTGAAGCAGCCGGCGCATGCTTCCCATGGTCAGCAACGAAGTCAATGTCAATGACTGTATCACTTTGTCACGTTGAGTGGGCCAGCATCAACTAAAGCTGAGTTGAAAGTTTGAGGAAGACGCATGCTTATGCGTGCAGTACACCGAGTTGCAAATTCACAAAATTGCTTCTGCACGTGTTTGTCACTGCCTCGCGTTGTGGGGGTGCATGTCCTTCCATGCATGGATGTCAACACATCCACTCACAGGCTGCATGTTGAGTTTGACCATCTGTGTGTGTTGGCGCATGAGTGAGCAACGGCAACGCAAGGGCGGGAGGCTCTTGGCTCTGCACAGAACAGCCTCAGCTGATTGATGTCACTCCGAGGCTCATGCGGTGACAGCATCTGGGCAGGCCATGCCGAAGGTCTCATCATGATTCATACTGTGCACCGGACGCTTGCAACCGCAGTCACACGAGACCCAACTGCAGCAGTGCTCACAACAACAGGAGCTGACACAGACACCACCGCAGACACAGATGCCACACCTGAGTTCTGCGCAAATTGTATTCGCAAACGGCTTCAGCGCGGCGGAAATCGCACCGGAAAATCAATCAGCGCATCAAGCGCCGGGAAGTCAGTGAGCGCAACGGGGACTGCGGAAGACGTCTACAACGCACAGGGCATAATTGCGCAGGAAGCAGACAGTAAGGCAAAAGGGCGGAAACGAGGCGGCACAGGGTGCGCAGCTGCAGCCGTGCAGGCCGACGGCGAAACGCCAACGCCGCTGCCCGCCAGTCAGCAACGCTCCGCTGGTGCGTGGTGCGTGAGCCCATGATGTGCACTTGAGCTGCTACACTCTGCAGCGTGCGTCACTGGCATTGACTCAGATCATCATGGGGACTCCCTTCTCGCAGATGTAAATGACAGCGCTGCTGCTGCGGCGGCGGCGGCAGCGCCGCTCTCCTGCGCCATCCTGTGGTAGTTTACAGTGCAGTGGTCGTGGAGCGCTGCTGCGCTGCTGCAAATGCTGCCGTCGCAACAGGCTGCGCAGTGCCTACGGCGCAGGCGGATCCCGGTCTCGCTGCCGTTCGCCGATGCGCCCATTAGTCTACCAGGCATACGTCGAACTGGCAAACTCTCTTGCGCGCGGGAGCTGAGCTATAAGGCGCATGGTCCCAAGGGAAAACCGCATGTCCGCTGCAGAAACGTCTGCGCATATCCAGTACATGTTGCCCAGCAGTTCTGTGGTGTTGCTTCAAGGGGGGAATTGGGGGAGCGCTGCTTGCCAGCGCTAGGCCATGCTCGACGCGAGCGGCACGTCGCCGGACTGCTGCTGGGCGCAGGGGCCGCAGAGGACGTTGGCGGCACGCGGAAGGATCACCTGTTGCACCATGCAGCGCAGACACGCAGTTAAAAGACCATGAGACTTGCAAGACGACTGAGCAAATGGGTGTCTAGCTGGCGCCCATGCGTGGCGCGAGCTCTATAATGCGGGTTCTGCACGCTTGTCAGCTAACAGCCGCTGCAAGCTTGTTGCCACATCTGCACAGGTGCTGTAGGCGGTGTAGAAGAGATCAATACAGGCGGTCCAGCAGCGTGCTGATGCACCATGTAACGCTGGGCCTGCAGTAGGAATCAAGCCGGTCGCGCTTTTATAAACTGCAACACGCTTGCCTGACCGGTGATGCGCACGTGTGCCACTTCAATTAGACACGTTGTTGCGCTACTGAAACCTCCAAGGGGCGAGGCACCGGTGTTTGGGGCACATCGTTGAAGTTGTATTGTCATGACACACAACCAGGGCTGATGGTGTACCAAGCAAAGTAATTTCACCTTGCACGCACGTTGCTGGTCGTTGTGACCACAGGTAATTTGATGGTGCGTACCTCAACTGTGGCCCTGTCGAAGGTGCAAGCAACCCCACTGCTGGAAAAGCCAAAGAGCGACTTACGGTATGGCAGATGCATGACACAACGCTGTGTTTATGTTTGAACTACAACGGCTATGGACAATTCAAATGTATCTAGAATACGTCAGTGCTCCACCTGCTGCAGGGCTCCGTACTCGATGCGCTCGCCGTCCAGCGCGTGCATGCCCCTGCCAGGCGCAATAGGGGACACATTGCATCACAAGCAAAGAACGTCAGCAACTGGCTGCCAGGGAGCACTGCAAGGGACACAGCAACAGCGTTTCAGATCTCTGTGTTGTTGTGAGGACTTGCTACGAGTGCTCTCTAGCAGCATTGGGCAAGAAACACTGCACTCGCGGCTGAGTTGTACAGTGAGACTTGAGAGAAGCCCGCATACAGGCGACAGCAACTGCATGCTCCTGAGCGTGCGCATTGTAAGCACTGACCGAAAGTGACAGTGATGGCTGCAGGGTAGACCCCTCAGCACTCTGACCTTCAAGTGACTCATGCACCGAGACCAAGCAATGCTGTGCACACAAGCCTCTGGCCACAACATATGCGACCGTGTCCTGAGCAGGTGGCCTTCGCATGTTTACACTTTGGCGCAAATGACGCGATGTGATAGATGCTGGACTAGACAGCGTGCGTGCGCCACGTAGCCTCACTCCCCCTGAGATATGCTGTTGGCGTGCTGGATACGCGGTCAGCACAGCAGCCAGTGCGCTGCACACCAAGACAGACTGCACACGTGCCTGTTGGTGAGCGGCTCCAGGCGCACCGCGCGGCAACGCACGGCCTTCACCCCCTCCTTGGACAGGTGCTTGCCCTCGGGGATCGCCAGGAAGAAGTTGAGGACGGCCATGCGGCCCATCGCCTGCGCGCAAAAACAGCGGGAGTGAGCCAGAGGCGCGACAGGCATTCAGAATGTAGAAGAGCATAGGCGCTAAAAAGCGAGCGGGACGTGCCTGCACCATGGGCTGAGAGGGAGCTGCGTGCGGTGCGGAGAGCGTTTTTTGGCACTCTCAACGGTCGCCACGTCGCTGTGCGGTCAGACTTGTACATGCGCAGATAGTCTCTTGACGTGTACTGGGACGTGCCTGCGCCACGGGCTGAGAGGGGTCTGATCGGTGCAGTGGCTCAGCCACGAGTGGTAAGCGTCGAGCACGTTTTGGCAATCCCAACGCTGGCCGCGTCGGCGCTGAGGTCAGAAGCTGTGTGTGCGCAGATCATATCTCGACTTGTACTTGAAGTACGCAGCGTGTGAGAGTCAGCGCTCAGCGCACGTTTCCGAACAATTTTCCGAGCATTGCCACCTTCGGCACAAGATACGCAAAACCGGATGACGCTGCTCCTGCGATGCGCAGGGGCGACTCCGTTACAAACATATACCGCGACTGCCCTGCACAGGCATTGCCGCTGAGACACACGAGGTCGTTCCTCAATACCTGGCGCTCAATGTACATGAGCTGAAGGGTGCCGTCGCCGAGCCGCGACGCGGGGTCGACGTAGCCGTCGCCGGAGATGTGAGACACCTGTGCGGCGCGGTCGCGACGCACGGACGGACAGCGGTGAGACAGAGTGCCGCGGTGGAGCAGACATTGTGCACGCCCCTTGGCGCTGAAGCAGGCGGAGTGTCAGGGTTGCCTGCACAGCGCTACACGTCGTGGCGCAGAGTCCTGATAGGGGCCCGCGCAGCACATCAACGCAACCGCGACCACCCCTGCTTTCTGCGACGCGGGGTCGACGCAGCCGTCGCCGGAGATGTGAGACACCTGCGAGGCGCAGTTGCCAGGTGCGGACAGGGGTGAGGCAGAGCGGCGGCGCGGCGGAGGCCGAGCAAAGCGCGCAAGCGGGTGGCGGAGCCGCCCAGCAGCAGGCACAAGCATACGAGCGCGGCGCTGTAGGGACACGCGCACGCCCGCCATTCCCTTGTCCCGAAACATCAACCCACTTTCGGAGTTCTGAGTTGCTTGCATTGACACAGTGTGCACGGGCTCACCTGCGACGTCAGGTACAGTGTGAAGTTGCCCTCGACGGTGTGCCAGGCAGAGCCTAGCGGCTCGCCGAGCGCAGGCACAGCGTCCGGCTCAAACGCCGTCGGCGGCGCCAGCGGGTCCGCCGGGAGCCAGCTGATGCGCGCGCGGTACGACCTGTCGACGCGTAAAAGAGCGCAGTGTGACGATGAGCGCTGTGCCACAAGAGGGGTTGCTGAGCTGTGCGCGGCGATCGTTCGCCGGCGCGGTCAGCGAATGTCACGTCAACGTTATCGGCAACGGGCATCTGCTATGTGGGAGCGCCTGCCCGCAACCCTCACCCTAGCCTAAACCCTGACCCTTGTTGGGCGAGGTGCGCTGAGGGGCGCTTGCAGCGCGCCCCGCTGCATGGAACCGCCGCTCAGTTTGGCGGTGGCAGTGGGAGCAGGCAGGCGCAGTCGCTCACACACGTCGTGCAGCAGATGCGCCTGTGTGATGTTGACGCCTGGCTTTCAAAAGTCGCATTCATCATGAGCTTTGAAGAAAGGCAACACGGGCGAACGCGAATGTGGGCGGTCATACCTGAAGCTGGATGCAGCCTGAGGTGGCAAAATCCAAGAGCAACAATTATGCCGTCCTTATAAGACGTGGCGACACTCAACCGCCTTAAGGTTCTTCAAGCACGTAGTATGCACTTTATGGACATGCAGACTACATGAACGCACAGTCGAAAGTAGCCGCCATTTAACAGTGAGAAGGTCAACAAACAAAACAAGAACATGATGAGCCACACCTGAATCTGGCGATGCAGCCCCCGATGGCGACGTCGAAGCGCGACGCGCCCATCCAGCGGCAGCCCTCGAGGCCAAAGTCCAGGTCGCTGAACATCGCCCACCTGGTGCAGAGGAAGTCGCACCAGCGCTGAATCGGCATCGCCATGTAATGTGAGAGGATGCTGCAAACATCGCACAGGGCACAGAACGCTTGACCAAGCTCCAGCGGGCTATCGATCAATACCAAAGCACATTGGCCGGGGCAGCCATGGAGAGAGTTGTCGCCCGCAGCGTGCACTGGGCGCCCGCCTCCACTCACACTGCGCGAAACGCGCATGACCTTGCTCTGTGTGCAGTCCTTATGGCACAACACTCACAGCACATCGAGCCGAGCCCACTGCGTGAAGACTAGGTGCAATAGTACGCCCCCGGCCCGTTGCAATCGCGCGGTCACTCACCCATCGCACAGTGCGTGCAGGGGCGCCTGCCTTCACACTCTGCGCAATGTGCCTGAAGTTGCGTCGCCCGAAGTCCTGGAGCACCACACTCACAGCAATGAGCCCAGCACACAGCGTGAAGACTACGGTAGTACGCTCGGCCTGTTGCAACTCGCGCAGTCACTCACCCCTGCGACAGCAGCGCCAGGTACGTCTTGCCGGCGCTGGTGGTGACGCGCGAGACGTCCACGGCGCGCGGCTGCCCGCGCGCCACCACGAACGACGCCGACAGCGCCGACACCGCCTCCCTGCGCGACAGCGAGACGACGTAGCGGCAGTGAGTGCGGGCGCACCTACCGTATGTGCAGGTCGGTGTCATGTCCCTGTGCAGCGCGCCTGCGACAGCGACAACACGGTGAGCGCGCGCAAGACGTTACTAGGTTTGTGCCATGCATGCAAAGCGAACAATGGCCGCACTGCCAATGCCGACGGACAATGGTCATGCGAACCGCGAGGGAGATGGAGCGCAGGCGGCTGCGCCCGCGTAGGCCGCTTGCTTGGTGGCGGGGACTGCAGGCCACCGGACTGGGTGTCATGCATTCGCTGCATGAGCATCCCACCACCAGCGCAACGGCGCAACCGCAGCCGACACGGCGATGTTGGGCGCGCTGCAGCGGCACTGCAGTCGCAGCGCACGCAGATGATCACATTCACACGCACGCCTGTGCAGCACACACGAGCGGCAGCGCTCATGCAAGCGGCGCTCAGGCGAGTGGCGCGTCACGACTCGCCAGCCCACATGTGCGCGGCCTGTACTGCCGCTGCGAGGAAACAGGGCATGGCACGCCGCGCAGGATGGCACCAACACGCTCAACAGCACTGCCGCACCCTCGTGGCAGCGCAGACCTCGTCGCGCTGACAGCATGGCGCGCGACACCAGCGAGGCATCGATAGTCAACATATACGACTGGCACATTCTTCAACTTTGATACTTTTGTTAATCGACAGCCTGAAAGCGTGCCATACGCACCCTGACGCCGCTAGCACGGTGTGGCACAGGCCGTTGCCGGAGCCCGACGGGACGACGGCCAGGTTGAGCCGGCGCAGCTGCGCCGCGCAGTCGCTGCGCCTCTGCAGCCCCTGCTCGCCATCACCGTCATCAGCAGCAGCAGCAGCGCCGCAGCAGCAGGCAGAGCGCGTCAACACATGCTCGGTGCGGCGAGAGAGCGCAGCGCTGCATATAGTGGCCAGCCCACGTCGGCGCAGGCTGCAGCCGAGCGCCGCGTCAAATGCGCGCCGGCGCAGAGAGTGGAAAATGTATGAGCTTTCATGCTGGTCTCCTGCACTGCCAGAAGGAAGTCACGTCTTGCAGGTGTGCAAGAGAGCCCGCTACCAGCGCTCAGCGGATGCCTTCGGCCAACAGCAGACAGCGGCAGACTGCATAACTGAATGTACATGTTTCACTCTCAGGGCGGGAGGCATCTGCGCATCAGCCGACGCACTACCGCCCTGAAGCAGCAGCCAGCGCAGTCATCGGTACCGGCATTGCTACTGAAATGCGATGAAATCGCCTCAGCCTCACACCTCACAACGACATGCGGTGGTCGGACAATGGTGAACGCTTAAGAACCGCTGCACGGCCTGCAACTGCAGCGCGGCATCGCACTCATGACGCCGTGGGCAGCGCCACTGCACATGCGCGTCTTTGCAGGAGGCGGCGGCGGGCACATTACGCAGCTGCAGACGCGAACGCATGCAAGGTGCCAGTGGGTTGTCGCTTGCGGCTTGCCCACATTGCGCCGTCACCGTGACGACAACATCAGCATCATCACGTTCACACGTGCACGTGCGGCGCTGGCGCGTCAGCGGCCGCTGCCACGCCCCAATGACAAACCGACACGAGCGCATGCGCCAGTGTCGTGAGCTCTGCAACGCCTCCGTCGGCGTGTCGTTGCCTGCGCCGCCGCCGCCAGTGATGGCGTCGCTGACATCGTCCACTACACATGTGCGCTTCCGGCCAATGGCACTACTTGATAAAAGCGGCTTTGCATGCAACTGCCGTCTTACGGTGGGCACTCCAGCAATCATACGCGCTGCACGACACAGATGGCGGCGGCGGCGCTTGCGCACCTGCAGCACCTCGAACAGCATGCCGTCGCCGCCGATGACGGCGACGGTGTCGTAGGCCGCCACGTCCACGTCGCCGCTGGCGGGCACATTGCCGCCGCCGTTGGCGGACACGAGCGCCTCGCGCGCGTTGCCCCGCACGTCGTCGTCTGGCAAGCACGCGCACACGGAGAAGCGGGCAGCGACACGGAGCGGGGCGGTGCGGCGAGCGCGTCATGCGGCGCCGACAGCATCGCTGCTAGCCAAACAGGAAGACTGAGAGTGCTCGCCGCACCGTCATGCGGCGGTGTCAGCGTCGCTGCGAGTCAAGCAGGAAGGCTGGGAGTGAGGTTGGGAGGTGGCAGGGCCACATGGCAGAGAGGCCCCATCTCTGTCAGTCGAAGCGCGGGAGCGGAAAGCGCTGTGTGCGAGGGCAGGGGCAAAGCCATGCAGGTATGGCTTGGAACGTGCAGCAGCAATCCTCAGGGTGCTGACACAACGCGCGGTGCCTGGCGCAGTGCCGACAGTAGCAACGCCGCGCGCAAGAGCACCTGCGTTGGTGGCAGCGCACGACATTGTCTGGATATGAAGTACAGCAGCTCCTGTGTTTGAGCGCGCCACCCCACGCTTTCCAGCGCAATGCGTTTCAGTGACCGCGCATGCGTCGGGGCTGGGCGTTGGGCAGCAATTGCGTGTGCCAGGGCAGGCAAGGCCAACCGCAGTATCAGCTCAAGTAACGAAGTGGTGCTGCTGATGCTGCAAAGTATCTACTGCACGCGCTGCACACAGTCGCCATGCAACGCGGCGCAGCGGCACTGAAGCCATGCAAGTGGCATCCTGCCAATGACATCTTGCGGCCACTGTAGACATCGGTAGTGTGTTTCGTCCATCACTTGATGTGTGCTCAGCCAGCCGAAGTCTCACCTGCAAGGCCTGCCTTCCCGGCCACAATGTCCCGAGCGTGGTGCTGCCTGCAACACACACAGAAGAGGAGGCGCAGCGGCAGCAGCGCGCATCAGGCGCAGCCAGCATCGTAGCACAGCCCTGGTGCAGCTTTGACGGCACAGCACCACACAGCAGTGAGAGTGACTGCCCCATACAATGGCATTGCTGCCCTCCCCCTCGCCAGCGCTGCGGCACTCCGCTGAGCACTGCTCCGTTACCGCATGATACGGTCGTCTGTGCAGTAACAGTCGAGCATCACCATCGATGGTGACTGTGCCACTGCTGCTGCGCGCCAATGCCTGCATGTCAACGCAAACGCTGGTGGCGCCGTCGCGCCGCCCCGCTACCGCCGCCTGCGGACTCTGCAGACCGTCCCGTGCCAGACCGCGGTACGCTGTGCAGCGTCATCACTCTGGGCTGCGACATACGCGCCACACCGCTCTCCACGGCGCGCGTACCTCTGCGTCTTGATGACGGTGTACGCCGCGCCGGCCTGGTCGAGCACCGGCTGCAGCGTCTTGGTCCAGACGGACCAGCCCTTGCCGCGCCCGCTCACCGGGCTCACAAAGACGAGCAGCTTAGCGCGCACGGGGTGCACCTGCGCGCGCAGAGCGTATGTGTGTGGGGCGAGGGAACCGTTTCAGCACGGCCGGCACCGCGGTGGCGCTGGACCGCGTCGCGAAGGCGATGGCGGCGGCGCGCCTGCGATTGCCACAGCGTTTCATTGTGCGTATTGTTGTACACCTCAAGTACATTTCTGTGTCTGCGTACGGTCGTACGGGGAGCGAGCGCATGGGGGCTCATGCTGGCTGCACTGCGGCTCTGCCGCGGTGACTGATGCAAGCGCGCGCACGATGCGTGCCGCAGCAAATGCCGCAAGCGTGCATGCTCCGACGTTGCGGCTGCGCGGCATGCCAGCCGCTTCAGAACCGCACAGCAGCTTCAGCGCACGTGACGAGGTGAGATTGTGCGTGCCCCTGGCCACTGTCAAGAGTACACGACCTGTACACAGTTGCAATCGGCCCTGTTGGCTGCTGCAAGCCCTAGCAAGCGCCATTCTGTGTGCAAGGATGGCGTGGGTGCGCGAGCTGCTGGCGCTGCGGCTCACACTTTGACGCAGCAGACACTGAACTTCAACGTGCCTGCTTCTGGATCGCCTGCGCCCATTGTTGCGCAACTGCCTGAGATGGCACGGACCACACCAGGTGTTGCGCGCTCCGCTTCCTTGGCAGCACGCCTCTGCAGCAGCAGCAGCAGCAACAGCAGCAGCAACAGCATCAGAAGTACAGCATCAGCAGCAGCAGCATGGCATTGAGAATACTTGCGCTCTCGGAGCGCGATTTGAAGGCATGGCCTTGGCAGCAGAGCACTATCAGCGTGCGCTCTCCTATGCCAACGTTCCATATAGGCGCGTGTATGCACAGTCGCTACGACACGGCCAGGTAGTGATAAAAGTGCCTTGAAGAAGTGCCCCTGTCCCTGTGCTTGAAGCATGCACGCAGCAGAAGCTGTGTATTGGCGCAATTGGTGCTTTAACTGTATGTTGGGGCTTGTGCTGGGGCGCTCAGCAAATTGTTCCAAAGCATGCCAGGTGCCCTGTTACCGCAAGGCACCCGTGATGTGTTCGAGGCGTGCAGCTGTTCTTGTTGGCAAAAGTATGAGCAGAGGGCATTGAATGCAGGTGCTCAGCAAGCTTACACCACTGGCGCGTAGGCTGCTGCTACACGTGATGGATGACAAAAGGTACACTTAGGGCGACAAGCCTGTGTTGGTTTGCGGTGCTGCTGCTGCAGTCGCCAAAGTAAAGGTTTGTTGAAAATGCCGACAGAGACATCGTGATGAGGTAACAGCGTATAACACCCACATCTACGGAGGCCAGGCCGAGGCTTCATCGCAAGCAATGGTAGCTCCGTATGCTGCGCAAGTAATCAATGATCCCATGCACAACGCAGGACTTACTTTGCCGCCGGGTACGCAAACACTCTCAGCAATGGCGCCTCGGCGTCTCCCTCTGCCGCTGCGCCCACCACATCCTCGAAGTTTATCCGTCCAGTGCGACTGGGCTGTTGCGAGGGCAGGTGCTCCTCCTGCCACTCCAGGGAGGAGCTAAACAAGCTCACGCTGATTGGCATGCCATTGGACTTGAAGGTGCCTGTGGCATCCTGTAGGATAGCAGCAGGCCCCCCCATGGGAGAAAGAAGTACCATAATCGACAATGTGATGGCTTACAAGCGTGCACCAAAATCTCTCAACTCTCTCGCAGCACGGCACTGCTATCGCTGTATTTCGGGCGATCTCACGCTAAGCTCAAGTCCAACTGCAACTTTGAATGGGGCACTTTCGCTGTTTTTTTTTTTAAACACGTTTTGCAACTCCCCTTGAAAGCCAGAGACGCCGGATAGCCGTTCCCTCCAGCTAGTTAAATGGACCTGCATGCGTTCAGCCAGCGCGCTAACATCAAACATTCAAACGGGGTGGAGACGTCTCCGGGACAATGCGAACGCCATTTTGCGTTGATAATCTCGGGGAGGGCTGAGGGAGGGGGCCCTCATGCGTTGTTGACCTTACGGCCTCACTTACAGCAGGCGGCATTGATGTGGATGGCTGCGCGAGGGCCACTTAGCTGTGTGATTTTGCGTATAGTATCCAAGAGCTACATAGCGCGCCTGGCGCCACCCAGTTTGCAGCTGGGCAATTCGCAACGTCATGCGGCGGAGGGCAGAGGCCTGTCCGGTTGCCTGTATGCAAAGTGCACGTGACAGATTCTGTCGAAGTGTCTCAGTTGGAGCTCTGCATGTGGCAAGCTCATGCAATCGAAGGTTTTCTATCATGGTGGACCGCACCATGTGCCATTAAGTTGCAAACTGTGTATTGAGTCAACTTGCTTGTCCTCAGAAGGCTGGTCAAGCGACTGGTGGTACATGTAGCATCTACGAAGCATTGATGCAGGACAGCTTGATGCTCAATAAGCGCAAAAATTGCATACAGCAAGTTTTAGCACTGTGGGCTCTACAACTAAGTGGCAATGAAATCAGTCGAAACATGCTGAGCAGAGGCAAAATGTTTGAAATGCAAGCACTGCGGATTGGGTGGTGGAAGACTGCATTGTTCTTGCGTTTTAGTGACGTGCTCAAACCCAGGGGGTCAGGAGTATGGAGCGGATCACGAAGCAAACATGCCTGCTGGCGGATCCGTCAGATTGGGGCACCCGAACAAATGCACCACACGCACCCTCAAAGGTGAAGAGAGTGGCTTCGTGTAGGCGCGGCCCCTGAGAACATGCAACAGACAGGCCTCCGGAGTATGCGTGCCTCTGCAGCATCGTGAATTCCGTACGTCACAAATATCAACTGGTACTTGACGCATTCCGAAAGCCTCCTGCGCCACATACACATCGGTCGTGTGTCGGGCCGCTACACCCCCTAATACTCAGTGCTCTCCCTTGTCGCCGCTCGTCCCACCGGGACCTGGGCCCGGGCCGCCCACCCCCCCCCACTCCCCCCTGGGCCAGGCCCCAGCGCCTGCGCCACACTCCCTGCGCCGGCGCCGCCGCCACCGCCGCCGCCGCCGCCGCCAGCAGGGGCAGCGGCAGCGGCACCAGCGGGGGCGGCAGCGGCAGCGCCGCCAGCAGCGCCGGCGGCGGCGCCTCCCCCCCCGGCGGTGGTGGGGGCGGCCGTGGCGAGGCCCGGCGCAAAGTAGCCGTAGGGGCCGCCGTAAAAGCCCTGCTGGGGTGCCGCACCGTAGAAGGGGACGAGTCCGCCGCCCCAAGGCGTGTTGACGTAGGGGGCGGGGAAGCCCCTCCGAAGGCCCCCGGGGGGCGAGGGAAGGGGTATGCGCCCGGGGGCGGTGGGGGGCCTGAAGGGGGGGGGGGGGGCAGCTGCGAAGTGTGTGCACTCCTCGAACCATGGCACGTACATCAATGAAGTGGGATTATGACTTTTCGTGAGAGCAGCAGGGAGCACTGCTTTGGCAGCTGCAAACGACGCCTGCCTCACCAAAGAGTCTGCCACGTTACTGCTGGCGTATTTCGGATACTTAAATTTAATGGATGATGATGAATTTTACCCGTCGACTACATCTGGGGTTTTGACGTGTTGAAATTTGGAGTCCTGCCTTTTCTGCACGGAGCGGTCTTAGTGATGCTGCCTGTCGTCGCAAATGATACTGCTGATGCTGTTTCAGTGAAGAAAAGACAGCACATGAAACGCCCAGCACATACTACCGAAATACTTCGAAGCATCAAGAAGCGCACTGGACAGCTTGGCATATGCGATCTGGATCACAACTTAGCCTGCACATGTGGTGCATATAGTGCCAAACCCCTGGGGCCATGCCCGCTCAAAACCAGTACTGTGATAAGTCGCAACTACAAATCTTGTTGACTCACACTTGTAGCAACAATACCATAAAACTTTGACTGCAACATGCAATGCTGTGACCTGCTTGCCACCAGGGAGCCTTTGTGCAAGTGACTGCAAGCCGTAAGATAGGCATGATCGTGCCTTATATAATGCTCATGACAGCACGTCAACTCTATGCCAGATCCTTGCACGCGACAGGCTGAGACACGCACTTGAGCTTGAGCACATGACACGGCAGCCAAGGGACAGCCAGTCAAGCGGCTCATCCACTGCAGACAACCTGGGCAGCAGCGCACATTGGTATGCCTCACTCTCTGTTCGCTTACCGGGAATGCCGGGGCCGGCTGAACCGCCGAGTGGCCCAGGGCCTATCCCAGGACCCGGTGGAGCTGCAGCACATGCGGACGTACGACAAGAAGGGCATGTGCAGTCAGCACTGTCTAGCAGGGGGTTGACACGCATGATCTGGCAACAAAGAAAGAGGCCACCCCACGTCGCGGTGTGTACAGCAGCTCAAGTGGATCGTTGTGCACCGCGCAACCAATGGCTCTGACCATAGCACTTGTGCCCAGCAGGTGGAGTGTAGCGCGTGCTCTGCATGTGACCTCGTACTCTGTGTGCTGATGGACGTTGCAGCAGCGTTGTGAAGGTGCTTTGCACCATGGCAGACTCGTACATGTAAGTGTCTGTACCATAATGTCCTCGAAGATTTTGTTTCCAAGGATACTGTAGGCAGGTTCGATAGTCGTGCTTGTCAGCGTGAGTACGTTGAGAGGACGCTCTTGCTGCATCACAGCAGGTGAACAGCTTCAAGTGTGCACACTTGCATATCACTGGCACTAGGACCACTGCATGCACAGTGTGCATGTCATTACACTAGGACCACTGCAGGATAAACATACCTGGCACTGGAACAGGAACGGGCACAGGAACCGGCAAGCCGTGGACTGCATGAAAGAAAGGCACGGAGCAAGCAGGCGTGCCGTGCATGATGAGAAGTCGTGCAGAGCACACGCATCAGTAGCGCTGACAAGACATGTGGGGTTAACTTGACCATAGACAACAAACTGCGCTCATGTATATTTTCACGTTGGAGTCACCATTTCGTCTTCTGCACAAGTTTGTGGCCCATGTGAGCCGCAGTATGCATTTGCTGCAGAGGGCTCTCAATGACTGGAGCAACAGCACTGTGCGAGCAGTGGAGCGCCATCTGCACGTGAGGTGCTAAAGGCTGAGATACAGCAGCTTCTGCAATCGAAGCTAAGACAGTTTGTCGAGAGCACCCTGAGGCTTGCTGAGAGAGAGGAGGGGGTGTCTGCGCCCATCACCACCCCCCGCTTGAGCCGCAGGGCGAATCAGGGCTGGCATGATAATCATGGCAATGGTCACAAATCTGTGTTTTTGCAATTAACAGTCACTCACATGGTATGCCATAGGGATTTTGCAGAGGGCCCAGCCTGTGCCGGTGATGGTGATGACCTCCACTGCTGCTGCTGCTGCTGCCGCTGCTGCTGCTGCTGCTAGTGCTGCTGCTGCTGCTGCTGTCGTCACTGTGCAACTTGCGCTTTAGTGGCATGCTGACGCCCCAGCAATCAGCTGACAGCATCAGTGCAACCCCTAGGATTGCAAGCACTGCATGCGGACGCATTATAATGCGAATTCACCGCGCCGAAACCACGCGTGAAAACTCTGCACCACGGTGCGCGCACCTGTCAGGCCAGCTGCACACCTTCAGACTGGAATTGGGGATCTGCCCCTAACCATCTTGAGCGTCCTTCCATGAAGTCCCTTGTTCGCTGCGAGAACTGTGCAGGCTCTACTGGCGAGCTCTGCTCTTTCAAGTGTGGATCGAGTTTGCTTGGAACATCAGCAAGCAACTCTGTTCTCGGCTTGAAAGCCGGCCTCCCTGGTCGCGTGTGTCTGGCCATTAGTTTTACGTCGGCGCCGTCTTGTGGGTAGATAATAGACACCTTCACGCAAGGTATGAAGCCAAGAGCAAGGGGCTTGGCGGGAGGCGAGTTTTTTTTTCAGTTCTCGGGAGTGCGGAGCGTTCTCGGTTTTGTTGGGATTTGATTACACGAGTACGAGTGCTTCGAGTAATACTCGAGTGCACTATTGAAGTTCTTCTACTTGCATACATCTCGACAGCGCGCCCCACACCTACATCTCAGCACATGTTTGAAGTTGGGTAAAATGTGAAAATCGCAAGTACTGTAGATGCAGCTTTGTTTCTTTTGCTGTCGGTGGCCAAGAACGCCATGATAATCATCGATACTGTGATTGGTGATGATATGCACTAGAAGATAGCATCACTCAGTGCTAAGCGGCATACAACTGCAAGCAAAGTGTAAACTTATTTGTGAACGTCCTCAGGGCGGTGTGCACTCAAGCTAGTGTTGCCCTTGATGTTGAGAGACTCACACATGCAAAGCTGGCATCAGTTGGCCAAGCCTTGCAATTGTAATAATCATGCGATCATGGGATATCTTCCTGACTTGAACTGCATCAACCGCAGGCTTCACAATTCTCGGTGAGCCTACATGAGAGCAAGCATCTGCTGTTGTGCACCTTGTCAAGCAAGCACTATAGGTAGCCACAAACCCTAGACCCTCGCATAATTAGGTTACATGGGCCCAAGTATCATGCACGGACTGTCCACCTAATGCAAATGCGCATAGCATCAAAAGCCAGTACAAACCGGATTCGCAGACACAGCGGAATGTTCGTGGTGTGTACTTTGTGCGCAGAATGCATTTGTCCATTGAAGACAGAGCGCAAGTCGCGCAGTCGCATCGGCCACAGCCACGGAAAGCCGTGCTTTACCAACAGCTCATGATTGGAGCACACCACACAGATGAACCTTGTCCCACCGCCAACAGGCCATACATTCCACTGCCCACAAGCGTGCTCGCTGGGGGCATCAATTGCCTTCTTACTGAGCATCACCAATACGCAATGCTGAAATGCACTGCTGCTCAGGGGAAGGGCACGGCCAGGCCGCCGGTGCCAGGCAGGATGCCGAGCGGCGAAGGAGGGCCATTGTAGGACGAGAAGCCGCTGTTGGCATTGTAGATGTGCTCGTAGCCGCGGCCGCCGTAGCCGCCTCCGTAGCCCACCACAGTGCCTGCAGTTGTACGTATGATGGAAGTCGTTGAGACAGGCACTGGGTGCGGTGCGTTCAAATCAGCGAGTCAACCCCCATGATCAGGCACATGTAAAGCTAGCCTGGGCACTTTCAAGTACAAACCGCAGTGCTGTCATCTCCGGAACTTTTGATAGCAGGAATGACACGGTGAGCATTAACCAATTCTACCAAGGGTGACCGCAGTGAGGAGTTTATACCCGCAGCATGCCCCCCCCCCCTACACACACACTGCAGACATGCATTTCCAGTCCACACGCAGCTGAGACTGATGACATGACAAAACAATGAGCAGTCAAGTGTACAGCTTGTTGTGATACAGTAGCACTGATGAAACGTAGACTGCCGGCCGCACGTGGTGTAATGCTGCCTGCACCAGCGTGCACAGCTATCAGAGAAAGCCAAGGCGGTGGAGCACTGCTAGAATGGTCACTTTGAAATGTACACAGCATCGCTTCATCAACCTCTGAAACCTGCGCTTGTAAAGGCAGAGCCGCGTTACGAAGCGCACGGCTTTGAAGACAGTTGGGATGCTAATGGTGATGCTTGACAAATCATGTAGGTATACCAGTCATAGGGCCTTCGGCCAAGGTGATGCTTTGCACTCTTCAATTCACCAGACGCGGTGTTTGATTTCTGCACATTCTGGATGAGGCAACCGACTGCAAATCAGCCTCAGCAGCGCACCTGGTCCATATGGCACCGGAAAGGTGTGATAGAACGTGTTGCGGAGCCTGATGGGTATCGCCGAATCACTCGGAAACCAATCGCTGGAGGTGCTGTTGTTCCCTCCCAGTACGCCTGCAGCAGCTCCAGCAGCTGCATTCAAAGCTGTCTGCACCTCGTTTTGCTCGGTGCGTTCTGACTCTGCTGTCTGAACTCGGCGGTGCAGGGGTGCAGATACGCCACCGACTCCGACTGGGCCGGCAATTATACCCAAGGCCACCACACCCGCTAACCACGCGATCAATCTCATGTGTCGTCGCAGCTGCATCTCGCCACACAAATAAAGATGCTGCGTCGAGAGCGTCGTCAGCTAATGCCGGGCACCGAGGTGATCCTCAGTTGCGGCGGCCTCATGGTGGCTGTTTGTAGGTCTCGTCTAAGCGAGAACAGGCGAGAGAACAAGCAGTTGCCATTGAGCGTTGACCGCTGCTCTGAGTCCCGTCAAGGAGGCATAATCGCATTGAGAGGGACGATTACTCGTCCTGCAGCTCTCCTCGGTCGAACGGGAGCACGCGGAGACTTCAAGCTTCAAGCAACGATGAACTTCAAGAGTGTGGATTCGGAACTCGAGCTCCAAAGCCTCTGTGATAGCAGCGATGCAGCCCACGGCTACCTACTCTGCTGCCAATGGCGGCGGGGTGGCTGTCATTACCATGACAGCTCCCCCGCTCAATCCTCTGAGCCACGCAGTGAGACAAGCACTCATGACCCACCTCGCCACAGCTGAGAAGGATCCTGCAGTGCAGATCATCTTAATCACGGGAGCGGGGACTAACTTCAGTGCTGGCGCAGACATCAAGGAGATGGCGGACCTCAGTGGGTCCCTGGGAGTCGCCTCTGAGCCTCAGCTGACGACAGTTGTGCGCGCTATCGAAGCCTGCAACAAGCCCGTCATAGCAGCAATTGATGGCTTCGCATTGGGAGGCGGCTGCGAGGTGGCGCTGTCCTGCCATTACCGAGTGGCCTCGCCCAGGGCCCGGCTGGGCCTGCCGGAGGTCAAGATAGGCCTCATACCGGGTGCAGGGGGGACCCAGAGACTGCCGCGCCTGGTCCCCATCGACCTGGCCCTGCACATGATCACCACCGGCGCCACCGTCAAAGCGGGGGACGCCTTGCAGGCTGGCCTGGTGGATCACATCAGCGCTCCGGGACAGGACCTCATCGCCGCCGCGGTGGCGCACGTCCGCGGTCAGCCGGACTTCGTCGAGGGCGGACACGTGGCGGACGCTCGGAGGAGCGGGCGCAGGGCCCTAGTGAGCGGTGCAGAAGCCATCAGTGAAGCGTGCGCAAAGGCGCTGGCCAAGTGCGGCGCGCCGGTGATGGGGCGCGAGCCCGTGTGGTCGGCGATAGAGGCGCTGCGGGCGGCGGCGGCGCGCGGCGCGACCTTCGAGGGCGGACTGGAGACTGAGGGCCACTTGTTCAGGTATGCACGGATGATGTGATTGATGCTGCGTGGTCACCTGGTGCTGCGTTGGGGGTGCACCATTATGGCTCCTATAGCTTGCGCCAAGAGGCTGCCATCGACTCCTCCTGGCCAGGCTGAGAACACAACATCATGGCCTGCATGTTGGGGCAGGCAGGCACACCGCGTGCGCTTGGATGCTCATGCAGGCAGGACAACAGCAGGTCTAGTGGCTCTTCCCCGCACATCAACCATGAGCAGGGCCTACTGTGCATTGCGGAACCGTGCGCGCACTGGTCGCTCTCGCACCGCACCATTTAGATGGCCGCTCTTCGTGTCACCTCAAGTCACTCACAGTGCACTTGTCCGCGCCGTTGCGTACGCGCAGCCGGCTGCTGGCCAGTCAGCAGAGCAGGGGCCGGCGGCACCTCTTTCTGGCCGAGCGCGAGGCGAGCCGCATGCCCGCGCCGTCGCCCAAGCCCTCTCCTGTAAAGCAAGTGGGCATTATCGGCGCCGGTACGATGGGCAGCGGCATCGCCATCGCGCACCTCATGGTCGGACTTGAGGTGGGTGTTGCCTTTTTGAAGTTGAGGTTGTTGACACTTCAGCAGCGGCACCCAGGAGCAAGAGTGCGGCGCAGGCACTCCCATGTAGGCTGCAGCGTCAGCGTGCCTCCTTTCATCCGTTCCTCTCTGCAGCTGCCTGCGTTGGTAGGAGCTGACGCTGATGATCGCGCATGGCCCACAGCGGCATTGCATCACATGCGTTCCCGAGCGCAAGAAAGCTGCTTTTGGTTTGGTAACAAGCATGAGCTCAAGTTGCCATGCGCCCTGTGCAACCGTCAACCTTAAGCACTCGCTCCGCCTGCTCACAGCAGGCCCGCTGCAGGCAATCGCTGGCAACTACGCAAACCATTGCTCAGTGACGCAGTGCACTCTGACATGCCGTTACTCGCTCGTGCCGCCGCGTTGCATGCGCGTCAGGTGGTGCTCGTGGACGCGAACCCCGAGGCGCTGCAGCGCGGCGTGAAGCTCGTCCAGGGCAGCCTCATGCGGGCCGTCAAGCGCGGGAAGCTGTCGGAGCAGGTAAGGGTGGTTGGTCAATCCGTTGCGATGACGTGCCTGCACACGCGGCATGAACTTCAACATGTCAGTGCTCAGCAGGATTCAGCAACCACAGATGCTGAGCCGTGCGCGATCACAATATGATGGCATTGTTTGACTCGTGGCCGATGACTGAAGCAGCGGCGACCACGTTTATGGGTGGAAGGCACTTGCGGCTAACCGCTCCTCGTCACCTAGAGCTCTACGATCTTTTGATTCGTTTCCATCACTCCCTCCCCCCCCCCCCCCCCCCCCCCCGGTGCGCAGGCTGCAATGGCGGCAGGCGCCAAGCTCAAGACCGCCGGCAGCATCGGCAAGGAGCTGTCGCAGGTGGACATGGTCATCGAGGCCGTGGTGGAGAAGATGGAGTTGAAGAAGGCCATCTTCAAGCAGCTGGACGACGCGTGCCGCGACGGCGCCGTGCTGTGCACCAACACGTCGACGCTCGACGTGGACGCCATCGCCGCCGCGACGCGCCGCCCGCACGCGTGCATGGGCATGCACTTCTTCAGGTGACTCGCCGCGGCGGAGGATGATCGCGCCGGCCACGCAGACCGCTGGCATGCTGGCGCGTGCTGATGACTGCGGTGCCCTGTTGAGGCCTGGCCTGCGTCGCTGCAGGCGGCTGCAGGCATAGTTCGGCCGTCGAGTGCAGTCCGCCAAGCACCGCACTGAGGGTTTGGTATGCCATTGAGGTTTGAGCGCCTGTAAGCGGTGCTGATGGTAGATGGCAGCGGGGTAACGGTCTATGGGTCCTAGGGAACTACCCTTTGAAAAGCACCTGAGACGATTGGGGACCAGCCAGGTGCGCCAGCATCGCGTATGCGCGGGTATTCTCCTGCGCAAGCTCGGGTGGCATGCCGATGGTAATCAGTGCACGAGCACGGTCATATGCGTGACATGATTCACTGCGCAACTCTAACACACGTGCGCCGGCTGCAATACCGCGCCGCCGAGTCCCGCACCTCGCCACCATCGCCGCCGCCAGCGGTGCCTGCAGCAACTGCTTGAGCACGGCAGCGGCAGGCAGCGCCAGCGGCAAGAGCGATGCCCCACCATGCAGCTCACGCATTGCGCCCCTGCTGACGGTGCTGCCATGTGCGCTTATCCGTTCGTTCGCTCGTGCCGTCCCCGTGCCAACGCGCACAGCCCCGCTCAGGCGATGCCGCTGGTGGAGTGCGTGCGCGGCCGCGCGTCGTCGCCGCACACCATCGCCACCACGCTGGGCGCCGCCAAGCGGCTCGGCAAGGTGAATATGACGACAACAAGTAAATCATCACGAACGCCTTGCACCACATCAGCAGGCCTAGCTGTAGCCTTGCCGCGTTGCAGCAGCTGGGCATTGAGAGCGGGTTGCGTTGCCCTGTGTGCATTAGTCTCAGATGCAGCTGGCAGCCAGGCTGTTCAACCTCATTCAGGGCAGGTGGGGGCATTTCCGTATGCGTGCATTGCGTGTTCGGGTGCGCTGGCGGCGCCTGCGCATGATGCCTCTGAGGGCACTGACCAAGGCGCGCACAACTTCAATTTGAACTTACGTGTACACGCCTGAGTGCGCGCTTTGCCTTCGAAACCAGTTTGAGCGCGCGCTTGGGGAGTGTCACCTGCTGCTGAGCGCTGCATACGCGGTGCGTCACCTCCTGAGCCGCTCAAAGTCGTATCACGTTGATGTTTGGTGCAGGCAGGATCGGGACACCTCCCCACCTGTCAGTGCCGCGCCTCCTGTGCTGATGACAACTGCAGCGCCATTTTCGTGCCGCACGACGCATACGCATGATACTCGCGGCACGTCTCATGCCTGAGCGCTGATGCATTGCGGTGCGCTGCCGCCTGCAGGTGGGCGTGCTAGTGGGCAACTGTGACGGCTTTGTCGGCAACCGCATGCTCAAGGGCTACCAGGACGAGGTGAGCTGCCTTGCGCAGGGCATGCTGCGCCGCGCCGTTTGCGCGTGATCGCTGCGTGCTCTCCAGCTCGCCGGCTTCTGGAAGTGTCGCGCTGCACCCTTGCCAAACGGTCTCTTGGGTTGCCTCGCTATTCGCCCTGCGTCGCAGAGGCGGTGGGCACCTGAGCACTGGTACTGTAGTGGCTCGCGCACTCATCGTCCATGCTGTTGTTTCCCCACCCGGCACAGCCTCATGCGCACGCTACGCCGTCCCTGAGTGCACACGCCAACCATGCGATGTATGCCTGCACATTGAAGCGCCAGCGATGCATGCACACGCTGCACTGCCGCGACCGACACCCACTCCTGCCGCTCAAAACCTGCCTATTCCATGACGTTGCGCACCCCGACCTCTGATGACCCCCCCCCCCCCCCCCTGCAAATGATTATGCCCCCCCCTTCCCCCTCCCCCCCGCCAGGTACTCTTCATGCTGGAGGAGGGCGCGACGCCGCGCCAGATCGACACGGTCATGCGCGACTTCGGCATGCTGCTGGGGCCCCTCGAGACGTCCGACCTCGCGGGCAACGACATCTCGTGGCTCATCCGCAAGGCGCGCGGCCTGACGGACCCCGCGCGCCGCGACCCGGGCGCGCGCTACTGCGCGCTCGGCGACGCCCTGTGCGAGGCGGGTCGCTTCGGCCAGAAGGTCGGTGCGGCGGCACGCAGATGAGGGGTGGGGAGTGTCGTGCGTCAGAGGACAATGCATTATGTTTTTTCTGAAGTACATGTTGAGGTTATCGGAAATGCTGCGGCCGCACGCGCACGTCCGCCTGCGCGCCGGGCTGCGGCGTGCGCGAAGCTCGTGCTGCTGTGGCAGCACGAGTGTTGCACAGCAGGAAAGTCTGTCGCACTTGCAGAGAAGCGACGCTCGTCAGCGATCTATCATGTACGCCGTGCTGTTCAGCATATAACCTGATTCGGCACTTCCAGCAGGCTGGCAGCATCCATGACGGCGGCCCGCTTTGTTCCGAGCGCAATTGAAACTATGCCTGGCCTAGATACGAGGGTTTTGCGCAAGCGGCAGTGACAGCTTGCTTTTAGTGCTGCACAAGCAGCTGAGGGTATGTATACCTGCAGTCGGCTAAGCAGCACCACCACAATCCTCTCAAGCTTACTATTCACTGTCCTGGGATGAGCACATGACTGCGTGCCCCAGAATCACACCCGGTGCTTCAACTCTGCGCTCCCCCCCCCCCCCCCCTCCCCCTCCCCCTCTCCCCCCCCAGGTTGGGCGCGGCTGGTACCGTTACGACGCCGGCGACAGCCGCTCCAAGGGCAAGGCGCCGCAGGACGACCCGGAGGTGGCAGCGCTCATCGACGCGCACCGGCGCGCGCACGGCGTCGCCATGCCGCGCGCCATCGTCGCGGACGAGATTGCTGAGCGCTGCCTCCTGCCCATGCTCAACGAGGCGTTCCTCATCCTCGGCGAGGGCATCGCGGACCGGCCCGGCGACATCGACGTCGTCTGGGTGTACGGCTATGCGTGGCCGGTGTGGAAGGGCGGGCCCATGTTCTGGGCGGATGAGCTAGGGCTCGATGTCGTATTGGCGAAGCTGCGCGCGTATGGCGCAAGGCACCCCGACGTCGCGCACTGGCGCCCCGCGCCGCTGCTGGAGGAGCTAGTCGCGCGCGGCGAGACCAGCGTCATGAGCTGGCAGCGCGGCCGCGCCGCTGCCGCTGCCGCCGCTGCCGCCTCTGCGCAGAGCAGCAAGTTGTGAGGCGGCGGGGTGTACACGCGTCGGGGTGCGGCGTGCGCTGTGTGGGGGGGGGGAGTGGCGGTCGGGTTGCAGCCGCTGCGCCAGTCGCCCCGAGGCAGCCGTAATGATGATTTACGTGTCGCCGTGTCACCCTCGGAGTGTGAAGCGGCTTGTTGACGGGCGCAAGGCGCACGCGCGGCGGCCATGACCTAATCGACTGTGGACCTGCATGCTTCGTGGCAGCAGGCTGCAGATTCGGCTGGCACTGCCGGCGGCAGCGGCTTTACTTGCGCCAGACTCTTGCACACATGTAGGTTTTCTGCTGGGACTGGTGAAATCGGTCCAACACATGCCCTTCAACATCCCTGTATCTTAGTTGAGAGCGACACTGTTGATGCTGACTTCGCCATAAAACTGGCCCACTGGAAACGGCCAGCTAATAGAAATGCCATGCATTTGTATGTGCTGCGTTTTGTCGCTTCCTGACATGCAGTAACAGTTGGCTGCTGAGCTGGTGCGCCGCTTACAAGCAGGCGTGGCACTGGCAAAAGTCTCGGCATTGGTGTTCACGACTGTCAGCTGTCCTTGTCACTTGCGCAATGAACACATAGCATCCACAACTGAGCACGGTGGAATATGGTGAATATGGTACAGTGTGCGGTCATGCAAGATTGTGGTCCCTGTGGCATGCATGTCATGCTGCATTGTTCATGCTGCGCTTCCCAACATCTACACTGATATCTCTGCTGGTTTGAATGTGCTTGCGCATCAGCTGACACCTACTGATTCATTTGAGCATCCCCCAGTGATGTGTCTTTGTGCACATGCAGAAGCACCATGTGCAGAGTGCAGCAGGTGCCATGGCACATGCCGCATACAATGCCTCTTTCGCAAAGTGACATGACAACATGAAGTCCTACCATGATGCAAGCACACAGCTCCAGTAGACTACACTGAATACGACCTAGATTGAGCATCTGTGTGCGTCTCATTTGATGTCATGGATTCCTGGCAGCGTGTCTTCCTACTTGAAGTACTAAAAAAGCGCCGTTGAAGTATTTTACCAACTGCCACTTTTGTTCGAGCTGGGACACTACCAGCAGGAGAGGGAGCCGCCAGGGCGATCGTGTCGACAAATACATGGCCGCAGAATACACAGCAAACATGACAGTTGGCAGGCAACTAGACAGGCTGGGAAAGGTGCACCAGCAACTGGCCGTAGAGGTCAACTACCTTGCACAACAAATAGAGGGATTCTTAGCAGCAGCAGCCTCAGGGACCGGCGACGGCGGGTTCCCTGCAGTGCCCGTTCATGACGCGCAGCTGCGCAGTAGTTTGAAGAGAGGTGAGTTGTGTGTGCGGAACCGTAAAGCCGGGAACGCTCATTTGGGGCCTGAAGCTTCACACGCCTTCCGTAGCCGTGGCAGAGCTGTTTGCGCAGCGACTCATGCACATGGCGCTGTCATGAAAGTTTCTTCGTCTCATTCGCTCCACGGGATGCAGGCAAGACGAGCATTACGCAGTGCCTGAGGGAGGGCCAGGATGCCATCAGGGCCCTGCGGGATGCAACTGCAGCAGGAACACCAGCTCAACCACACACAACCTCCATTGTCAGCACCGCGCAGCAGCACAAGCGGCACGTGCATTTCAAAGGCGACACTGCCGCCATCTCGTCATCGGATCTCACGGTGGTGCGGCGACACGTGGAGCCCGCCCGCATGGCGCTCCACGATGCGACGCCGCAACTGCACTGCAGCAGCGCTCGGCCTCTCGCGCCAGCAGCCGACTACACTAAAGGTAGTGTCCCGGGACTTCCAACGGACAGCATGCGGGAGGCCACACCGCTGCCGGCACAGCAGCAGCATCGCGCGTATGCGCCGTCGGCAGCCTCCTGCCCGACCAGCACACCGGGCGCAGCGGGGCGAGGTGCACCTTGCGGCAGCAGCGCGCATGCTGGCGCTCACGGCAGCGGCGGAGACCGCAGCGCTGCTGCTGCTGCAGACGATGACTGGGCACGGCGGGCGCTGCTGCGCGTGAGGCGCATGCTGCGGCGGCGCGCAAAGGATGCGGCTGCTGCCGGCGCCGCCGCCGCATGCGCTGCCGCGCGGCGCGACCTGGCGCTCGTCGATGCGGAGATTGAACGCCTCAACGGTAGGCGCGCTGCCGCCGGCGCTGCCGCTGCTGGCGCGCCCGCTGCGCCCCCAGCACCAGCCGCTTCGCTACACCGCGAGCATATCACAGGCTGCGCAGCTGCTGATGCTGCCGGCGACGAGGCACACACCGAGGCGGGAGCAGCGGAAGCGCCGCTAGGTCGCCCAGGCAGCGGCGGCGCTGCGGCAGCGACGCTGCGGGAGTCGCATGTAAAGTCGTCGCCCCTCGCGCGGCGGCTGTGCTTCAAGTGCAGCTCAAGTGGCGGAAAGTCATCGAGGCCGGGAGCACGGCAGGAGTCACAGACGGCAGCAACGGCGACCGCTGCTGGCGCCGTTGCGCCAGCCTCGCCCTTGCGCAACCGCGACGACATGCTGCGCGCCGTAACCGCGGCGTGCGATGGCGCCATCGACAGCGCCGAGGCGCTGCTGTCCCGGCTTGACACGGGTGTCGTCTTGCTGACAGGCGCCGCTGCTGCGCCTGCTGCTGCTGCTGCTGCTGATGCTGGCGCCGCTAAGGCAGCATCGGCATTCGCTGCCACGGCCGTTGCTGTGAACGGCACTGATGTGGGCGCAGTTGAGGTTATCGGACACAGCGGCACTGGCTGCGGCGATGGCAGCAGCGGCAGTGACGAGGCAAGCACGCTGCAGCAGAGCGCGGCACCCGCACTGCCGTCTGCGACTGCAGCGGCACTGGCAGCAGGCGGCGCTCGAGTGACCGCGGGCGGAGCGCGTACAAACAGCACATTCGTGCAGCGCAGCCCCGCTCTCAAACCGTCCGCCAGGGCCGACCTTGCGGGGACTAGCTGCTGTGACGACGATTCAACTCCCATATGCGTAGAGCCCACTGCAGCTGATGACAACAGTCCCGCTGCTGGCGCTTCGACTGCCGTTGCCGCCCCATCAGTCGCTGACGTCGTGGCGGATGACGGCTCTCCAATCACCGCTGTCGCTGCCGCCGACGCCGGCAAGGAGCAGGCCGCCGCCGCCGCTGCGCGCCGCGCCCCTTGCCGCACGTTCGGCGCGCTGCTGCACAAGATCACCGGCGGCACTGGCAGTGGCGGCGGCGGCGGGACGACGCCAACGCCCGCGGCGGTACCCGCTGGCGTGCTCTTGCACACCTCCATTCCCATCACTGCGCGACTGGCCTCGCGCAGTGCAGCGACGACGGCGGCGAGCACGTTGCGGCGAGCGCTGCTGCCTCACGCCGCGGAGCCGGAGTGCTTTGGTGACTGGTCCGAGATTGCGGCCGTGATGAGCGGGAAGGAGGTGGGGGAGCCGCGCTTCACGCCACGTGCGGGGCCCCCGGAGGGCGGCGCGCGCAACCTGGGCGCGCTCTTCGACGCCAGCGCCGAACCGCAGCAGCAGCAGCAGCAGCAGCAGACAGGCGGCGCGGAGGGAGCGGCGGCAGGGCTTAATGACGGGGCACTGCTGCCGGCGTCGCCGCTGCGTGCAGCAGCAGTTGGTGCAGCGATAGCCATGCAGGTGCCGCTTATCAAGGCGGCAGAGGTAATGACCGTGGCAGCTGGGGAAGCAGCCGCGGCAGCAGCGCCAGTGGTGGCGCCGAGGGAAAGCCAAACGCTGGGGGTAGCGGTGACGCCGGCGGCAGTGGGAGAAGCAGCAGCGGTGGAAGCGCTCAGCATTCCAGCGCAGCCTGTGGCCATTTGCGGCACACACAGCCCCGCATCAGGAGAGCGCGGCGACCCCGGGGATGGAAGATTCGACGACTGCGGCGGCAGCGCGCACGCCGGCTCAGCACGCAGCAGCAGCGGGAGCCCACGCAGCAGCGCAGCATCACCATTAAAGCTGGAGGCGGCATGCGCGCCTATGGGCCAGCCGCTCACGCCACCGGTCCGCGCTGCGCCGCGCGGCGCGCGCATGGCGGAGACCCCGGCCTCGCCGCATGCCGCCAGCTCTCCTGCCGTCATCACACCCGCCGCCGCCAGGCGCGGCGGCGGCTGGCGTGCGCGCATGCCGCTGTGCGACAGCGCCGAAGGCGGCAGCAGCCACAGCAGCAGCGCCGGTTGCGCCAGCAGCAGCAGCAGCAGCAGCAGCGACGGTTTCATTTGCCCGGCCACGCCGCACTCGCCTCCGCCGCCGCCGCCGTCAGCTACAGTGATGAGTTCGTGGCGGCGGCCAGACGACACTGGCCTGCGGCGCCGCAGCGCGCTCGGCGACATCACTAACCAGGTGACGCCCACGCGGCGCACGCCGCCGCAGAAAGCAGCGGCGGCGGCGCCATCGCCGCAGTGCCAGAGCCTGGCTGACGCTTGGGAAGATGGCGACGCCACAGCGGGCGGCGGCGGCAGCGCTGCAGCGCGTTCTCCGCTGCACGCCCGCGCAGCCACAGTCGCATGCGCCGGCGCTGGCGGCGGTGCGTCATGCGCCGCAGGCGTCGCGGCCGCGCTCGGCAGGGAGTTTGCGAGCGAGTTCGGCAGCTTCGGACGCGGCGTCGACGAGGAGTACGACCAGCTGAGCTCGCCTGCGGGGGCGGCGGCGGTGGCGGCGGGCACGCAGCTGCCGCGCCACAGCGGCGGCATCGGCGGCCACGCAGCAGCAGGCCACATCAGCAGCGGCGGCGGCGGCAGCGGCCTCGCGACAATGCTCAGCACGGAGTTTGCGCTTGATGCGTACGGCAGCTGCGGCAACGGCGGCTCTGGAGCGTCGTCGCCGCTGCGCCTGTCGTGTTCGCCGGGAGATGGATGCCGAGGCGTGGCGTGGATGAACGCGGGCTGCCCCGGCTTCATTGCCGTTGAAATCAATCGGCCGAACGAGAGCGGCGGCGGCGGCGGCGGCGCAACAGGCGGTGCCAGCGTCGGAGGCGAGAGGGGGGGCAGGGGGTTGTCGCCAGGGGGCAGGCAGCGCCACAAGGCCGCCTGGCACTGAGTGCATGGCGTGGTGGCAGGCGTGCTGCTGGTGGTGTTGGCGATCGTAGTGGTGGCTGTCAGTGTAAGGTGGAGTTTTCCAGGCGGGCACAGAGGCCTATGTAATGCATGCTGATGGGCAGGGTTGATGCTCCATGAGTACTTTGTAAATTCACAAATGTTTTTTTTGTTGAAAAGTCTTGCATTGTCTGTGTGCTCGGCGAGGTGTCAGCAATTCTCATTGCCCTGATAGAATGTGCAGCATGGTGTGACTGCCCTTAGTCATGTGTATGCACATTATGCGGCACAGCTGGAGTTTAAAGCGAGCCACCCCGTGCCTCTGACTTGGAAGCATTGGTTTTCAAGTGATATTTTTGACACCATGACACAGTTGAGACTTGTACATAGAAGTGAACATCCTCCAACAACATTGAGTGCATCTGCGAGGCGTTCACGTAGTCTACAGGCAGTGGCTGCCAGCATGCGATTGTCTAATGAGATGCACATCGAAGCAAGCATCACATGCAAGCACACAGAAAGCACCCACAATCACAGCGCATGCCTGCCAAAACACAGTACTTCCATGTGTCCTTGCAGTCAGGCACTTTATGATTCATACAGTGCTAGTTGCAACAATCAACATAGATCACGGTTTCCGGCGCGCGCGCGGCGGCGGCTTTCCGACACCCGGCGGCGCGCCGAACCGCAGGCAGTACATCTCGTGGAACAGCAGCGGCGCCTGGCAGCACGCGGAGACGGCGCACTCCGCACACACCCGCGACGGGCACTCGCGGCAGCGCAGCAGCGCCGTCGGCGCCACGCAGACGACGCACGCGCGCGGCGCCTCCGGCAGCGGGTACGCGGCGGCGCGCTCCCTACGCAGTGCCGCAAGCTCTGCGTGCGTGCACGATGGGGCGAAGGTGCGCAGAGTTAAGTCGGCGCGGTGAGGAACGGGGGGTTCGAAAGTTCTCTCGTGCACGTGAGTGAAGGTTTCTAAAGTGGTCGACGCTGCACGAGTGCCGTCTGTGTGTGCGCGGCAGCGCTTGACGCAAGCCAAGCAGTCCAAGTAGCTGCAGCGCAGGCAGCTCAGGGACCTAGGCGGTTGAGCGCTGAGCTGCAGACTGAGCAGTGCTGTGAGCGTGCGGCGCAGCGCAGGAGGCCGGCAGGCCGGGCCAGGGAGAGCAGCTGAGTGCGCGTGAGGCAATGAGCATGTGCATGCTCACAGCGCATGGCGTGCAGCTACTAGGCGCAGTCACGGCCCTTGCAGTGAAGGGCGGCGCTGAGGAGTTCAAGTTGCCCCTCCGCAGTGCAGATCTGCATGCACATGCATCGTCGACGACATGGTTCTGCTCTGGCGCAGTCAAAAGTGCTGCTCCAGGAGGATGCCACTCTGCGCTGCGTGACGTGGCGGCGCTGCAATCACGCCTGTAGCCGGCGCTGCAGATGCGCCTGTAGCCGAGCGAAGGGCCACATGCGCCGGTAGCGTCGTGCGCACGCACACAAATCAGCGCACCCCGCGTACCACACGACTGCCGGCATGCGCCGTCCGCAGCCTCTTTGACCCTATCTCGCATGTGCGACTACCGTGTGATGTGCATGCACCAAGCTACCCGCGTGCCATGCAGTGCCATGCAGCTACGCAGTGCTGTGCAGCCGCAGCGCACGTCTCACCCGGAAACTTGTGTTCGGCGTACTCGTCTATGGTGATGGCGCCCTTGCTGTACAGCGCCTCCGCGGACGGCGGCTTGCGCGCGCGCCGCTCCAGTAGGTAGGCATGCAGCGTTTGCTCCTGCGGCGGCGTGGGCGGGCAGGCGGCAAATGCCACGCCGGTCAATAGAGCAATATGCAGTTGTAAAGGCGGTTTCATTGCGCAAGTTGGGGTCCAAGCGCACTGGCGCCAATGACTGTGTGAGAAACGAGACAGTTGGCCTGCCTGAGCGCTGCTGCTGTACTTTCCAGAGCGTGTCTATTAAGGCCTCATGCTCACATGCACTGGGAGTGGACCGCGCGTGAGACAGCGGCTTGCCGCAGCGGAACCTGTGTCGTGCACGGTGTAAGTCTCGTACGGCTGTGCAGGTGCAGCGGCATCGAGGCACTCATCCCAACCGCCGAGCAGCTGCCTAAAGTGCATGCTCACCTAATGTCAGCCTGCCTACAACTTGAAGTTTTTGTTCTGTTGAAGATAAGCGCCGCCGCGCGCGCGGCCGCGCGCGCGCAAGGAGATGGCAGCACGGCAGGCGAGTTTTGCGCCCGTGAAAATGATGTGGACGGCGAGCAATTGCGACATCCATGCTGTGCTGGCTTCAACGCCGTGGCAGCAACGCATGCAGGCAGCGCTGGCACACCCTACCGCTCTTGCGGGCGCGGCGCTGCCCACAGAGACTTCATTTGTGCGTGCGGGCTGCGAATGAATACCCACAACGGTCAGACCTCACGAGTACAGTGCCAGTGGTGCACAAACATCCACTGCAACATTCAGGCCTTGAGATTGCGGGCCCGGACACGCAAATCTTCAGGATGTGTCGCGCCAGCTGTGTGCATACATACGCATACGCACGTGCGGCGGCAGCAGCGCGTGCAGGTTGCGCGTGAGGTGCGCACAAACATCCACAGCATACATTCAGGCTGTAAGATTGCCGAATCGAAACATGTACTTCAAATTATTTTCAGGATGTGACACGCTAGCGGTGTGCATGCATGACGTACGTTCGGCGGCAGCAGCGCGTGCAGGTTGCGCGTGAGGTCCGCCAGGCCCATCTCCATGAGCTCGCTCATGCCCTCCAGCGTCACGTCGCCCGCCATGTAGAGCGCTGCGCGCGGCGCCCCGGGGGGGGGGGGCAGAGCGGCACAGTTGAAGTTGCCGAGTTGCTTCATGCGTGCCGTTTGTGAGGTGTCAGCAGCGTGTGGCAGAATTGCGTAGGGCTGGGAGCTGCGCGGCCCTACGCTCAGGGCAGCATCGGCGCGCACATCATGCGTGGTGTGGTCAGATAGGGTAGCGTCGAAACGGCTGTGCCAGCAGGCGAGGTTGGGCGGAGCGCGTTGCTTCTGAGGCAGCGCCGGCAGCGGCATCCAGCTTCATGACACCGGCGTCGTGAGCGCGGTGCTTGGCGACAGCCAAAGGCAGTCTCTGCACGTGTTTGGCATTCCTGCGGCGGCATCTACACTCGATAACCTTCGCTGGACACTGCATTGCACATTCGCAGAGCCTCTGACTCCCTTTGCTCCTGCACCCGTGCGCGCCCTCACAGCACCAGAACTGGCCAGCGTCGGCACCGCATGAGCCCCCACAAGCGCCTGCGCGCTGCCTCAACCCCATTCGCCACACAGACGCTGCACTACAACACCAAAGTGCATATATGAAGTGCATTGCCGCACGCACCCATCGAGCCCTTGTCCCACCACCACCGGCACGGACCTATGAAAACCTAGCATGACATTGCCCCGATTCACAAAATCAGCGCATCAGTGCGCAGTCCCATGTGCAGCCATCATGCGCCTCAAGCAGTCGTGCCCCCCATGCTGAGCCATGCCCCCCCGCCCCCCCCTCCAACCCCCCAGAACCCCCACCTGTGAGCCGCCGCAGCGCCGCCGTGCGCGTCCTCAGGTCCGGCGCCGCGCTGCCGTCCTGCGGCGCGTCCGTCGTCCACGCAGCGCCGCGGCGGCAGCGCAGCACGAGCACGGGGCCGAACTTGAGGTACGCGGCGTCGGGCAGCGACGCGAACTTGTGGAACGCGCGCAGGCACTCGGCGCCGCTGGCGAGCTCCACGTTGATGGGGAAGGGCTCGTGCGGTACCCTGTGCAGGGGGCGGGGGCAGGGGCGGGGGCGGGGGCTCGGGGGGGGTGGATGGCGGAGCGCGTGCATGGATGAGTGTTGGGAGGCGGGGGTGTGCTGGGCGAGGCGAGCGCTGGGCGAGGCGCGGAGAGAGCGACATCAGAGCGGCGTATCTGCGGTGGAATTGTTCAGCGGCACGATGTACGGCTTTGGCAGTGAGGCAGCGTTTTCGCTACTGGGATGTGTGAGGACAGCACCTCGTGTGTGGCGAAGTTATTGTTTACAGGGAGGTGGCGATCAATCAAGCTCAAGCTGGCCAGCAATTTCACAGTTGTGCCACACACTGTTTTCAAAAGTGCAATAGCCCTCTGCTGCAACGCAGATTCGGCTGTGCGGCTCGGTCTGTGTTGGGTAGTTCACATGCGCCACCTACTGCAGCATTTGATGCCGACATTAATGGCGAGTACTATACAGCAAGCTGTTAGCATGTGTGAAAGACTGCGTTCTAAAACACCGCTGCCTTCTGTGGGTGAGGTGCTCGCTTCAGTGCCGTCATGATCATGCGCCCTCACTGTATGACACAGATACGTGGCTGGTCAGAGAACCAAGAGTCCACACCGGTCACACACACTGGATGAGCTTCAAAGCAGTCCTGTCGTTCCTCAACACAGCTGCCTGTTGCAGTGATACTGGTGACAGAATGAATGCGTACACAGGCGGTAGCAGTGGTGTCCATGACAGGGCACGTAAGCTCCGCGAATGCCTCAGTAGGTCGCAAACGACTTCAGAGTCCCGCTGCTTCAGCTGAAGCCATGCCGCACTGCAGACGGACGCAAGCAGGCTGCTTCACCAACGATTCACGTTTCACGCACCTACAATGGTTAACCTTCCACAGCAGGTTCGTGGCCAATGCTTTCATGATTCACGCACCTGTACTGCAGGTAGAGGTTGCTTGCGGCAGTCAGATTCTGCTCCAGATTGAGCTTATCCCTGATCCTGCGGTACAGCAGCAGCCTCTGGCCACCTTCTTCCTTGCGCTCTGCCACCAGGTCGGCCTCGGTGAGGTTCTTCAAAAACACTTTATCGGGCAGCCGCACCTCTGGCTCCTGCACAGGTCCACGGTGTAGAATGGGTGCATGTTTCAGTGTCGTCAATTGCAGCAGCCATGCGTCTCGTGTGCTGGTAGTGGCACATCATCCTGAACAGTGCATTGACCACTAATTGCCCTGACTACAACTACTGAAGTGCTGATAAGTTGCACTTGCAGATGCACTATTTTGAATGCAGGCAAGAACGTTCCTCGATAAGCTGAGATACATGGTGGCCACGCGCAAGGCGCTGCGTAAGCCGCGACATACCTTGTCTAGCCAGATGGTCCAGTCCTGTACTAGGCGTCGTTGTTTACTCTTCGCCTCACGGTCCATGCGCTCGTAAGCTGGCGCGCCGTGTTGTTTCTTGTACACCATCGCCCTGATGATTGTGAGGGCCATGATTTGTGCCTGGGGATGCTTTGACCCTCTGCGTCGTATAGGTTGCCGTAGCGCATCACTTTCGCTAGTGCAGCAAAATCAGCGTCGCGTCGAACATTTCGGTAAGTTCACCGTACGGTTACAAGTTGAAGTTGAAGTTGTGTTCTCCAGCTCGGACACAAATAGTGCTGCTGCCATCATTGTAGTGATGGTTTGGATTACTGGGGCCTTCTGCTATACGGTCCCGATGGCCCTCCGCGAACGTCAATGTTGACGAAGTGTTGCAGTACTGCTCACGACATAGAGCCACATGACATGGAGCCACATCAACGCAGACACACTGCCAAAACATTGTCACTGTAGCGTGTAGCTATTAGAAAGCTGCACAGACGGGCCTTGCCTGATGTAATCAAGGAGGGTGCAACACAAGTGGACACAACAGCAAGCAGCTTGAACATGCCCAAAGTGATATGCGGCGTACGGCAACACAAATGGAAATGGCATCAGCGGAGATGAGCGTTGCAGCTTGCAAACCTCTCCTTGTGAGCTGGCTGTAACCTCGTGCGCCCCTGCCCGTGCTCTACTAGTCTTGCTGTACGTATATAGCATTGCGACACTGAAGCAGCAGAAGGCTAGGTGCATACCGCTGCAAGCACCTGCACAGGCATTTCCGCCGCAATTTTCATTCAGTTGCTGTGGCAAGCGCACCTGCAGCACTGAAAAAAGTGTCGAAGAAAACACAACAAGAAGTGCTATTTACATATTCACAGCAGGAAGGCTGCGGCCGCTTCTTTCAAGCTTGCCCACAATGTACAAAGCGCGCACGTCAGCCAAAATCGGTGCTCACGGGCTTGTAGTGTTGGCGCCAGCGGCAGATCATGCAGCAGCACACGCTGACCAGGGCAATCTGCAGCACGGCCGCTGCGACGCCCATAGCCGCCAGGCGCTGCCGAAGCGAGGCAACGAGCACAGAGCAAAGCATGTCGCAAGAGTCAGCGAGCACGGAGCGGTGCGTGAGCGCAAGGCCTTGTGGTGCGCATGGCATCCCATTGAGCAGGGAGAAAATTGCAAGCACCAACAAGCAGCTCTGTAGTCCGCATGGTCTAGCCTGTGGGATATGGCTGTGCGCGGTGCCACCAGTGGCCATGCGCTCGTCCTACATTTTGTGACTTGAAGTGGCAGCATCGACATGCACAACAGCCAGTCAGAGAGCTTAGCCGCAGTTTCTCCAGAATGAGAATGCGCATCTTCGATCGGAGAGGTTCACTGGTAGTTCAACGCACACATGCGAGCATCATCGGGCCACCACACTTATCTGAACTGCACATGCCACCAGTTAAACCCGAGCACACACAGAAACAGACAACACGAGTCCGCAAGCTGAACCCATTGCCGCGCTCTCTCGCTTCGCACTTGCCCTCACCGCTCGCAGCGCACTGACCTTCACGGGCCGCGCCTGTGCGCTCATGTAGTCCATACACACGCCCCCTCCCTCGCTCGGCGCGCAGCCCAGCCACGCCGGATTCTGCGCCGCGTCGCCGGCGTCGCTCCACCCGCAGCACGCGCCCGCCACGAACACCCCCTGCAGCCAGCGCAGCGTGGCGGCGTCCGTGGCAGCGCTCGCCACGAGCGCGTCCCACGCGTCCAGTGCGGAGCTGCTGCCGCCGACGCCGAAGTAGAATGCGCAGCGCGCGAGGATTGCGGCGCCGCACGCGAGCTGCGCCGCCGCGGCGGCGAAGGCGCCGCCGCAGAAGAGCAGGAAGCCGACGCGCGAGCGCGCTTTGGCGCACTGCGCGGACCATGCGTGCAGGGCCAGCGCGGCGATGGACGCCGCCAGGATGCCCTGCGCGGGGGTCTGCAGTCCAGGCAGAAGCTGGTAGAACTGCGGCGGCTGAGAGGGCAGGGTGGCTGCCAGCGAGAGCGTCATGATGGCCAGCAAGCTGGATGAGAGGGCTTGTGAGTACAGCGCCCGCCTGTTGCAGTTCCTGCTGGTCTCGCCGCAGTCGCAGCTGTAGCAGCAGAAGCTGTAGCTACAGGGTTTCAGATTCCAGCCTGGACCGGCGCAGCAGCAGGTGCAGTGCAGACCCTTGGTGGGCAGTCCGTCTCTGGCACTGCCCACACCTATACAAGCAGCTGTCCCAGACCAGCAGTGACGGAAGCATGCGCTCGTGCAAGCGCACAGTCCAGCGCCCTGCTGCTGCTGCTGCTGCTGCTGCTGCTGCTGCCGCTGTTGTCGGAACATCCCGAGAGATAGACACAGATGCTGCGTTCACACAAGCTGATGCAGAAGCTTCATCCTAGCTGCGATGTGCTTCAGTCAGTGCTATGACCACAAGCTGACTTGATCTGTAAAGCTGTACACGAGGATTGACAATAAATGCAGCAGCCTTAGGCGCCACTTCAGTGGTAAGATTTGGCAACTGCAACCGAACCGTCAACCGTTCTGCAAGAAAGATCAACTTGAAGTTGCCGTGTCCTCATGTTCGCTCAAATTTGCGTGGCTGCAGCTGTTCTGCAGGCTGCATGCATCCCAATTTGACGGGCGTGACAGTTCAGGTGGGCTATGCCGCCGCATTGACTTGCTTTACCTGCTCCGAAAGGAGCGGTGGCTTCAGATATTGGCAGCTCCAAGGCCATCGATATCGTCACAATCACAACGCTCTCAGCGCTAGCGGGGACAGTGTCGGTCAACAACATGGGAACGAGGTTTCACACAGCAGCACGCGCAAGCGGGCTGAAGTTCTACAGCACAAGCCGCAACAACAACAGCCTCAATCACGGGATCCGCGTGGAAGCCCAAATCCTGCAGGCAGCGCGAAGCAGCCGCGCGTGCAGAATGCCACGACTGGCAAGCAGACAGCTCTTTTGCGCGAGATCAAGGAAGCGGGCAGGCGGGGAAGTTCCACCACTGTTTTGCGTACCGTAGCCCGTGCGAAAGCTTCGGGACTGCCCCTGAACGTGATCCTGTACACTGCCGCAATCAGCGCTTTGTCCAATGGTGGGGCGTGGAGAGAAGCCTCTGCGCTGCTGGAGGACATGCGGCAGGAGGGAATCCAGCCCAACGTGATCACCCTCAGCGCTCTCCTGCGGGCATACGGGCGGGGGGGGCAATGCGACAAGGCGGTGGACCTGCTGGAGGGGATGAGGGAGAGGGATGGCATTTTGCCGGATCTGATCTGCTACAACACAGCGCTTGACGCCTGCGCCAAGGTGGGTGACCATCGCTTCTGAGCGTAGTTGAGTCGCCACTGCATTGCTGTGAAACAGCAGCTGCGAGAGACGATCCGGATGTCAGCTGCGCAATCAACTTATTCTGTGTGCGCCGTCCCGCCAGTCGCTCTAGCCGCTACCGGAGCAGCCAAACGTCCTCCGCAATGCCGCATTTGCATCGCATACGCGGCTGAAATCACCAGATTCTATGACTGTTGTGTGGCTCATTGGCACACTACAGTTGAAGCCGTCGCTGTGTTGTGAGTCTGAATGCTGCACTGCAGTAGCGCACCATCAACAAGTTGTCCACACCCCTGAGCCCTAACACGCCCGCTACATCCACATCGCAGGGCGGCCAGTGGCAGCGGGCGCTGCAGATACTGGAGGGCATGGCCGCGCACGGCACCGCCCCGGACGTCGCGTCGTTCAGCTCCGCCATCGCCGCGTGCGCAGAGGGCAGGCAGGCAGCGGCGGCGGACCAGCTGCTGGCCGACATGCGCGCTCGCGGCCTGCAGCCCAACATACGAACGTACACAGCGCTCGTCTCGACGTACGCCGCCACCGGCGAGTGGAGCCGCGCCGAGCAGCTGCTGGACACGCTGCGGCGCGAGAGCGCCGCCGCGAGCGCGTGCCGCGGCAGCAGCGGCGGCGCCAGCGGCAGCAGCGGCGGCGCTGGCGGCGCCGTGGCGCCGGACATCAGGCTGGTGAACGGCGTGCTGCAGGCGCTGAGCGCCGGCGGCCAGTGGCTGCGCGCGACGACGCTGTTGGACAGCATGGGTGAGCTGGGCGTGACGCCCGACAGCGTGAGCTACGGGACGGTGATGCAGGCGTGCGGCGCGGCGGGGGAGTGGGAGCGCGCGCTGGCGCTGCACGCGGAGATGGCGCACGCCGGCGTCGCGCGCACGCAGCGCAGGTGAGCGCGCCTGCGCGTGCGGCGACAGCTTGGTATCACATGAGTGCTTTTAGGTCATGTGCGGCTGCCGTGGCAGGTGTCGCTTTGATCGCGTTTGCCGTACACAGCACGTGTGTGGCGACCGTGCTTAGAGCCTGCGGGTGCTGCATGCCCAGCACCGTGGTGGGTGCCGGCTAGCAGGGGTGCCCGTTTCCTTCAGCAAAGTCCTTGGAAGTTGGCACGACATGCGCCGGGAACGTTGCTTGCATGGGCGCAGATGTGCGTACTGCTGCATTGCAGACCATTTTTCAAGACTTGCTCACAACGCCCCTGTCCCTGCCATCACGTTGCATGTACACACTAGGCTGGCTCAGGGCGTTGTTTGTTGCATCCGCTCGTGAAGTAAAGGCCGTTCGGCACAACTTCACGTCTTCAGGCAGCACTGCCACACCCTCCCAAATGCCCACGTACCCTGTCACGCACGAATGCTGACGGATGGCTTGTACTCGTGGACTTGCACCTAGTGATTGCACTTCAATCCATTCTCGCGTGACGTGCACATCACCACGCCTTCCCTCCCCCCCCCCCCCCCCCCCCCGCCATGGGCCGCAGCTACGGCGCCGCCATCGCTGCCGCCGCGCGCGCCGGCGAGTGGCACGCGTGCCTCTGCCTCGTGGAGCAGATGCGCATGGACGACGGCCTTGCGCCGACGACGGCGTGCGTGGGCGCGGCGCTGGGCGCGTGCGCGCGCGCGCGCCAGGGCGCTGAGGCGCTCGCGCTGCTGCGCCAGTGCGAGGCGTACGGCGCGCCGCCGCTGGACACGGCCGCGTGGAACGCTGCCGTCGCGGCGTGCGCGCGCAGCGGCCTGTGGCGCGAGGCGCTGGAGCTGCTGCGCGATGCGCCTGCGCCCGACGCCGGCACGGTGCGTCACGCGCGTGCGTGCGTACGCTGTGCATGCGGCCGCATGTGCTGGAACTCGTGGGGCGGTGCGCACTTGTGTGCTCCGTCCCGCGTCCGCCGATCCCTGGCAGCAGCAGCAGCAGCAGAGCATGTTTGACTGCTGATGGGATGCCATTGCCGCTGTGTGGCATCGCGCCCACCGCACGTTCTGCGATGTGTCTGACCCCCACACGCTCGTCCTGCCTGTCACGCTTGCACGCCTCCCAGTACTCGGCGGCGATGCGAGCGCTCGCGGCGCGCGGCCAGTGGGAGGCGGCGCTGGCGCTGCTGGCGCAGGTGCCGCGCGGCCCGCTGCGCACCCCGGCGCTGCACACGGGCGCCATCGCCGCCTGCGCGCGCGCCGGGCGCGCCGCGGAGGCGCTGCGGCTGCTCGAGCAGCTGCACGCCGAGGGCTTCGCGCCCGCGCCGGCGGCGGCGTACACGAGCGCGCTGCACGCATGCGGCGCCGCCGGGCTGTGGCGAGAGAGCACCGCGCTGCTGCGCCAGATGGTGGCGGCGGGGCTCGCGGACGAGGTCGCGTACCACGTGACGATGCGCGCGCTCGGGCGCGCCGGGCGCTGGCGCGACGCGCTGCAGCTGCTGGGCGAGGTGCCTACTAGCGGAGACGCGCAGCAGCAGCAGCAGCAGCAAGGCTCGTGGGCGAGCGTCGCCGCGGCGATGGACGCGTGCCTGCTCTCGGCGCAGCCGTCCGCGGCGCTGGCGCTGTACGACGCCTCCGTCGCGCGCGACGAGGGGACGGAGGATGGCAGCGGCAGCAGCGGCGGCGCGGCCGCAGCGGGGGCGCGCATGTGCGCGCTGCGCGCCGCCACGCAGGTGCGGCAGTGGCAGCGCTGCGTGGCGCTCGCGCGCGGCCTGACGGACTCTGTCGGGCGCGTCACGCCGCGCGCCCTCAGCATCGCCCTGGCGGCATGCGCCGCGGCCGCGCAGCACGCCGCCGCGGTGGCGCTCATCGAGGACTCGCTCGCGGCAGCGGAGGCCGCGGGCGCCGAGGCGGGGCTCGGCCGTGCGGCGCTGGAGCTGGGCGTGCGCGCGTACTGCGGCGCCGGCGACGCGAGTGGCGCGGTGGGGCTGCTACGGCGCTGCCGCGTGCCGCTGACGGCGGCGCGTGCACAGGTGCTGCGCGCGCTGCACGATGGGGGGCCCCGCGCCGCGGCAGCGCCGCTGCTGCGCGAGCTGCTCGCTGAGGGCGCGATGCCGCCGCTGCCGCCGTTCGAGGGCGCAGCCGACGGTGATGAGGCGGCGGTGACGAGGGCTATCGAGGCTGCGCTGGACTTCTTTGCGCAGGGCGCGGGAGCAGCGAAGCCGCCGAGACGAGGCTACGTGGCGTGATGCCGCTGCCGTATATGGTGTCAGCGGGGTGTACATACGTGTGCATGGAGTGGTGCATCACAGGTAGCTCAGGCACCACTGCTCTTTGGCGTTAGGCACTGTTTCCGATGCCCGTTAGGGTACTATGGTACCTGTGCTGCATCTGGGCGATTAGACTCAGATCGTAGATGCTTTGCAAGTAGATGTATGATTTGATTATCTGGGTTTTAACACAATCATGATCTGAGAGTTGATGCATGAGTATCATCATGGGCTATTGTTGCACCATACTGCGTTGCACGTGTGCCCTCTCGTGCATGGTGCACTGTTGCTGTTGCTGTTTGTGGCGATAAGACATGCTGCCTGCTGGGTGGCTCGAATCGGTGTTTGTCATCATCTGTGCTTGCCATCATGAAAGTCTGCACAGAAAAATACGTTTACAAACAACACAGGCAAGATGAAGATACAACAAGTGTGGATCTTCTGCCTTGATGCATTTCAGCAATGATTCATGCAACAATCAACTTCCTGGCTCAGTTGTGGCCAAAATGGCCCAGGAACAAGCAACTCAGAGCAAAGTAAGTCACTTCCTTCAGCATTGCAAACTGAGTGCATGTCACAATGTAGCACAACAACAGCAGTCCATGCCGCGGCCTGAGCACAAACGCAAGGGCAGGAGAGCTGGGAAACCCACGAGAGCATTCCAAGCACCTTTGCTGCATGTCATATAACGTCATATAATGGATGGACCTAGCGCCGCCTTTCTCCGCCCCCTGCTCGCGCCGCTGCCGCCGCCCGCGGCGGCGCCGCCGGCGCTGCTGAACACGCCCTTGGTGCGCTTCACGGACTCCTCCCACTTCTTGGCGTCGCGCCGCTTGCGCTCCTCCTCCAGCGCCTCCACAGTGCTCCACCGCTTCAGCGCCCACACGCGCGCGTCCTTGTGCAGGTACAGCCGCATGGGCGTCCAGCTGCCGTTCGCGTGCGCGCGCGCAGAAACCAGGGGGGGGGGGGGCGCTGTGCGGTGAGCGCGGCACGATGAGGCGTTGCAGTGCCACGCACAGCCCGGCCGATGCCTGCTTTATAGGACTTCATGAGTTGAGGCATGCCATATGAGGGCAACTGCGTGCGGTGAGGAGGGTGTGTGCAATGACCGCAAATGCTGAGAGGAGCTGCGCCGCAAGACTCCTGGCGATTCACCGGCTGTGCTTACCCCTTGTTTCGAGGATTTTCCCGCTCCACGTACTTGAGCACCCTGATGGTGCCCTCCGGTAATAGAAACAGCTTTTGTACATCAGCCTGCAGGCAAGAGCAACGCACAGAGGAAGGAGTGGAAGAGGACAAGATAATTTAGGATTACCGACGGTGTAGGCGCAACGATGCCGGCGCATGTGCAGTGAGTACTGATGCAACAAATGAAAACCAAGATGATGTAATCACGTGCAACGCTGCTTTGTGAGAGGTCCGAAAGCATGTCATTGATGCTTCAGCACGCAGATATGCCGGATTAATGCTGACTTGCCTTTGTCATCAGTTCGTAAGCCTCCTTGCTGTCCTTGCAATTGCGGCACACAGCAACGTCGAATGCTTCTAGCAACTTGCGATCTAGTGTCCCCCGCGGATCATCAGTGTCCCTCGCCCCACACGACTCGCACACCCTGCCGCCCGACACTGTTTCGGCATCCCCTCCTCCAGCTCTCTTAGCATCGGGCAGGGGCGCATGACTCGGGCTGGGCCGTTTTCTGCTTGGCTGCTCTGGCTGCTCTTGCTCTCTGTGCTGCGCCTGTTGCTGCACTTGCTGTTGCTCTGACTGCTGCTTCTTTCTCGCTGCCAGCTTCTCCATCGCCTTGCGCCTGTTCTCCTCCATCCGCTGCTTCTGCTCATCTGTCAGCTCCATGCTGTGTAGTGCATGTGTTTCGTTGATGAGCGTAACGCTCTTCACTGTTGAAGTTCTGTTTTGTGCAACGCAAGCTGAGCCCAAGCCAATGGCGAGCAACAGGGGCTAGCTCGGGCAGGCAGCAGGCCAAGGCGGCCATACGCAGCCTTGGTAGGCCGCAGCACCTGCACTGCTGACTGTGACCGAAGGCGAGAGGCAGCATGTCCTCCAACAGCAGCAAGAATAATGACTCCTTTAACTCCATCCTGACCACCTTCTATGTCAGCTTGGGAGTTGGAGCGGCACTGCTCATCTTGTTCGAGTCACTGCGAGGCAGGCGCAATCGCATGTGCAGATGCCTGTACCGGCAGAGGCACTCGCTGTGAGTATCGATCGCTGATGGAGTGTTGACTGCATTTGTCGCCAATATTCATCGTTTGCCCATCCTACAGCAGCTGCATCCTCTGGCCTACCCTGAGCCATTGCTGGCCTGCCGTGCCTGCAAACTTTGGCGCATTCCAGCAAGTGATGGACCGATTGAAAGTCGCCCACTTGTCGTAGTCGTATGGGAGGTCCTACGCGCTGTATGCTTCCTCACGCGGCTGGCTGAAACAGCGCAGCATTACGACCACACAGCATCATCTTCGAGCATCAGCCACAAAAACGCGCTGTCCAAATACTCCCTGTGAGCACAGACACCCACGCGCTTCAACAAGCAAATGCCCCCGCCGCCCCAAACACCGCACTCAACACGCATGCGCCACCGCCGCTGCCGCAGGCGCTACCGCAAGAAGAACCCGCGGCTGCGCGTGGTGGACGTGCCCAAGTACCCGCGCGGGTTCCTAGCGTGGACGCTGCAATGCTGGCGGATGAGCGATCAGGAGTTCTTGGCGCAGGTCGGGCTGGACGGCTACATGGTCATCCGCTTCATACGCCTGTGCCGCCGCCTGTGCTGGTGCGCGGCGCTGCTGGGCATGTGCATCCTGGTGAGTGCGCGCGCGCGCGTGAGGCTCGTTCGATGCTGCAGAGCGGCGCTCGCGCGGCAGCTTGAGGCAGGCAGGCGCGCTCTGAGCGTGTGCGGAGAGGGGAGAGCCGCGTGCACGGCAAAACTCGGCGTGCGCCGAGCCGTGCGTGCCCGCCAGGCTGCTATAATGAACATGAGATGGTGCCAGCGGGTGCTCCGTAAATGCGCGCGCGTGACGGCCGGTGGCCCCCCCGTAGTCAGTGGCGCAAGCTGCGAGGCGCCTTGCAACGCACGAGCGCCATGGAGCGGGTGATCGCGCCTGTGTGCGCGCAACACCAACTGAGATGTGCAGCGGTAGCTGTGGGGGTGCGGGCGGTGCACCCTTGTCTGGTGGACCGAAGGATTTTGTGGCTGCTGGCGCATGCATGAGATCATTGAGATGCTTGGCCAAAGTCAGTCGGTGAGCACGTCGTGCTCTATTTTGCAGAGCTGCGAAGGCTGACTCCGACTCTGACTCTGGTGGGGCATCGCCCCAGCGGCTGTGCTCGCTGTGCTGCAATTGATTGGTGGCCGTCCTGCGCTACAGTCCTGGCTGCGTCACAGCCAATGACTGCGTGCCTGAGCGACGTGGCCGCACGGGCGTGGCAGCGGCCGCCTGATGAGCACTGCTGACCTTCTGTATGCGCTGGCCGCATCAGGTGCATGCCCGCAGGAGCGCGCCAAGGGGGTAGGGGAGGGGGGGGGGGGGAGGGGGCACAGTGCTCAGCAACTCTGTTCGGTGCAGATCACGTGCTGCTTCCTCGCCGCGGCTCAGTGGCCAGTCAGTGCATGCCTCCCCACACTGACACCGCACGCTGCAAGAGCGCATGGACCGCGGCGGCGCGTGGCACTTTGTAGCCGCTTTGTAACCGCTTTGTAACCGCTTTGCAACTGCCACCACGCGCAGACGCCCATCTACGTGACGGGCGGCGTGTACGCGCACTCCAGCGTCTTCTTCCTGACCATGACAAACCTGCCCGCGGGGAGCGAGAGCCTGTGGGCGACGGTCGCGTTCGCGTGGGTCTTCATGCTCTACCTGCTGCACGAGCTGCGCAAGGAGCACCTCAAGTTCACGGCGCTGCGCAACGACTGGCTCGCCAACGGCGACCTGCCGTCGCAGCGCCAGGCTGCGTACAGCGTGATGATAGAGTCCATACCGGAGGCGTTCAGGTGCGTGGCGGCGGCGGCATCAGCGCTCGGCTTGTGCGTCTGAGCGGGTCTCGTGAATGTGCCGCTGGGGGGGGGGGGGGGGGCAGGCTTGGAGCAAATGCGCATGCGCGCTTGCTCTGCGGAGCGAACCACGGCCACGTGAGGCTGAGCAGCAGGGGACGGGTGTGGAGCGGGTGTGGAGTGGCAGGCAGGCTTTGAGCACATGCGCACGCGTGGTTGCTCTGCGGCACGAACCACGGCCCCGCAAGGCTGGACAGCGGAAAAGAAGGGGCGGGGCGGCGTGGGGTGGGTGAAGGATGGCGGGCGTGGAGCGCACGCGCACCCGCTTGCTCTGCGGCATGCACACGAGCGCGGACCGCAGACGTCCAACGCTCGTGCGGGGCAAGTGAGCGTGCAAGCGCCGCAGCAGCGGGGCAGGACCGCCGCACACGCGTCGCAGCGCTCAACCGTGCACAACGCTCAGCCTTGGCCTTGTGCCTGACGCTGCTGCGCCTCCGTCGACGTGGTGCTCTCGCAGGTCGCCCGCGGTCCTCGCCGAGTTCTTCAACACGCTGTTCCCGGGGCAGGTGCACAGCGCGTCCATCTGCCTCGCGCTCAGCGACCTCGACAAGATGCTGGCGGCGCGCCTGCTCGCCGTGCAGCGGCTCAGCAAGGCGTCCATCGTCTTCATGCGCAAGGGCGTCGACCTGGAGGTGCGCCGCGGCTGCGTGGATTGAGCGCGTTTGGTGCCGCATTTGGGCACTTGTGTTCATGGGGGGGCATAGCAAATCTTGATTTTGATCTTGCACTCGTGACGCAGCGCTGAGCGTCTCCGCAACTGTGGTCAGTTGGAAAGCCAGAGGCAAAGGTCTGAATCATAAGCTGTTGAACGCCAAGGAAATCGTCATATCCCACTGTAATAGAGCTTGTGTGACGCATGCTGCTCGCTGCAATCTCGCAGTGACGCCGCACCGCGCCGCACACTCCGCCCCCGCGCTGCGGAGTCACGAACGCCCGCCTCGCCATCCTCAGCTGCTCAACCCCACGCCGTTCTGTCCCGCGCGCCCCTTGCTGCGCAGGTGAAGATCGGGCGCGGCCCGTGCGGCCTGTGCCACGGGCGCACGGAGCTCGCACGCGAGTTCTACGGCGCGCGCGTGGCAGAGCTCAGCCACAAGCTCGAGCCGCGCCTCAAGCAGATCATCGAGGCGGCGGCGACGGTGGAGGCCGTCAAGCGCGAGGAGCTCGTGCAGATGCGCGCGACGCAGGTGCGGGAGGCGCGCATCGCCTGAGCGCTGCTGTCTCGGCGTTGCTGTGCGCGCGTTGCGCGTAGCACGCGGCGGCGACCACCGGCGTGCTTCCCTGATCCGGTTGTTGATGTAGCACTCTCTGCCCTCACCCCTTCTCGTGTGTGCCATCATCAGCAGTGCAGAGTCAAGCGGACTCGTGTGCGCGGCAATCGCAACGCCAGCGTCGCAATTGACACCCCCCCCCAACCCCCCCGCCACCCCCCTCTCCTGTCGCCCCCCCCCCCCCCCACCCCGCCAGGCCAACATGGCGTTCTTCTTCAGCAGGCAGCTGGGCGTCGCGGACAGCCGCGCGGAGGAGATCATCAAGCGCCAGCGCTCGCCGCGCAAGGCCTCGCTGGGCGCGCCGCACTTTGACGGCACCCTCGACTCCCCCCTCCCCTCCCCCCCCGACAGCCCCCTGCGGCGCCTGTCCCCCTCTGACCTGGAGCGCGGCGGCGGCGGCGGCGGCGGCGGCGGCGGCGGCGGCGGCGGCGGCGGCAGCGGCGGCGGCGACGGCGGCGGCGCGAGGCAGGAGGAGCGGCGGCTCAGTGCGGCGCCGCCGCCGCCGAGGCGCGGGCTGCTGCGCGAGATGACCATGCGCCTGCCGCACGCGCTGCCGCACGGCCTGCCGCGTGAGTCCCCCGCTTGTTGAAGATGGCGCTCGCGTTCGCATCGTCATCATGAGGGAGAGTCTGCTAGAGTGCGGTCACGGGACTGCCGTGCCGCCGCGGCCCGCGCTGGCGTGACGGACGCGCATGTGACGCTATGCACACGCATAGCCCTAGTTGGGGGGCGGTTCGAAGTGAGGGTGACCTCGCGTAGCCCTACCCCTAGTTGCCGCGCAGGTGAACGGCGAGGGCGTCTGCGCGGAGTTGTGAGGCGTGGCTGCTGCAATGAGATGGCGGCGCAGTCGCTGCGCGATGTGCTGCAGCGGTCCGAGCGGCAAAATAGCGTAGGGCCGGGCGACCCCAGACAGGACATGCCGTAGAGCGCCGCCGATACGTAGGGTCAGGGCGACCGTCCAGCTCGGTTTGTTGTGTGTCCGGCGGCAGCCAATGCGCCCACTATATGCCTAAGACTGTTTCAGGAGCTTGCAGACGATGTCGAGGCTACTTGGTCGCAAGGCGTTGCTGAGGCGAGACGGATGGATGCCTTTGGCTGCTATCTTCAAATTGCACATGGGTTCTGATGCTGCGCGCTGCTATGGTTTTCTTCCTCAACTCCTCAACTTGAAGTTGGGCATGCAGAGTGTGACTCTCCGTGACGCTTTCTCCGGTGCGGTGCAGGCGGCGTCACTACGGGCAACGACAACGCCGCGCCGCCATCGATGCAGGAGGCACAGGAGTTGCTGAGCGGACAAGAGGTGAGGCACATGTGTGGTGGCAGGTACGAGTGTTTGCGTGAGCGCTCCGAGCATGGCATCAGTTTACGCGTAGGGGATGCGAGCTCATACACTTGAAGTACCTACATGACCAGAAGCCTTCTGCGTGCACGAGCCCTGAGCCACTGTGCGCCGCCGCTCCGCTGCACAAGCACAATGACTTGCAAGCACTCGCAATGCGCCTCATGACCTCAGCGCAGACGACCCTCCCATTTGAGCAAAGCGCCTCTCACATATCCCCCCCCCCCCCCCCCCCCCCCCCCCGGCGCGCCGCTGCCGCTGCCGCTGCTGCTGCCGCCACCCTGCACGCGGCTTCACAGGCGCGCACCGCGTACGTGCGGCGGCAGCTGCGGCGCGTCCACCGCGACTCGCAGAAGTTCTCCACGCGCCACCGCGCCAACACGACGGCGTTCACGCCGCCGGACACGCGCGCTGCGCGCCGCCGCCTCGCGCGCGGCCTGCCTGACACCGCAGGCGAGTGCATGCGACCGCGCGCGTAGTTGCAGACCGCGGTGACGGCGTCAACTCGCGCCTCGCTCCTCACCGAGTGTCTACGAGCTGCGGCAGCGGCGGGCAGCCGGAGCCGCCCGGCGGACGAGCGCAGCGCTCTTTGTTCAAATGCATTGTTGAACACAGCAGCCACTGCCGCTGCGTGCTGGCCACCCCTTCGTCCGTGCAGCGACAGAGAGATGTGCGGCGGCGCACCCAAACCTCCGCCATAAACCCCCCCCCTCGCTGCCCCTCCCCCCCCCCCGCGCAGCCGCAGCGGCGGCGGCGACGGAGGCGGAGGCAGCCACCTCAACGTCCGACGCAGCCGACGGCAGCATGGGCCGCGGCGGCTCGCCCTCGCGCACACGCCGCCCGTCGCTGCGCGGCTCCCCCGCACGGCCGCGCGGCGCCACGGCGCACTACGGCGGCGGCGTCGGCGGCGACCCGCGGCCGATGGCGTGGATCGCCAACTGCGCGTTCGGCAGGACCATCGGGCCCGACGAGCTGGAGCGCATGCGCGGGCCGCCGTCGCCGCGCAACGGCGGCAGCAGCGGCGGCAGCTCGGCGGCGGGGGGAGGGGGGGGGAGGGGGCGGGTCGCCGCGCTGGAGGACGCTCACGCCGCCGTGGCTGCCGCGCGGCCTGTCGCAGGTGGGCGGGGCACGCCGCGCTGCGCCTGCGGGGAGGGGGGGGGCGCTGGGTGCTTGGCATGTGCGTGTGCGCGCGTATACGGCTGTCGCTCAGTTGCAGTTCTGCAGCGCCTAACTGTGGCAGCGCAGCGCGTGCATCTGAGCGTCTTTAGCGCGCGCGCCGCTGCGCGCGTGTCGCGAGCGCTGCGCTCGTCGTACGCACGTGCGGAACTTTACACGAATGCCCATTGTGACTCATGCTCCGGAGGCTGCCACGCTGTTTCCAGCGAAGCTACGCTGCCACTGCATTCTGCGGCATCTCACACACACACACGATGCCCCCACCCTGCCACGCTTCAATAGGACTTCAGCAACTACTCGCCGCGGCGCCGCCACACGGCCGACGGTGCCACGTCCTCCAAGTCTGACCTCGCCTCCGCCGCCGCCGCCGCCAGCGCCGCCGATGCCGCCGCCGCCACGAGCACCAGCACCAGCACGTCCTCCGCGGCCTCGCTGCACAGGCTGCGCCTCACTGCCCCCACCTCATTCTCTGAGAGGCTAGCGCCCAAGGGCTACTCGCGCCTCAGCCCGTCGCCGCCGCGCAACGGCACCGCGGCGGCGCGCGCGGCGGCAGCGGCGGCAGCGGCAGCGCGCGGCGGCGCGCGCGCGCAGGCGGCGCCTCCTCCTCGTGGTCGCCGCCGCCGGCGCTGCTGATACCGCCGCCGCCGCAGCCGCTGCCGCCGCGGCGCACGCACGGCTCCATCGCCGAGGAGCAGGAGGCGCTGTCCGGTGACGAGGATGGTGCTGCTGCCGCTGCTGCCAACGGCGAAGCGACGCGCCGCCTGCCGCCGCCGCCATCGCTCTCGCCGCCGCTTTCGGCATCGCCGCTGCTGCGGATGTCCGATGCGCGGCGCGCGGCGAGCGATGGCGATGCGGGCATCATCGGTGGCAGCGGCAGCGCCGCTGCTGATGACGTACTGTCGCTGGCGCTGCCGCCGCCGCTGCTGCGGTCGCCGGGACTGGTGCCATTCGTCCGCCCATCGCGTCTCGCCGTGGCGGAAGATCAGGGGGCGGGTTCACAGGGTACTGAAGAGAGCAGTTTGGCGGCAGGCGCGGCAGCGCTGCCGTTGCGGCCGCCGCCGCCGCTGCTGTCGCTTTTATCGGAGTCGCCTGAGTCGTCGGCGCCGCCAGACGTGGAGGCAGCGGCGCACGCAGCGACGCACGCGAATGTTGCGGGAGGCAGTGGCACCTCTGCCGCGCTGCCGCCACCTCAGGTGTCGCCGGTGCGCACGCCGCCGTCGCCGTCGTCGCCGCGCGCGCCGCACGCGCGCGCGCGCTCGCCGTCGCTGACGTCGCTGGACACGCCGCGGCACTTCCTGGGCCGCAGCATGTCGGTGGACCTGCCGCCCAGGTGCGCGCGCTCATTAGTCGTGCGGGCGGTGGTGAGCGCTGCAACTGTCTGCCGCTGCTCCGCTGCTGCTGCTGCTGCTGGTTGCGGCAGTGTTGCTGGTGCTGCTGCTGCTGCTGCTGCTGCTGCTGCTGCTGCTGCTGCTCGTACTGCTACAGCTGCTGCTGGTGCTGCTGATGCCGTCGCTGCTGCCGCTGCTGCAGCCGCCAATACCCCCACCGACGCACGAACAACCCTCTGCCCCACCACACCCTCTCACTGCCGCAACCACCTCACCCCCCCCCACCCTCCCCCTCCACCCCCCACCCCCCACCGCGCAGCGCCAAAGGCAGCCTGGGCAGCCTGGGGCGGCGCAACAGCAGCGGCGAGGTCGGCGACGCCGCGGAGCGCCGCCACCTGCGCTGGGGGTCGCTCATCGCGGCGCCCGTGAGCGCGGGGCGCGGTGCGCGTGCTCGTCCCTGTGGTCGCGGCGGTGACGGACGCGGGGCGCGTGGCGGGGCGCGAGGTCGCGCAGCGCGCCAAGGGGCTCGGCGCCGTGTCGCTGCGCGGCGCGCAGGTGAGGGCAGCCGGGGCGGGGGGGGGGCATGTGTTTGCGGTGGTTCTGAGCGGCTGGGAGATTCATGATTGTGAGGATGGGGCTGTTGGCAAGGGTTGCGGGGGCAGGGCGGCAAGGGGCTCCATATGCGTTCACAGCGGGTTTGGCGCCGTGTCGCTGCGCGGCGCGCAGGTGAGGCCGGCGTGAGGCCAGTGTGAGGGGGCGGGCATGTAGGCAGCGGCTGCGCTGTACGCAGTCATGTATTGAGAGCTTGGTGTGTGCGGGGCGTCGGCGCTGTGCCGTGGGGGCTGCGGGGGAATCAGATGCGCGGTAAGGGCGTTCGGCGCTGTGTCGCTGCGGGGCGCGCAGGTGGCGCCATCGGCCGGGGGGGGCGGGTTCAGTGTGCAGCGCCGAGCAGTTGAGAGGCTGTAGTGTGGAGGGCGTTGGGGCTGTTGGCAAAGGTGAGTCGGCGGGGTGCTTTCCTGCAGGGGGGGGGGCAGGGGGCAATGAGCGCTTCGAGGCTGGGGCGCGCAGCGCATTGCAGCTCTTGGAGCACAGCAGAGAGCAGTGGCAGGCGGACGCGATATGGCATGCGCACAGAGCGTGGCACAGCATGACGCGTTGCTGTGTGGCTTTTCCGAAGGGTGCCACAAAACTGCGCTCTCACACTTCGCCCTGGATCTGGAACAACGCCTCAACACGCAATCCTCAGTCGCCGACCCCTCATTAGCCCCCATTCACTGCCCCGTCGCCGCCGCTTTCATTTTCACCCCCCTCTCCCCCCCCCCCCTCTCCCCCCTCCCCCCTCCCAACCGCCGCCAGGGTGTCGCGGAGGCCGTCAAGATCCTGACCGTCGGCAGCATGTCGGCGACGGGGTTCGTGACCTTCAAGACGCTCAGCGCGCGCGCGTCCGCCGTCCAGTCCGTCGTGGTGAGCCTCCCGGGCGTGCTGGAGGTGACGGCGGCGCCGGAGCCGCGCGACCTCATCTGGCCCAACGTCACGCGCCACCACACTCAGATCAAGTACAGGTGCGCCTCCCCCCCCCCCCCCCTCCCTCCCCCCTTGGTCTTGTGGTCCGTGGTGTGAGGTTCATGCGGCGCCTGTGTGAGCGTGCTGCAGGGCTGCGGCGGTGAGATAAAGGACATGTCGCCGCTGCCCCCCGTGTTGTTCAGCGGCGTGCCATGACTGCACGTGTCCGGGTCATTGCGTAGCGGCGTCTGCGGAAGCATGACTGTGAGTCTGCTCTTCTCGAGCAGCAGCACCGCTTGCGCTCTTGCTGACTCCTTCCTCGGTCCGCAGGCGCTCGTAGGCGGCGAGCACTGGCAAACACTGGCGCGCGTGGGGCACATTGAGACTAGGGTTAGGTCGGGGTTACGGTTAGGCTAAGGTCAGCCTTGCCCGTGGAAGCGCCGTCGCGTTGCCCGTCAGTCATCGCCGCAGTGTCTCCCCTCTACCGCCGCCCAAGAAAGCACCTCGCTCCCAAGGAGACGAGGGGCAAGTGAAGAGACAGCGTTGGGATCGCCGGCTGTAGCATCTCTCCCTTGACTGCGCCTTGTACGCGCCACCGCGCACGGACAGCGTGCAGCCCGCTGCTGACTCTGCGCGCCCCCCTCCCTCGCTTCCCCGCTGCCCCTGCCGCAGGCGCATGTTCGTCTCCGCAATTGTCCTGGTAGGCCTCGTCTGCTGGAGTCTGATCGTCATCGGCATCCAGGCGCTGACGTCGCCGGCGTCGCTCGACGCCATCTTCCCGGGCATCGAGGCGTACGCCAAGGCGCACCCGTTCATGGGCGACCTGCTGTCGACGTACCTGCCGGTGGTGCTGCTGCTGCTGCTGCTGCAGAACCTGTACTTCATCTTCAAGGCGCTCGCGAAGCGCGTAGAGGGGTACAAGAGCGAGTCGGAGGTGGAGCGCGCCGTCATGGGGCGCTACTTCTACTTCCAGGTGCGCGTGTGCTGTGTAGGGTTGGGGTTAGGGTTAGGGTTAGGGTCAGGTCATGGGCGCTGCTTCTACTTCAGGTGCACGCCGCTTTGTAGATTTGGGGTTAAGGCTAGGGTTCGAATTGGATCAAAATCAGGGCATGGGGCGCAATTTGTCTTTCACGTGTGCGCTGCTTCTTAGGACTTAGTTAGGGATGTCACTTTATTCAGGTGTGCTCCTTAGGAGTAGGGTTTGTGCGAGGGTCAGATTAGGGCTGGGGTTGAGCGCATGCTTCCTAGAGTTAGGATTATGGTTAGAGTCAGGATAGGGTCAGATCATTGGGTGCGGCATCTACTTCAACGTGCTGCAACCGCGAGCGCATCCGGCCGCGCATGTCCGTCGGCGACGACTGCCTTGCCGTTCTGGGCAGAACCATACTTGCCTTGTCTGGTGGCGCGCACTTCACCGCCCATGCGTGTACCAGCGGCACTGAGGCACGCCACCGCTCCACCGTGCCATGACGTGTCGTGTGCACACGCCCCGTACACAAACACTTCGCTTCTGCCCCCCCCCCGCGCCCCCTGCACGCGCGCGTCCCGCTCTCGCAGCTCGCCAACGTGTACGTGTCGGTGACGTCGGGATCCATCCTGGACGCTCTGCGGGACATACTGGAGAACCCCTCGTCGGCCCTGTCGCTGTTGGGGCAGGCGCTACCGGGCGTCGCCGTCTACTTCACCAAGCTCATCATCGTCAAGGCGAGTGAGAACATGAAATCACAGATGTGAATTCATCGCGGAGGAGGTCGAGGCCAGGGGCACGAACCTGCTGCAGATCACCGATGACATTGCCAACATGGTGCGCGCGCTCTGGTCTCGGAACTGCTTGCTGCAGGAAGTGCTGACTGTAGGTATGTGAGCGGCGAGCCTGAATCGCGGCGTAGCGCGCTGCTGCTGCTGGGCTGGGTCTCGCCATCGGCGCTCTCAGACAGCACGGCGCTTCTGCTGAGCACTGCGAGGCTTGGCATCAGCGCCGGTGGCGACTCTCGAGTGCCGCTGCTGCTGGGCTGACATGCACACGAGCGCTTGACACTGCGTACGTGTGTTTATATGTGGCAAGCACCGCGACACGTGTGTCCCAGGCTGACTGTCCTTCAGCCGCGGCACTTCTTCGCCAGTCCCAGTACGCACTGTCGCTAATCGGATGCCGCCGTCAATACACTTTCACGGAGCGCATGTCAGCGCATCTGTTGCCCCGATTACTGCCGCATCAGAGCAGACCTTGGGGCGACGCTGGGCTCACGAAGGGGCATCAGTGGACTCATTCAGCCCGGGCGCACGCGCGAGCGCATCTCGCGTCGCAGCAGCGCTCAGAGCTCATCACAAAACCTAACCCACTTTGAAACGCATGTGCGGACGCAGGTTGTCACAGCCCTCATAATGCAGCCGTGCCTCGTGCAGCCATGGTCAATCTGCACACCAACCAGTACGACTCTTGACTCACTTTATGACTCACTTAATGACTCATGTGCGACCGCAGGTCGTCGCGGGCCTCATGATGGAGCTGTGCTTCGGCGGGCGCCCCCTCAAGTTCTGGCGCATCCTGTGCATAGAGATGTTCACGGACCCGCTGCTGCGCACGCGCGAGGACCGCACGCGCGGCGTCTTCGAGCCCAGCGAGCCCTGGTACGGGCGCTTCTTCGCCGACTTTCTCCTCGTCATCATGGTCGTCTTCGTATGTGAGTGATGGCGCCCACGCTGAGAGCCAGTGATGAAAATTAAGATTTAAAAACTTGCTGATCTGCCATATCGGGTTCTTGAGTACTTCAGGCATAGGCACTCTCCTTACGAAAACGTCCTGGACCATGCACACATACATTACGCCACGTCATGTGGTCTTCTAGCAGGAGACGATGCTGATGTGAAATGCCCCCTCTCGACGATGATGCATCCAATATACGTTCATGCTCCAGGAACGCAGGTTACTCCAAGCTTGTCAGCGCTCAACAAAGCACATCACGGCGCTCCTCATGACAGCCACTGTCTTGTATCACACGTCCGGTACGACTTTGAGGATCGCTGCATAAATACACCCACTTGTGCAGAGATGTGTACAGCTGGCTCACCAAGTCATCACAACTTGAACCGTGTCAGCGCTCAGCGCTCCGCAGCACACATTGCAATGGCGCTTGTCGTGACAACTGCTGATGCTGCCGCCCCGTCTGCTGCCGCCTCCTCCCCTGCACCCGCACCCGCCCGCCCTTCTGCAGACCAGTGCATCGCGCCCTTCGTCGCCCTGGCGGGCCTGGTGTACTTCTGCGTGGCCGCCATCGTTTACAAGGTAATATGGACACGCCAACACCCTGTGTTTCCAGTTGCACAGTCTTGCAGGGGCATTCGTTGTTCTTTCTCAAACAGATCAGATTTTGAGCGTCCTGGCGCTCCCTGTTGCTCGATGCTGCGGCGGAGGTGTCAGCGACTGTAAGCCATGTGAGCAGCCCGCCAGTACTGCCTAGCCAGCCCTCTTGTGAGCACAGTACCTGACACGTGTCGCACAGTTTGACTGCTGCGCGCCGCGCTCGCAGTCGCGTTGGGGTGCCTCCGAAACGCATCATCGTCTGCAGCGGCTCGGATCGGCAGACGTGCATTGGGGAGTGCGTTGGAACGTTCCATTGCGAGGAACTGGCAGCCCTGATCTAGTCAGCGGCTGCGGCGGTGGTGTCTCGCAGCCCAAGTGTTGCAGGTGTTGCAGTGAGAATCGTGTTCGGGGTACGTGCGATTCTGCGCTGGGTTGATTCATTCATCTCTGCGGCTGCTGACCTCGTTCATCTGCCGCGCTCCTCCGCTGCTGCGCGCTCGCCTGCTCTGCTCTCCCCGCAGTATCAACTCGTGCACTGCTACTACCCAATTTACGAGAGCGGCGGGCTGTACTTCTACAAGCTCTTCCGGCAGGTGAGCCCAGTCAAACCGGTACACTCACTGAATCCGTTACACTTGCCTGACATGGTTCAGAACTCAGCTGGTTTGGTGACGCGCATGCATAGCGAGGCGCTGTCACGCTAGACTGGCCTGCAATTGCGTTTGTAGCAGCTGCGCGCGCGCCGGTTGCCCTTCACCCGACGCTTCCCGTCAGCGAGCGACCCTCTCCTGATCCAGCGGGACACCTGACAGCGTGCACGCATGCCTATGCAGAGAGGTCAAGGCCACACACTGACGTCCACACTTTTGCACTCACCTATTGGACCGAAGGGGCCACGTCCTGTGCCGGCGGCTCCATCTGCAACAGTACGCCGTACGCCGTGCCCAGAACACTGGCAGCATGATCCCCCATCCCATTTCTACACCCCGCCCCTCCCCCCCCCCCCCCCCCCCCGGTGTGCAGGTGATCATCGGCGTTGTCGCCGGCTCCGTCTGCAGCAACGGCTCATTCCCCAAATAATCGCTGCACGGCACCCCCCCCCCATTTCTGAACGCTGCCCCCGCCCCCTAACCCCGCCCCGTGCAGGTGATCATCGGCGCCGTCGCCGGCTCCGTCACGCTAATTGGCTACATGTCCATACAGCGCGGCCTCAAGCAGGGCCCGTTCCTCATCCCAATACCGTTCATAATTGTGTACTGGGGGCTGCGGTGGACGCGTGAGGGCGTCGCCGCGTCCAACCTCCTGTCGCTCGACAAGGCCGCGCTGCAGGACCGCGAGGACGAGCTCGCGGAGGGGCGCCACTGCTTGGCCACGTGGGAGGTGAGCGCTGCTGCCAGCTTGCTTTGTTGAAGTATGCACAGGTTCAGGGTTTGTGTGTTGGTAGCGGCGCGTCCCCGGTGGAAGTAGCCGCCTGTCGCTCGACAAGGCGACGCTGCAAGACCGCAAGGACGAGCTCGCGGAGGGGCGTCACTGCCTGGCCACGTGGGAGGTGAGCGCTGTCGGTAGCAGCTTGTGTTCAGTGTTAGTAGCAGCACGTCACCTGTTGAAGTGGCTGCTTGTCGCTGGACAAGGCCGCGCTGCAGGACCGCGAGGACGAGCTCGCGGAGGGCCGCCACTGCCTCGCCACGTGGGAGGTGAGAAGTCTGAAAGCTCATTTAGGGGTGCGTCACCTGTTGAACTATCTTGCGGTCGCTCAGCAACGCTCGTCCTCGCGGGACGGCGCCCGTCACTGCTGTGCCACGTGGGGGGTGAGACCCGGCTGCGAAGCTCGCCTACGGGCTGACGTTGCCTTCTGTCGTTGCAGTACCGCAAGCACGTTTCTCAAAGGGCTGCCACTGCTTTGCAACTTGGGAGGTGAGCGCTGTTGCCAGCCTGTTTGATGCTGGTGGGGGTGCGTCACCTGCTGCGACGGCGCGGCGGCGGCAGGCCCCATTGGCGAGAGCTTGACACTTGCGGCACCACATCGCTGCGCGTAGTTGCGCGTAGTGCGCGTGCTGGCAAGGCTGCGAAGTTGCGCCCGCGGATGGCCAGCGAAGCACGCTGCACCGCAGCTTCACCAAGTCTACCTTGCGGCTTCCATTGCACACATGGCATCATGGATGCGCGTTCGCCGGCATCTCTCTGAGCGCTGGTGCCGCCGCCCACCGCGCGCGCACGCCGCAGACCAGCAATCTACGCTTACGGCAGTCCGCTACGTACATAAACACTGCTTGTGATGCGCTCGCTCCGGCATTGCTGAGCGCTGCTGCTGTTCCCCCCCCCCCGCGCGCGCACGCCGCAGACGTTCGACCAGAGCGCATACCAGCAGCCGGTGCTGCGCGACGCGCTGCTGGGCGGCGGGCGCGAGGACGACTTCAACGTCGACCCGGAGGCGTCCGACGTCGACGCGGACGGCGCCCTTGAGGTGCGTCACCCCTGCGCTTGCACTTGACGATGCACAAACTTGAACTTCATAGTTGATCACAGTTCCAATAGGGTAGGTGGTGAACATGGACGCCTCGGTTCTTGTCAATGCGGCTGATGACACCTCCTGCGTGCATGTGCACACGCAGCCTTGTTGCTTTCTGCGAGATGCGGCTCGTGCATACACCGGCAAAGCAAACCTTTAAAGCTGGCAGCCCGTAGACGGCACTTCAGGTGCGCCTCAGCCGCAGTGTTGATGCGCCACCTGGAAGAACCGTCGAGCCTGCACTATTTTTTAGGAGGGCCATCTTATCGCTTACTCCGCGCGCGCCGCTCGCCCCGCAGATCGACGAGCTGGGCCACCTGGTGTGGCCGCCGCGCAAGGGCGATGGCGACGACGAGGCCACCGCCAGCCTGCTTGAGCGCGGCTCGGGCGGCGCCGTCGCTGAGCACTGCATCAACACCACCAAGGTCGCCTGCTGACGGGCGGTAGCGCATCAGGCGGCGCAGGCGGCAGCGGCGCTGCAGTGTAGCGCCCTCGCGGCGGAAGCCGTGCGCTGCCGCCGCTGCCGTCCCTGCGGGTGAATGGACGCGTCATTCGGTCAGTCGGTCGGTCGGTTTTGTGGCCGCCGCTGCAGTCACAACCCGGCGGAAGCGCAGAGACGCGCCTAGTGCTGCGCCTGTGGGAGCGTGGCCGGCAGGAGCGCGTGCTGCAGCAGCAGGCGATGCTGCCGCGCCGCCGGGCCAGGCGCTGCGCCGCCGCCGCCGCAGGCGATGCGCAAGACGCGTCTGCCGTTCTGCTGCCGCCGCCGTTGGCCGACGCACCACTCTACCAGCAGCAGATTGCAGGGCAGACCACACCCATCAACGACAAGCTGAAGTCAAGCTCAGAATTGACATGCGCAGCAGCATGCAGCAGTTCCCGTCACTGGGCGTCGATGTGCCGATATGCCCCGAAGTGCAGCCAACGTCTCTGCTTCCGGCGCCATGCGCCACAACACCCCGTCACGTGCGTAGCAGCACGCCCCCGCCGCCACACATTTTACACAAGTTCATTTGGCGTCCCACTTCAGCCTTTCTTTTGCAGGGGGCTGGATGGGGCACAAAAAGGGGGGGGGGGGGCGTCAATTCCAGCCAGGTTGTGCGACTGCTTCTTGAACGCAGTCAGCGTTAGGGGCGCTTCAGAAAGATCACAAAGTGTGTTTGTGTGTGCCGTATTGACGTGGTTGAGGTGCGTCGTTTGCGCCTCTGGGTTGCGGCACGCAGCGAGCAAGCAGTGGCTGCGTCCAGTGTTGTGCATACATGTAAGCAGAGGGCTCAGGCGCTTTTGCAATGCCATTCTTGTACTCCAGTGAATGTCCATCGCGGCGCCTTGCTGCCTGTCCTCAGCTCATACTGCTGGCCGTGTATTGACCAGGGCTCCTTGCCTAGAATGCATTCATGGCGTGTCTGTGTGCGCCGAGTCTGATGATGCCTGTGACGATGCAGTTGTGTCTGGACCATGAGACAGAGTCACCTTGCCCCGCAGTGGTTCGGCGCAGCACCTGCTACTGATGTCGTAGGATGCAATCCCTTTAAAAAGGCGCACAACCGCTCTACCATTGTGAGCGGCAGCATCACAGCCATGAGCGCAGCTTGCGGCCACTGCAGTAGACATGTAATTGTTCACCATTTAGGTGGTGATGACACTGCTTTGCCATTCTTGACTTCAAACACAGCAGACGCAAACTCCAGAACACAGTCTGCTTCACTGCGCAGTACACGCGTGCACCGGTAGCGACAGCAGCTGCACACTTCACGTGCAAGGCGTTCCGCCCCCAGCGGCTGCCTCTGCACATGCGGTGCAAAAGTCTAACCATATCAGAGCGCGCACAGTAACAACGCCCGTAGAGCACACTGTTGTTACTATGATGTATCGGAGCAGCGCGGCGGCAGCGCCGCGCCACACGGCCCACTGCACATGCGAGCATCATGCCACGACGTCCGTGTTCCGCAGCGTGCGCGCGGCGCCACACTCCACAAGCAAACAAGCGCGCATGCACACACACGACACGTCACCGGGAGGGAGTCGCCGACTGTACATTGCACCGCACATGACGCATGACACAAGTGGGCCTTCACAACGCTGCTCACAGCACCGCTGACGCTGCGCACGACAGCGCGCACGCACGCAACCGCGCCCCGTTCAGAAAATCGAGTAGCTCACGTCGGCGTCCTCCTTGCGCCGGAACACGGCCCAGTACTTGGCGCCGCCCGCGCGCGCGACCTTCTTGCCCTCCTCCGTCTCCTCGCGCATCGCCGCGACGCACGAGTCCGCCTCCGCTTCCTCCGCGCTCAGCGCCTCGAACGCGGCGTGCGCGCCGCAGCGCGCGACGTGCCACGCGTGCAGCGCCTCCACGTCCGTGATCGTGTAGAGCAGCCCCCCGGGGCGCAGGAAGAAGGCGTACTCGCTCAGCAGCGCGTCCGAGACGATGCGCCGCCGGTGGTTCTTGGCCTTGAAGTGCGGGTCGGGGAAGGCGAAGAACGCCTTGTCGAGCTGGCCGCGCGCGAGGTAGTTGGGCAGGTTGACCATGGCGTTTGCGCGCAGGACGGCGGCGTTCGCGTACGCACCGGGGTGCTCGCGCCGCAGCGCCTCGATGCGCAGCCGCACGAATTCGGCGACCTGAGGGGGGGGGGGGGGGGGGGGCGTACGGGGAGGAAGAGAACGGAGTGCGCACAGGCGTGGAGCGCCGCCGCATGTGTGTTTTCGCGGCGTGAGCTCAGGCACGCGCACGCGGGGCGCATTGCGTCGCAGCGCAGCGATGCGCGGCCCCACCTCATCCTGTTGCCGACTGACGCATGAACCTTTGCGAAAGGTGGTGAAGGTCATCCACAGACATGCCTGGTCGGCCTGCACGGACCGCTGCCACCGTGGAAGCATGAAACACTTCATCTTGAGGCAGCTGCCCTATCATGCTGGCCTGGGCGGGCTGAACCTGAAATACTTCACACCAAGCCGCACCAAATCGTGCCTGCAGATGTCCATGCCTGATGCATCATCAAACACACTGGTCAACTGTGCGCAGCCACATATCGGTGCAGCCACAACGCTTGTGCTCATGCATTGCCCCTTCCCCGCCCGTCGTCACAGGCGCGGCCTTCACTCTGTTTCTTGTGTTTCAAGGCTGTCTGGCATGGACATCAGGCTAACGTGCACTGTCTGCTTTACACGGGTGGTGGCGATGTGCGTCACCGCATGGCCGCCGTCGCCCCCGATCGCCACTATTCCCTCATGGTGTGCGACTGCACTGCATGCAACTCTGCCGACGTTAGGCCAGCCGCCGGCAGGGAGCCAATGCAGCTCGTCCACATACAATCACCAAGTGCACATGCAGCAGGCGCATCATGCACGCGTCCGGACGTGCTCCGCAACAGCACGTGCAAAGCGCTAAAGCAGTGGTCTGGCGACACCAGGAGAACAAGGCCTGTGGCAGCTCACAGGTTCTCACCTTGTCTCTGATCTCCATGGCCAGCACACACTTATCCGGCAGCAGCTTTGCCAGCGCCACCGTGAGCCCGCCAAATCCACACCCTATGTCGACAACCCTTACCACAGGGTTATCCACTCCTGGATACAGCTGAGCCCAGGGCGCTTCCTCTGGGCACCTCGGACTGTGCAGCGGACGGGGTAGTACAGTACAATTGTTCAGGGTACATATGCCAGGCGTACGTGTGGTTCCTAGCCATGCATGAGGCGCAGTCGATATAAGGCAGGGCCAATGCTCATTTTCAGGATGCCAGTATCGCGAACGCAAGCGGGAGTTGATAACTTGTGCAGTGCTGAACGGAGGTGACTGCTGCTTGTTCATTTCCACAGGACTATAATTATGTGTTCACGGAGACGGCTGTTCCACGTGCAGTCGTACAAAGGGAAGCAACAGCGACGCGCGAGAGCTTTGGTCGTGTTGCACCTGAGCAACCATCAGAAGCACCTTGCACGGCGACGTTGCACGTCAGAAAGCCTTGTACTGAAGTAAGCGTCGTGTGACAAGAAGAGCCCTCCGTGAAACATGTCACGGCAGTGACGCGCCGCCCTCATGAGGGCTGAGAGGTCTCCATTAGCTAGCTTTTTTCGTTACCCATGCAGCCAAAGCTGGCCTACTGCTCCATACAACCTATTGCAAGATGCAGGCAACTCAAATGTAGCAACACCTTCCCAAAACTTGCTTGGGGGGCAGGATGTAGTGGCGAAGCAAATAGCGCTTATACTACGGGGAAAGTTCACTTACTATCGATAGGCCGAGTTGTGACTCAGCGGATTGACGTGCGCTCTTGACCGGTAGAAGCGCTTCTGAGGCATCTCGCCATCCTTCGTGATCGCCTCACCAGAAGCGTCTGGCTCCGGCGGGTTTCTTCCCCTCTTGCCCATTTGTCAACGCCTGGTTGTTGAAACTGGCGGATAGGATAGCGTGTCGAAGTGGCACTTTTCTTGCCTGAGACTACGACACAGCAGACACACTCTCCAAGGACGCTCCAACTAACTTCAACGGTGAACTTCAAAAGCAACTTGAAGTGCTGCTTGAACTTTTAAGTTTTGTGCACAAAGCTGGCTGGAGCGAGCAGCTTCATTTCAAAGCAGCCTACGCGCCACCTCAGCGCCCACCCAGCACCTCAATCACCTGCAACGCCCTCAAGTTGCAATCAAGAGCAGTTGAACATGCGACAACGAGCGCTGGTGGCTCTGCTGGTTGCAGGGAGTGCGTGTGCATTCCACACTTGCTCGCCAGCCTCAGCATCTGTGCGGCATAAAAATTCGGTCAGGCGTCGGGTGAGCGAGGAGGTGGAGAGCTTTGATGTGGACTTCGACATAGATCGTTTGGACGCCATGAACACTTACATCACGGACGTCAAACAAAAAGGCTATGTGCCAGCGAGGTACGTGGGCATTCCAACCATCCTGTGCAATTCTTAGACGTGATACCGCATATGCACACCGTCATCAGTTACGCACATCTGTTGACAAGACTTGTGGAGCAGCAGCAGCACCTAGCATGCATCAGTGCAGCATTTCGGCACATCCGTTTGCATCCCCCTACCTTCGCATGGCAAAGCTATGATTGCCCTGCATAATGGTTTTCCAGGCACAAAATGTTTATCAGGGTGATGCATTGCATCATCACAACAACTGTCTGCGATGATGCTGTCTGAGGTCCGATCACCCGATCGGCTCCATGAGCCACCACGAGCACGAGTGTCGGCACAGTGCGCTACTGGTATGCTGTGGCAGTCTAGCCTAGCCCTGCTTCACCACTTATCACTGGACACCCAACAGCGGCCCAAGCCAAACCTCGCCAAGGCCGTCAAACTGAATGGCGAGACACCCCCCACCCGTTCGTCCCCCCTGCCTGCACCCCTACTCACCAACCCCCTGTGCCCCCCCGCTCCCCCCCCAGCTCCAACATCGTCTACGACTGCACGCACGGGCAGTGGCTCCTCATGCAGGTCGCGTACGACAGGAAGATCAAGCTCTTCGCGAGCCGCAGCGCCGCGGGCGTCGCCGACCTCGCCGCCATCGTCCCCGACGACGCGCAGGTCCTCTTCACGGGCGCCTTCCTGCCCAAGCACGCCAAGCGCCTCCTCAAGCTGCGCAACCTGCACTCGGTCGTCGTGCCGGACGCCGCCGCGGCGCGCGCGCTGAGCGACGCCATGGCTGACGAGCGCGCGCGCCTCGCCGCCAAGGGCCTCTCCAAGGTCTCCCGCGCGCGCGAGCGCTACCTCACGGCGGGCGGCGGCGCGCAGCTCGCGCCGCCCGACACGGCCGTCCTGGAGCGCATCCGCGTGTTCCTGAAGCTGCCGGAGGAGGGGAGCACGACGGCGGCGGCGGTCGCGGCGACGCTGGCGGAGGTGCGCGAGGGGTGCCCGGGGGTGGAGGTGATGGGGCTGTGGGGGGAGGGGCGCGGCGCGTACGCGCTGCTGCAGGAGGTCAAGGCGGCGGTCAACGCGCCCAAGCTCAAGGTCACGCTGCCGTACCGCGGCGTCGAGGAGTCCTTCAAGTGGAACCAGGGGCTCGGCGAGGGGCGCGGCAGCATCATCTGGACATTCGAGTTTGAATAGCGCTTGCTTTTTTTGCACGCCGCGTGCGCGCTGCGCGTTTGGGGGTTCTGCCTCTGCTCTGGGTGTGCTTCTGCAGCTGCACCGCACGTGTGCAGCGCTTCTCATGTTCACTGCTGCCTTCATTACTGCAGGCCATTTCTGGGGGGGCATGTGCACATGTAAGACTTGTGGCTCCGCGGTGGCACAGATGGTGTTGGTAGCCCGCACTCAGGTGATGGCGACATGACCTCATCTCTTTCGCAAACTTTGGCAGCAGCAACGAGCCACGAGCTAACGCTCAGTAGGCCCCTTCAAGGCGCGTGTATGTCTGTTCTCATGTCTGTTGCTGAGGCGGTACATCTGGCGGCACACATGGTCATACCACACTCAGATAGCAGCAGGGCTGCTAGCAGCAGCAAACTCATGTGTGGGCAGTCTGGGCTAACAAGAGCTTCATTGTACATGTGTACTACATACCCTGCCTGTGCACAGCGCACGGAGAGGGCATCACAAGTCGGAACTCGCATCCCTCCCCTCTCCACGCATGCTGCTACCAGTGCATACATCAGTAGCGCATATGACTGGCGCAGCGCCACCTGTCTGTCCCAGAGCCAGTAGCCGGGACCGTTTGTGGCAACACACTCGTTGCCACACACCCCGCATGCTCCTTATCCACTTCAAAACTCAAAACGCAGTGTGCGGCGCGCCTGACGCCGACTACTATGCGCAACGGCCAAGGCGCGTGCGCTGCATGACATGAGCGGTGGGGGTGTGGGTGCGAGCGTGTGTGCCCCCACTGTGCGCGGGGTGGGGGGGGGGGGGACAGGGGAGGGGGTGCAACCTGAGGACCGTGGCTGGAATCCCCGTTTGCTGTGCGACGATGGCTTGTGCGCATAGGCACGTCACCTCGCGCGGCCGTCGTATTTGCGCTTGATGCGGTACCCGAGCGTGCCGAAGACGACGGTCGTGCCCAGCAGGCTCAGCAGCCCTAGCACGTGTCCGAACCTGTGCACGAGCACGGACGAGAAGGCGATGCCTGAGAAAATGTACGCACAATCAGGGCTGATGCGGCCAGCGCGCCAACGGGCAGATGGCAAACAAATGCACATGTGCATGGCATGACGACTTAAAGGTGTTCGTTGCGCAGATACTCCATGCGTTGGTGGACGCAACACATGCAGTACATTGTCACTCACTGCGGCGCACAGCCGCCGTCTTGTAAAGGTTGCGCACGCACGGCTATATGCCTGGGTGCATCATATGCAAGGCCCGCAACCCGTCCCAAGTATCCAAGAGCTGCAAGCCATGCATTTGATCCTCAGCTGCGTTGCCAATCATCAGGCGCTGCACCAGCTGAGCCTTGGCACCGTTCACCGTGCACGTGATGAAGCAGGGGTCGCTCTTGGAGCGCAAATACCGTTTGTCGAAATGCGCCACGCCCAAAGTGGTTCGCAAGCACTCACCACAAGGTGCTGATGACCAGGCTGAACATCTGACGGCAGGTCATGATGATGGTGAAGATGATGGGCCCAAAGTTCTGTGTGACAAGGGCGGCACGCACGAGGGCCAGGCGTGAGCGCTGGATGTTCGTGGCGCGTGTGGTCAGGGACAGCATACCAGATCATGCTTCAGCAGACAAGTGATGTGGCTCCAGGCCAAATGGATGGGCTTTGAAACAGACAGGCAAATTGGCGCATTGACACTTGTGCTCACGCTCTGCTTCGGTCAATCATGCGCCAAGCAACGCAGACAGTGACAGGCGAACTGCGGCAGGGTAGCACTAGTGCGCACGCTTTGCAGCAGTTCACAAAGTCTACAACAGGAGGTCAAATCAAAAGCACCCATGTCCATTCCCACAGTGCACAAGGCAAGGCTGCCCGCTGTTGCAGTTCAAACAGTGCTTCACGTTTCGGTACACAACGCATTGGCGCTGCTGCGATGCCGTTTGCGCCAGAGGTTGCGGCATTTTCAAGCCTCTCACCTTGATCGTGTAGAAGATGAAGAGCTGACCAGTTGCACTGCAAAGGACGAGAAACGAGCACGAGAGGCATCGTTGGCGTACGATTTGTCATGTGATTTGCTGCACACATGCGCTGTCAGTCTAGCAGCTCAGTCAATACATAACTTGGCCATCACTCCCAAACCAGCCTGGCCCTTACCCTAACCCAGACTAAGCCAAACACATCGCCACAAGCCATGAATGCATGCGGAGTGTACATGGTGGCACCAGGCAAGGCGTTGCTGAACACGGCAATATACATACTTCTATGAAGTACAGTATGATAACAAATGCGCAACTGATGGTGCACCACCCCAACAACCGTACATACGCGTTGCTGCGCTGACACACAGTTGAAGAAGCTTGTCTGCAATCTGACCACAAGTTGCCTCAACACCGCGACATTGCAGCTGCACACCCGCAACCCCCCAACAAGGACCCCTGAATTGAAGCCCATGGTTATGCCAGCCGGAAACGACGCATTTCCCCGCCCCCCCCCCCCCCCCCCCCCAAGTACTGAGGCCTGGCAAATCGCCTGCGCAATGTATGGCACTAGCACAGCCCCTGCGACGGCCACCAAGTGCACGCGACGTCGAGCGGACCAGCACCCAGAGGTGGCGCCCTGAGCCTGTGAGCTGCACAACACGCCCCGAGACGTCTGCGCACACAGGCGCTCACCTCGTGATGCTGAGCGTTGCCAGGTGCTTGAGCGCGACGGGGTGATCCATGACGAACGCGATCGACGAGAAGAGCTCGCCCGACCACAGCAGCGCCACCGTCGTGAAGAAGATGCTGAACATGTTGATGCCCAGCATCATCTGCGCGCAGCGCGTAAGGGAGGGGGGAGGGGGGAACGCAGCCGGAGAAGAGGTTATGCGCGCCCCCGCAACGACGCAGCAGAGCGCTGCAATGACGAGTCGAACACAGCAAGAGGAGCGCTGCTTGCATGAAGCCCGCAGCCAGGAAGGCGCTGGCGAGCGCGTGCTGTCGTCGTACTGCGCGGCTGCTGTTCACGGGGGCCTGAGGAGGCGGCCCGAGCGGCGGCGCTCTATGAAGCGAGTGCTGCTGCAGACATGAGCACTGCCATAGGAGACAGCGCGCGCGGCGCCGGGCCCAAGCAGCGCATCAGCCGATACATTGCGCCGATCCTGCTTTGTCCGCAACGCTGCAGCGCTGTTGTGCGGAACTCCTGACGCAGGCAGCAGACACGAGTACACACGAGTACACCACAGGCCTCAGTGTACCGGTGACGCACCTGGTACTGGTCGATCTTGTACGTCTGGAAGATGCGGTCCTGCCACTGGCTCGTGAAGGAGTCGCACGTCAGGTACATGGCCACCAGCAGCAGCCCAAAGAACTGCAGGAAGGGGGGGGGGGGAGGGCAAAGCAACGAGCGGTACACAGCAATTGTGAGGGGCTGCAGTCCGTGCGGCAGAGGGCAAGGTCTTGGCGTGATGCTCTGGGTGTAGCCACACACTTCACTACAATAAAAAGCAATCGTTCTGTCTGTCTTGCATGCGCATCAGGCGTTCGCCCTTCCTTCCCGACAGCTCGGCACGCCGTGCAGGGTACTGCACATCCTTGCCTCCGCCCGTCAGAATCCTCCACAAAAAAGGTGTATCCACCTTGTGAAAACACTCACAAAGCACCGTCGTGACTGGGAACGACCGCCCGCAGCACGTCGGTCCTCACCGAGGAAAAAAGGACACTCAATGCGGCAGCTGCGGGTGCGCTGCGCGCAGCATGAGGTGCAGCGACAGGTCGCGCCTGCGCAGTCTTCGGATCATGAGTCGTGAGTCGTATACTGGCCGCCGGCCGCAAGACGCATGCAACCCCACACCTGTAGTGCGCCTCTGAACCACGCGCGCCGTGGCGGCACTGCATGCTGCCCAGCTGCGGTGCTGCAAGTGTCGCCGCACTGGTGCGCACACGAGTGACCACCAGTGGACGCTCGTAAAGCCTTTTCTCAGATTCGACTGCGAGCCGCCAAGATTGACTGAACGTCGGCTCGCACGTGCACTCTGGCGTCGCAGAGCTGCACAAGTGCCCTGCGGCAATGCCTTCAGGGCCAGCAGCACTTGGTCACACCAGGCGCCTCGTAAGGAAGCAGTTGATCTGAGGGCGGATCCCCGTTGGCAAACGCTCTGACTAAGCTCTACAGCGGGTCGGCCTTGTGATCTGAGTCGACTGACGCTGGCGGCGAATCTGAGTCGGCGGACGAGTCGTCGCCGTTGGACGGATAACAATGGTAACTGCCCGCGCCTGACAACTGACAAGCAGGCCCGCACTTCGCTGCTTTCTTCAGCCTCCAGACCCCCCCCCCCCCCCCCCCCCCCCCGCGCGCGCCCCCCCTCCCCGCTTTTCATCTGCTGCACGGCATGCGTGCGTCAGTGCTCACCATACCTTGTAATGAGGTTTGCGCGCGACTGAATAGGCTTCATGTGGACATATCGGTCTGAAGCTCACTCCGTGGAGCTCGGAGAGAACAAGCACATATGTGACTAGCAGACAAGCACTCTGGCCTGGTGCTTTCCGCCACAACACACTGCATAGTGATTACAGAGCGCCAGTCTCAAGCACCATCTTATGCTCAATTCCAAGTCATTTGCATCTTCCGCAATCCGCAGGCATCTGGAACCTTTGAGTACGCAACATCCGGAATCCGAGCTGCTTCCAACACATGAATCACCACTAAGGCTTTCATGAATGCACTAGTCGTGCTACGACAACGATGGTTGCCACCTGATGCCGTCATGTTTATAAGTGGTACCACAAATGGTGCATTGGTCAATGCCTGCATTGTAGTAATGTCAGGCGGTCTCACCAATGACATGGAGCGGCTCTCCCCGTGCACTGCCCCATGCACTGCCCCCTGTCCACACACAGACGCACTGCATGATGGCAGGTAGACCGACATATCGGAATCGGTCGACATGTCCCACTGCATCCTTTCTTACATTGCAAACCATAGTACTTCTGATTGCAGCAACTCACGATTTGACTGTGTTCAGCCCTCTAAACGACACAGAGCGGCCCTCCCCATGCAGTGCCCCCTCTCCATAGAGAGATGCACTGCATGGGGATATGTAGAATAAAAATGTTGGAAATGTGTACTGTAGACAGATCCTACTGCATCCCTTTTTACACTTCGGTTATGGCAGTTCTGACTGCAGCAACTCACGATTTGACCAAGTTCACGTTGAGCCCTTCTGTACTTATGCACCGCACACCGTCCTTGGCAGTTGTGCGCATGCGTCGAACCTGTTGGGGCTGGGCGCTCCAGGAGAGTCACAGCCCAGAGCACATCCCACCAGACAGGTTTCAGACAATGGCCTTTGTTCTGACACAAAGGGCTTCAGAAGCAAACCCCCAAATATGCCAAGTGCCGTAGCACCTACAAGAGCTATGCATGCGCCTGCATCTGCCGAGCACTGTTGCATCTATGTCAGTCCATGTGCTCGTGTTTGCACCGACCACTGCGGCGTTTGTGTCCATACACGTCATTGGAAGCAGCTACGTATCTTCCTTGCCGTCAAAACCTGGTGCACTGCGGGGCATCTCCGCTGCTTCAAATGTATACGTGTACACGTGCGTCTGTACATGCACATGCGTGCGCCCGCCGAGGTTGCTGTGTCCGATCCAGTCACCTGCGTCTGCCGCGCGTCCTCGTCGTCCTTCGCGCTGCTCTCATTCAAGCTGAACATGCTCACCCCCACCGTGATCCCCACCGCCTCAATGTACTCGATCCTGCGGGGGGGAGGGACCGGCCGCAGCGCCAGCAAACACGGCGGTCAGATGACTAATCGAGGCGCCAGACCGCCGTTACACGGCAGTTAACAGCAACTGTTGCACGGCCGTTACAAGCAGGTGCAATGTGTGTAACTGCAGTCAAGCGCATTGCGGCCGCGTGCGTGGCGCGCAAAATCCATTCGACGGCGTCACCGCGCCAATGTGCATGCATGCATGCACTACGACGCGCGTGCAGCAAGGCCATCGTCACATGCCACGGACGGACCAGAAGACGCCGAAGGAGGATGCACTCGCACACGGGACGCAAAGCAGAAGGGGCACCCTGTGCTGCTGCAGTGCATGCCTGCAGCAGCGGCAATGGCGCCGTGCTGCCGCGACTCACCACGGGTAGCTCTTGTGGTGCACAAACTTGCCCACGAGCATGACGGGGATGACCTTGCAGGACTTGCTCACCACCTGCATCGGGAAGCTTATGTACTTGAGGCACTCGTACTGCGCCCACGAGCTGTCGCGCGCAAGCGAGCAGCAGCGACCCACGTCAGCGGCATGACACTGAAGCATTTGACGTTGATAATGGAAGCTCAGCGATTGCGAAGAGGATCTTCCGCCGCTGAGCGTGTCGCATGCGAGTAGACGCCCTCGCACGTACAGGGCGAATTTGGAACACAGTGAAGAGCATCGGCTCTGTCTTGCAGTGCACTATGATTATAAGCTGCTGCTCTCTGTCACCAGGCGCCAGCCGGTGGATGCAGAGTCCTCGCCGTAGCCTAGACGCCCTTGGCGGCATTGCTGCCGATTTCCGTGCGACAGAAGTCGGCGCTGCATAGATGCGTTGAAGTTCATGGTTAAGTACAGAGCTGAGGCTGACTAGCATGCAGCGTTAGCGTTTTGCTGACGTCATCAGGTGCAAGAATTGATGGCGTCTATAAGGTGCATGCTGCAGCGCCATTTGCATCAGAGCGGCTGACGCAATTTCCTCCGCGCTGATGTGCCAGGCACGCACCTGAGAACGTTGCTGAAAGAGCAGGGCGCAAATTGCACCAAGGGGGCCTTTGGGCGGGTGGCATTTCCTGGCCGTAAACTTGGGCCATACACGAGCGCGGCTGCCACCAGCAGTGCCAGCAGCCTGTTGCTGAAGACCACGAACGTGCTGCTGGGAAACTTCTCCCCGTCGTAAGTTATTGTCATGATGACCTGCGGAACACAAGCACGGGTAGCGGACAACATGGGCTGAGAACGAATGTTGCAAAAGAGAGCTTTCACAGACAGCAGGCTGCTGGTGCTCGAGGCTTGAAATGTCATGCATTGACTTCATGCTCGTGCATGGCAAAAGCGGAACTAGCGGTTACGTGATTATTTCGGCGAACTCTATTTTTGTCTCGCTGACTTACCTCCTGCACAAAACCCCATGTGAGATACGACGCTAGCAGCCCCACAGAGCAGAAGGCGAGATTACATGCTTTTGCCATAAAGGAGTCCTTGATCCTTTTCTCGTCACGCGCCGTTGCTTCTCGCCTGCGTCGAGGTGGGACAGCAGAGCAAGCACACATTCAGCACAGAGCAATGCCTCGCCTGGCCAGGTCGACCGGTTTTGCGTGCAACTGAAGGGAATTCAACTCTCAGAGCGCGTACAACTGCTTACCCTCTTGATGGGCTGTCCCCCAACAGCGTACTGCGCGCTTCCTCGACATCAGCTTCCGGTCTCCTGCCCCCGGTGCTGCTGTGGTCGCCGTTCATTTCCTTGGGAGATTTTTCGCTGCTCATTACCGCATGCGCCAAGCGAGCTCAGTGCGCACTTCGGCGACGCACAGCGCTCCTGTCTCAACGTTGTTTAGCGGGGCGAAAAGAAAGTGTCCCCGTAAAGGCGTTCAGGGGCCCCCCTTGCTGTTGGCGTTGCCCCCCCTCACAACATGTTGTTGGCAGTTGCAAGACACAAGGGTCGCTGACATTCAGCAGATGTGCACCCCACACCTCATGTTGTAAGGGCGGCAGACCCCTGAAAGAAAGAACTAAAAGCAGAGATGAGCTGTGTCTATGGGAGTCCCTTGGTGGGCCAGCATGGGAACACCCCCCAAGTACACCCTGTGTTGCATGTGACAGCCTCGCGCCTAGCAAATGGTCCGCAACACAAAGCGCCAGGCATATGCAGTCAAGCGCACCCCGCAGCAGCACCCAACAAATAACATCCAGCAAATCACCAGTACACGTAGCATCACTGCACGAACACATACACAGACCGCGGCCGCCGCAGCGCGCCACACGCAAGATGCAACAACACTCGTGTTCATCGCATCTCGTATTATCACCGCCGCCTGCCTACGCTACGCGAGCCGCAGGTATATGCGTTTCAGCTGCCGCGCCTCGAAGCTCACGGTGCGCGCGGGGCGCGCGCCGCCGCCGCCGCCCCCGTCGACATCAGCAGCGGGCGACACCGCACTGGCGCTGGTCTTGATGGCCTTGCCGTGCAGGTCGGCGGCGTCGAGGAACGCGATGATCTCCTGCAGCGACGCGTCCTTGAGCATGAGCATGTGCTTGGACATCTGCTCCGCCAGCGCCAGGAAGCAGCGCTGGGGGGGGGGGGGGGGGGGCAGTATGTGTGCGTGTGGGGGGGAGGTCAGTGACGCGACAGGTGCCAGGGACGCCAGCATGGCATAAAAATGACAGATGGCAAAGCAAATGGTACTTGTGTCAAGAGCTTCCTGAGCACATGGTCAGAACTGCGGATTCAGCAAGGAGGCAAGCGTACAAGGTAGCATGGCGATGTGTGCTGCCCTTGAACGTCAGTGCTTCCCCTTCCAGGCATAGTGGGTCAGAAATGCTGCCGCTGAGCGCGTGGGGATGGCAAAGGGGCCTTTGTGCTACAGTCAGCATGATCAACCTCCACGGGACCCGTATGAATTGCCCCTTCCCACAGCATCAACAGCAAGGTCAGCAACAACAAGTAGGCCCATCCCCCACTGCCATGCTTGCATGCAAACGCGACGGCGCAACGCGCTCCGCCGCGAGCGCCTTGAACGGGCTGCCGCGCGTTGAGCATCATCGACACAGCAACGGCGCTGTCCTCAAACTGCCTGCCGAACCCGCGCTCACGTGCCGCGCCGCACCCACCTTTGCGTAGTACCACGTGTCCATGCTGAGCTTCTTGTCGTACGGCTCGAGCGACTTGATGACGCGCGAGATGCCAAACTCGAAGTTCCCCTTGGCGCAGTACAGGGTGCCGATGACGAGGTTGACGATGCACAGGTGCAGCGTCTGGCGGTCCGGGTCCGTGTACGCCGCTCTCTCCTCCTCCTGCGGGGCAGGATGGCAAGCGTGGCGGCTGCTGTCAGCGCCGCAAAATGAAGCTGCTAGCACTGCTGTTGTGTGTGGTTGTGCGGCCTAGGAGAGTGTCACGGGGCGCGGACGGCGCGCTGCGGCTGCCAGCGCAGGGCGGCAGTGCTCAGGTTTACTGGTCTTGGAGCACCTGAGATGAGTGATTAAGAACGGTGTGGCACTATGCCAGACGTCTGCAAGATCAAATGACGAAGCACCGCAAGTGTACTTGGTTGTTGAGAAACACGCGCACCTGCTGATGAGGCATGGCAGCTTGACACACCCTCACATCACGCCTCGTAACTGCGGCGAGGCGTGGCGAGCGGCGGCCGGGAGCTCGCACGCTGACATGAAGTCTTCAAACGCACTTCCCTACAGCCTTGCCACCCCTCCCACCCCGCTGGCCAACAAATGCACGCAGCTATGGCAATGGGACCTGTTCTCAACAGCCCGGCACACCCTCGCTACAGCACGGTTCCCCATGCGCCTGCGTGCTTCCGTTCATTCATTCTCAGTTCAACGCTCAAATTCCACATGAACACTGCGGCACATGCGGGACTGCGCCGCGTCGCCCTGCGCCCTGCCGCTCACCGTCTCTATGCGCCGCATGAGAGGGAATCATCCTCCGCAGCCCGGCACACCCTCGCTACAGCACGGCTCCCCATGCGCCTGCGCGCTTTCCTTCATTCTTTCCCGCTTCATCGCTCAACTTGCTGCGCGCGCTGTGCAACGTGTACAAAAATGTGCCGTGGCTCTCACCTTCTCTATGCGCCGCATGAGCTCCTCGGCCTCCTCGTTCTGGCTGGTCATGATGTGGCTCACGCACAGGTTGGCCAGCACGATGGCCGGCACGCTGAGGATGTCCTCCTGGTGCTTCTTCACGATGGGCTCGTAGTACCGGATGGCGTCCTTGAACTTGTTCTCCTGGGCGGCACAACAGCAAGGGTGGGTGGGATGAGAGTTTGGGCACGGAAAAAAGGGTTAGGGGGGTGAGCTGCAGGTTGAGTTCTGGTGTGGCGCTGAATGCAGGCACCTCTTAGTGGTGAGATGGGCATTGCGCACTCCGGCTTGGGCGTGCTTCTGTGTTCAGTCTACAGCACTTGAGAGCGGCTCAGTATGCTGGCGTTACGGCAGTTGCGGAATCGCCGCGTCACCTGACATGTGCTGCACAAGCCGCCGCAGGGCGCCAGCACGGCCGCTGCGACAGCCGGAGACGCATTTTTCTGCACCGCTCGCGGGCGAACGATGATGTCTCGCGATGCTGCGAAGCAGCAGCGGGGGCGATTACTGTTTTGCGGAATGAAAATTTACTGCTGCTTGCGGCATCCGCGAACCACGACCAGAGACACCCTGTCATCAGCAGCAACAAACACTGACATTACTCCTGCGTGCGCAGCCTGCGTCGCAAACGCGCACCTGGACGGACCCATGCAAAGATAAGCCTAGGCGGTCGCTGCGGTGACAATGAAGTGCTGCTGCCGCCGCAGCCGCGGCAGCGCAGCGCGCACCTGCATGAAGAAGACGTGCGCGACGTTGAGCTTCCAGACGTCGTGCTCCGCGCAGAACTCGCCGCTCTGGCGGAAGATCTTCTCGACGGCGGGGTAGTTGTCGCGCTCCCAGTACACGCGCGCGAGCGCCATGAGGACGGGGACGTAGCGCTCGAGCGCGTCGTCGTAGGCGCGCAGCGCGCCCTTGATGGCGTCGTTGTCGCGCGCGAGCCGCGCGTCCTGGATCTTCTTGGTGAGCCTCCGCAGGCCCTCGACGTGCCGCGCCGCGAGCTCGTCGTACTTGCGGTACGCCTCCTCGGGGCTCGCCGTCGCCATGATGGCGGCGTCGAGGTACTCGTACAGCTCCGTCGAGATGAGGCGGTACGTGAGGTGCGCGTTCTCCGCGAGGATGTCCGCCGCGAGGTCGAAGTGCGCGTGGCGGCAGTGCAGCAGCAGCAGGTTGCCGAACGTCTCCGGCGGGTACGGCGGGTTGCTGAGCAGGAACGTCAACTTCCGGAAGCCGTCCGTAGGTTCCTCGTCCATGCGCATGAGCGCCTGGTTGTGGAGCGTCACCGCGTCCAGCTCGCGCTCCGCGCGCGGCGGCATGTCGCTCAGCGCCTCCACCGCCGCCTCCGGGTTCTTCATGGTGAACTCGATCGCCGCCTTGAGGTTGAAGGCCTGGCGGCCGGGGGGGGGGGGGGGGGGCAGCGAGGTTCAAGCGCCGAGTAGTCTAGGCCAGTGCCGCAGCGATAACTCTCACGGAAACGCATGCGCATGAGCCGTGCCCGGCCCGTATCATAGCACCGCAGCCTCACGGGGTCTGCTTACCCTCAGCCTACAGTACTTCAAGTACTTGAAGTTTCAAACATCAAGTACTTGAAGTAGTAGCAACGCCATCTCGAAGCGCTCACCTCCACGAGGTATGTCTCCGCAAGCACCGCGCTGTTTCCCACGCTGCGCATGTCCGCGCCGTCGGTGCTGGACCCCACGCCCAGCTCCGGGTGCTCCCGTACGCCGCGTTCGATCACCTGCGCGTCAGCAGCGGCGGTAGTACGGGTGGAAAGGGGACACCGGGTCACGCTGGTGGGCACCCACACACTGTGCGCAAATGGCGAGCACCGCGCGATCAATGCGGCCGCAGCGCAACGGCGACGCATCCGGCGGCGACGTGATAGGTGTCGCCGGAGCGCTTACGCGCTGCCGCTCAAAGCGTATGGAGGGCGCCACTGCGCCGCCGACAGCGCGCGTCTGCGGCGCGCCCCCGCACACCGACGCAGCACGTGCGCATTTGCAGAGAACGCGCCAATTTCACCAGGTGACTCACCTCAGCGACGCCCTTGAGCGCCGCTGCGTGCGCGTTCTCGCGGTAGTGGCACAGCGCAATGTTGTAGGCGAGCTCCGGCTGGTAGCCGGCGGTGTTCATGGCGTCGGTGTACTGCGCGCGCGCCTCCGCAAACTTGCCCTCCTTGAACGCCGTGGCCGCGTAGTTGACGACCACGTCGGGGTCCTCCGGGTCCAGGCACTGGTCCAGGAGCGCCTGCGGAGATGGCATGAAAATGTGTACGCTCCAGCATGTCAAAACACTTGCAAGGACATGATGCGTGCTGCATCGTGAAGAGAAAAACAGGTACAGAACAACAGCTCTTGCGCAATGCATAGCTGCCTGCGCGCAGTGCAAACTGCATTCACTTGCACACGCTGCTGCCGGCGGTGCCTGTGCGCCTGCAGCAACTACAGTGCCTGATGCGAAAGTGCTGTTCGGGATGTCGCAAAGCGGGCCCACGCGCTGCAAGTTGTGCACGGCGCAGCCCTCGGCAAATACAACACTTGATACCCTCTGACCATCAGCGGAGCATGGCGTCTACGATGCTGCGCACACTCCGCAGCCGCAAGCATGAGTGCCCCAAAAATCCCAACTCGTAGCCCCTTTGAGGCTCACCTTGCACGCCGTGAGCTCGTCCTGTTCGTACTTGACGGCGCTCTGCAGCATCAGCAGGCGCTGCGCGTACTGCTCGCCGTCCACCCTCACGGCCGCGCGCGTGGCTTCCGCGTACGCGCCCGCCTTATAGAGTGACTGCGCCAAGTATACCTTGTATTCCTCCACCCCCGGGCACACCTTGACTAGCTGTTCATACATGAGCGCGGCGCTCTTGAACTGCTGCGTCTGGTAGTAGCAGTAGCCCAGCAAGCTCAGAGCGGCACGGCTGCGCGGGAAGCTCTGCAGTAATCAGGAGAAAGGGACCACAGTGAGCATGCGGCATCACTGGTGTGCCTGATCCACAGCTACTGGCCAAGTTGCGGCAGTACGCGGCGAGGTGGAGCGTGTGGGATATGCTGCAGCCATGTAGAATTGCAAAGGCGTCGGCACCATTCAATGCTCAAGGCATGGCATACCTAATTCGCAACAGTTTTATGCTTGCACTTATAACAAACAGAACATCGTACCTGCAACTGGAAGTTCAGCAGTTGAATGGCGTCTGCATACCGCCCTTCCTTGATGGATCCGTAAACGGTCGACGTGAATTGACCTTCGGGTACCATGACGCCTCAGCTTCCGTTGTCGTCACTGCTCTGCAAACGTCTCTGCTGCTCTCTGGTGTCGCTCGTCGCACCTGGGCTGGCGCTCGTCAGTGCAGCTGATCAGGACTTTCGACAACGCAGGTGCTGCACACTAGCGCCAATGGTCTTCCGGCCACATCATCTTCGGTGAGCGACATACATTTCTGGCTCTGTCATGTGATGCAAGCAATTGCAACTGCCTTTCTATCTTTGAAAGCTGCCAGTTATGGTGGAAGTTCGCAACAACTTCAAACCCTATGGTCAGGTCTCAGCGCCTTAGACGTTGACTGTGTGCTCACTCACCTTTGCTTATCAGCTGTGGCAGCATGGGGTTGCTGTACACATTGGGAGGTGGTGCCGCTGGCCTGGGGCTGAAGTGGTGGACCAACAGCGTCAGGAAGGTGCCGCTGCGGCGAGGTAAGAAACAGTCTTTGCACACTGCAGCTCAGCCAGCACATTCACACGCGCCGCATCGCGCCTGCCACACTATTGTCTCGTGAACTCAACCCTGATGCTGCTTTCAACTACTCGCCCGCCGCTGCAGATCCGTGGGAGTACGTTTTGTACGCAGCAGCAGGCGCGGCGCTGTTTAGGCAAATACCCATCTGGGAGAAGAACCTGACGGAGCAGGTGAACACGAAGAGGGCGGCCAGGAACTTGCCACCAATCAACCGCGAGGGAGCTACTACCATGTTTGGTGGCTGATTGTCCAGACCACCTGGGGGTAATCTGCTACATATATAGCAATAGCACTAGGTTGTGTGAAGTTTGTGCCTCAAAGGCGGCCCAGCGTGGCAATGGCGATGGTGTTGTTTATACTGGATCCTCTTTTTCATAGTCTTCTGCGGTCCTTACATGTTTGCGACGATTGTTTTTTGATGCTGTGGTCATGTACGTTTACCAAGACTCCTCACTCTTGCCTCGAAGGCAGACTGTGCTGTGATCTTCTAGACAAGACGCAAAGGCGGTTTGCAAGTACTATCACACTGTATGCTCGTCGTGGCGCATCAAGCCAGTTTCTGCACACCATCCAGCCCTGCACCATCGCCGCCCTCAACAACTTGGGCACAATCACAACCGCATTTGGCACGAAATTCATTCAACATGCAAGTCACAATGGTCTCAAGCACAAGTTCATGTTGGGGACAGACAAGGCCGTGTTGCATGTATTTGAGAACCTCATATTGCTTGATCTGCTTGCGCAGCTCGCCTCCGCTGGTGCTTTGACAGTCTGAACACTTGCTAGCGCTGACCTGTCGGCCACATCACCGACAAATCGGCATTTCCACAGCTGCAGCCTTGAGTGAGAAACAGTTCAAGTGCAGCGCGAAGCTACAGTGATACTGTAGAAAGTTGCTGTTAGTGGACGCACTGTCGGCAAAGTTGAAAGCACTTGGCTCGTCACCTGTGATTCAGGCCATGTTCACCATTGCAGCACTGCCGCCACAGCCGCCCAGGTGCTGGCTTGATGGCCACACTGGAATACGGGTGCACGAGTCTACATCGTCGACACACGCGCACGTACTATGCACATACAAACCCCGCGGTCTTGGTGTTGTAAAACATGTGTCTCTGGGACAAAGCCTTGTTCGCTTCTTCGTGATTATGCATGAAACAAAGCATGCACCATTTCATCTCTGTTCGGCTGCATTCACAGTCAATGCTAGAATGCAGCCTGCCATCCAGTGAAGTTAAGAAGACTGCTTGTTGAACAAACACACAGCTGTGCGTTGCCCCATCATTAGTGAGCCACAGATTATGTTGGACCCTTGAAGGCCATTGCAAAGAATCTCTCGGCAACACATCCGGCGCACACAGGAGCTGACAGTGAGGATCTCTTTGTGAGCATGCAGAGATGTAATCGCCAGCAACGCACGCGTTGTGATCATTATGCGTATGAAACGCTTGAAACGCCTTGCACGGGCCTCAACACGCAACATGAACAGCAACATGGAGGGTGGATCCTAGCCCACCAACGCGCGGCCTGTGCGTCAAACACGCGCAGCTCGTACTGTCAAATACACGAAGGCCTGAGCCGCCGACGCAAGGCCTCATCGCAGCGCGAGGATGCCGCACTGTGCGGGCGGGCACGGGTAGCGCCTGATGCGGTCTCTAAAGACACTACAAAGATCTCAAAATGACGACGCTGCGCGATGACAGCTACACAGAGACAGAGCAGCAGCGCGCACGCGCAGGCGGCGCGTCACGACACGACGCACTCCTCCGCGCCCGGGGGCGCGCCGCCGTCGATACGCGACCGTATGCGCAGCGCGAGCGCGTCCGCCGTCGCGTGTGGTGCCGGGCTCTCGAAGGAGGCCACCACGGCGCCGGCGTCCGAGCGGCAGGCCCGCAGCTCAAAGTACGCGCCGCGCGCAACGAGCGGCTGCGACACCAGCAGCGCGACCGCCGCGGCGCCCACTTTGAACGTGGCCATACATCTGTCGCCGCTGCACGAGAGCGCGTACGGTATGCTGCGCGCGTGCGCAGCGCTGCTGCTGTCGTCGCTGCTGCCGCTAGCGCAGGCGGCGGCGGCCCCCTCGACATCGCTCTCGCCAGCCGGCCGCTGCTGCTGCTGCCGCCGCCGCTCCTGCCGCTGCACGCGAGCGTCGGCGACGCGCGCGCCGATCCACTGCAGCAGCGCCTCCACCTCCGCGCGCGACATGTCGTGGCCCAGCGTGGCGTACTCTGCGTGCGTCACGGCGTAGCCCGCGGAGGTCAGCCCCTGCGCCGTGCTGCGCGCCCACGCGTGCGACACCATCTCGTCGCGCAGGCCGTGCGCCGTGTACAGCGGCGGCGGCGGCGGCGGCGCCTGCTGCTGCTGCTGCTGCTGCGCGTAGAGCGGCGACGCGGCGTGCAGGAAGCTGCTCAGCGAGAAGACGCCCGCCAGGTGGCACGCCCACGGCGCTGCGATGCACTGCAGTGCGACTCCGCCGCCCATGCTGAAGCCGCCCAGCACCTGCGCGGGCAGCGGCGGCGGCGCGCGGGGGCAGCGGACAGCATCAGCGGCAGGTGCAGCGTTGTTGCGGGTTTGCGTCGTCCATGATTAAAATTTTTTTCATACAAGTACATCTCTTGATGTCATTGAGTGTGATTGTCGATGAGCTTTGAGAAGCGTTGTTGAATGAATATATATGAATGCTCTGGGAGCAAGCTTGGCATCCGTCATATCCACTCAGCAAGAATCACAATGTAGGTCTCTCACACTTCAACATAGCGGCAAGAGCCTGTGCTCTCTGTCTCTGCCTACTGCTGCAATTCTGCGTGAGCAATGTGGTCACTGTAGCTCTGCCCTGCTCACCACAGCGGACCTATCGACTCCCGCCTCCTCCAGCTCCTCCAGCAAGCCCTCCACGATCTCCATGGACTCAAGCACATGCTCCTCGTCAGGGATGCTATTGAAATCCAGCGCTAGTCTATCGTGCCAGACGTGTCTCAATTCGCCTTGGCACATGGTGTAGGGTCGCAACGGGGCTGTGGGATACAGGCAGAGGATACCCTGTCCTGCCAGAGTGCGCTCAAAGCTCCCTCCGGTGATGTAGTCCAGCCACTCCTGGACTCCAGGTCCCGTGTCGCCACTGCCATGTAGGAAGATCAGTCCACCTCTGTACTGATCACTCGTAGATGGCCGACTGCTTGTCATGAGGGTCGCCACACGCTGGAGGTGTGTGTACAGTGGTCAACTGTGCGTTGCGTTTGGCGTTTAAGCCGTAATCCTGTGATTCCGTAGTGCTGCTAGTTGACCTTACTGTTGTCCTGCACAAGCAAATGAGGTCGTGTCCTACGCGACAGCGAAAAAACACGTGTTGAAGTTAGCCTGAAAAGTAACGGCCGAAACAGTTGTGTTTGAGAGCACGTGAGAGGTGTGATGCCGGTCAGCAAGCACAGAATCGGCATGTCCTCACAAAAGGTGCACAGCTCTTGCATTTAGCGAGCAACAAGAATACAGTTACTTGGCGACCTAGCTGCGCTGAGGGAGATTGTAGCATGGATGACACAAAGGTGCTGCCGCCACTGACAGCGGGCGACGTCTTCCCTGATCTGCACCACAAGATGAGCAAGAAGATTGCTCAGCTGACCAAGGTGATCTACCACCTCAACACCAAGAATGAGGACCGGCAGTTCGAGCTGGAGGAGGTACGTGCTCTGCCAACATGCCAACAATTCAGCCTTCATGCGCTGCTGTAAATACCCAGGTGTCTGCTGCGTGCTTCGAAGCTAGTCACAGATGAACCGATGTATTCGATGAATCGACGACCTCGGTCACAAAAAACCCAAAAACTTGTTGCGCGACATTGCCAGGTCCTGCTTTAGCCATTGGCATGGAGAGGGTCAGTTCTCTGTTACTGTTTCTTAAAATCTGATTGTCGGTGAACGCTGTGCTGATGTGTTCAAGATGACAGCACCGTATTCGGAAAGTATGTCGCCAACCTCGTGAAAGTTCCACTGGGATGTTGGCAATACCGACAGTATTCTGACCCGACTGCTACAGCACAGTAGGCAACACACCAAGCGCTCGCATCGACCCCCAAGTCACCGCCAACGCCAACGCAATCCAACGGACCGCCAACGCGTGCTGGTCACGTGCGCGCTTGCGCCCCCGTCGCGGCAGGTGCGCGCCAACCACCAGAAGGAGATGCAGGACATACTGACGGACGCCGCCAGCAAGATCCAGCGCTTCAAGGAGTCGCTGGAGAGCAAGCGCGAGGAGGCGAACGCCGCCGCGCGCGCCGCGACGCTGGTCGAGAAGCACGAGCGCGAAAAGCGCGAGGCGCTCGCCGAGTTCAAGACCTTCCAGAGGGGCGTCAAGGAGCGCGAGCGGGCGCTGGCGCAGGAGGTCCGCGCACGCCTGGACGACGCGACGCGCGACGTCGAGGCGCAGCGCGGCGCGTTCGCGGCGCAGTCCGCGGCGCTCGCGGCGCGCGCCGCCGGCTGGCAGGGCGCCCTCGCGGACGCGCGCGCCGCGGCGGCCGCGCAGCTCGCGGCGGCGCGCGACGCGCACGCCGCGGAGCTCGCCGACGCCGTGCGCGAGGGCAACGAGCGCTACAGCGCCATGCTCACGCAGCAGATGATGGCGCACGAGGCGCTGCGCGCGGAGGCGGAGGGGCGCGCGGCCGCCGCTGCCGCTGCTGCCGCCGAGCAGCTGCGCGCGCGGCTGCGCGACGCGGCGGCGGCGGCGGCGGCCGACAAGGACGCAGCGCTGGCCGCGGCACGCACCGCCGCTGCGGACGCGCTGTCGAAGCTGCGCGCGGAGGGCGCCGCCGCGGCGCAGAAGCAGGCGGACGACGCGGCGCGCGCGCTGGCGGCGGCGGCGCAGGACGCGGCGGCGCAGCGGCGCGAGGCGGAGGCGCTGCGCGCGTCGCTGGCGGCGCGGTCCGCGCGCAGCGGCGAGGAGGTTGCGGCGCTGGCGGCGCTGTCCGAGGAGCGCGCGGCGGAGGCGGCGCGCGCGGCGGCGGAGGGCGCGGCGCTGGCGGCGGCGCTGCGCGAGGCGGAGGCTGCAGCGCGCGACGCGCGCGCCAAGCTCGCGGCGGCGGCAGAGCGGCACGACGCGTACGTGCGCGCCATGGCGGACGAGCTGGCGGCGCGCGACGGCGCCATGTCGGCGCGGCTCGGCGAGCTGGAGGCGCTGCGCGCGCTGCTGGAGACGCAGGGCGCCGACGCTGCGGAGCGCGAGGCGACGCTGCGCGTGGAGCTCGCCGGCGCGGGCAGGGCGGCGCGCGCGGCGGCGGCGGAGCAGGCGCGCGCGCTCGCGGAGCTGCGTGCACAGCTGGAGGAGGCGCGGCGCAGCGGGTCCGCGACGCAGGGGGACCTGCAGAAGCAGGTGCGGGGGGCGGTGTAAAAAGTGCACTGCTCAGCGCAGGAAGACATGCAGTCTTGGAGGCTCCTCCTGTGTTGGAGCACTGTTTGTGGCTGCTTCACGGAGTGTGAGATGCAGTGCGCTGCACCGTCGCCCGCTGCTTACATCCACTCCCGCGCTCGTGATGCTTGATGCAGGTGCGTCTGCTGCTTTTCGCACACATGTCCAGGGTCCAGAACGAATGGAACGCCAGCTGTACCCCATACATTCGCATTCCCAACAAGTCACGCGCCCCAACGCGCTCTTGACAGGTGGCCACGCTGCAGGCCCAGCAGCTGGCGCGCGACAAAGACGCGGCGCGGCAGCTGTCCGAGGCAGAGGCCAAGCACGCCGACGCCTTGCAGCACGCAGCCGCCGCTGCCGCCGAGGCCCTTGCAGCGCTGTGCGCCGAGCTGGAGGGCGCGGCGGCAGTGGAGCGCGACGCCAGCGCTCAGCGCGAGGCGACGCTGCAGCGCGCCATAGCGGACGGCCGCGCGCAAGCGGACGCCACGCTCGCGGCAGCGGCGGCGCAGCACGCGGAGGCCCTCTCCGCGCTGGAGGCGCGGCTCGGGGAGGAGCTGGCGGACGCCGCCGCCGCCGCGGACACGCTGCGGCGGCAGCTGGACACCAGCGCGGAGAGCGCGGGCGCGGAGGGCGCGCGCCTCGCGGCAGCGCTGGCGGCGGCACAGGCGGAGGCGGCGGCGCTGCGCGGCGAGCTCACGGCGGCGGCGCAGCGCGAGGACGCCGCCGCGGCCGCGCTGGCGGCGGCGCGGCGCGCGGCGGCGGACGCGGCGGACGCGGCGCGCGCCGACGCAGCGCGGTGCGCCGCCGAGCTCGCGGCGGCGCGGCGTGAGGGGGACGCGCGGCTGGCGGCAGCGGGGCGCAGCGCGGGGGAGCAGGTGGAGGCGGCGCGTCTGGCGGCGGAGGCGAGCCACAGGGCGGAGCTAGGGGAGCTGCGGTCGCTGCTGAGCGCTGAGCACGCGGCAGAGCTTGCGGCCGCCGACGCCAGAGTCGCAGAGCTGGAGGCGGCCGTCGGCGCAGGGCAGGAGCGGCTGCGTGCGGCGGCGGAGGCAGCGGCGCGCGCTGCCGCGGAACTGCAGCAGCAGCACGATGCGGCGCTGGCAGTGCTGCGACAGACGCTCGAGAGCGGTGTGGCCGCGGCGGCGGTGGCTGCAGACGCACACTTGAAGGAAGCTGCGTCTGCCCACGCTAAGGCACTCGCAGCAGCGGAGGAGAGGCGCGCTGCGGACGCTGCCGCGGCACGAATCGCTGCGCAGGAGCAGAAGAGCGAACACATGGCAGCGCTCAACAGGGCGAGCGTCGCAGCGCAGGAAGAGGCGGCCGCGGCGGCGCGGCGTGCGGAGCGCGCTGCAGCGGACGCGCAGTCCACTGCAGTGAAGGCACTGCGCGCTGAGCTGCTGACGCAGCAGGAAGCCGCGCTCGCACAGGCTGCGGAGCGCGCGCAGCAAGAGGCGGCGGCGGCCGCAGCGCTGCTGGCGGTGGCGCAGTCCGATGCCGCGCGCACGGCCGCGCAGCTAGCTGACGCACAGGGCGCGCTGCAGCAGATGCAGATCAATGCCGCCGCGGCTGCAGAAGGCGCGCGGCGACGAGAGCTCGAGCTGGCGGCGCTCAACCAGGAGGCCTTGGCGGCGGCAGCGCGGCAGGGGCAGGAGGCACTGGCAGCTGCGCAGGCGCGGCACGCGGCGGCGGCGGCTGAGGCCGCGCAGGCGGCGGCGGCGCTGCGCCGGGAGCTCGCGCAGTCGGAGGCGCGCTTCGTTGACAGGCCGAGCCGCGCGGAGGACGTCGCGCGCATAGAGGCGCTGGAGGGCGAGGTGCGCGAGCGCGACGCGCGTGCGCGCCGCGCGCTGGAAGAGACGGCGTACTTCAAGCGCGAGCTGCTGAACCGCGAGGAGATGTACAACCGCAAGTTCAACGCGAACCCTGTCGTGGGCGTCATGCAGGTGGTGAAGCCGCGCGAGGCGGCCGCGGCGGGGGGGGTAGCCGGCATAGGATTCGGAGGCCGCGCAGGCAGCAAGCCGCCGCGGGCTCGGTCCAATAGCGTGTCCGCCACGGCAGCGGCGCCGTCGTCATCGGTACCCAGCAAGAAGCCGGTGCACCGGTCCGCATCTTTTAACTCCAACGTAGGCGTCGGCGGCGGCAGCGCCGCGAGCATTGAGTCGCGTCGTAGTAGCAGCAAATAATCAAGTCTCTCAGTGATGCTTGCCCAGTGCGTTTTTTGGTTTTTTGATGCTGAGAGTGCTGATCGTGCGCACCTGTGATCGCCACAACGTTCACACAGGGCGATCACCGCGACGGCCACACAGGGCGAAACACGGGCGTACATGCCACAGACCTGGATGCGGCGAGGGGCGCTGCAGACGCACGATGCCGCGGCCAAGGCGCACTATTCGTGCCCTCGCTGCGGCGGCCTGGGCGCCCTAGACATTAATTCCTGACGGAACACGCTCACCGACGCCAGGGGGGTGGTCAGGTTGATCATTGGCAGCAGATGGGCGCGCTGTTGGGGGGGGGGGAAGTACCTTCTTTTTAAGTCTTGAATATCGCCAATTTTGTTCCGCCACTTGGCGAATATATTTCGCCGAAGTCAACTTGAATTAGAATTGAGTTTTTTTTGCCCATCAAGAGCAAACACACAAGCACGCTACAAGAAGGCATGAACAAAGTCTCGCAGCCCGCCCGCCCCCCTCCCGATGAAGGCGACAAGGCCTGCACCCGCCTCTCCAAGGTGCAGCAGCAATTCTCGCAGTTTGGTTCTCGACTTCGGGCCTTGTCTGACCCTGCGAACTATCAAGACGAGGATGAAGGTACGCAAGCCGTGCGAAGGCATTGTCAATGTCGATCGGTCTTGTGCTTCAATCCAAAACTCATCTTGCTCCCTGGCTCTCGTGTCGTTGTCTGTTTGCACCGATCTCCAAGATCTGGCAGCTGCCCGCAAGAAGGCCTCCAGAACAAGCCCCCTGGCTGCCCTCAGCGACGAGGTGATGGCGGGAGCCTGCACGTTCCTTCCCCCCTCCGACCTCATATTCCTTTCCCGAGCCTGTCAGAGGCTGAGGGCCGTGGCCTTGCGCCCCCACCTTTGGCGGGACATCTGCCTTCAACAGTGGGGCCTGGCTCCAGGGACCCCTACTCACTCGGCCCTAATGCAGGCTCCCCTTGGGCCTCACTTCCTGGAGCTCTACCCCCTCATCGAGGAGTACCCCTCGGGCTTCAACTGCTCCGCCCTAGACGCGGACTCGCGTTCCACCATCCACGCCGATGCCGACGAGGAGCCAGTTGAGGTCAAGACCGGAGCCAAGTCCGCTGGCGCTGGCACCAAGACGGCCCTGCTGGTGGAGTACACGGGTGGAGTGGGCCTGGGAAACCGCTGCGTCCGTACGGACGCCCCCTTCCCCTCCCCTCGCATCTGGGAGCGCCGCAGCCTGGCCGCCAGATCCGCCCGACACGGCGCCGCCGCTGGGCCCCTGGCCCTCATGTACAAGCTGCTGCGCGCGGTGCACGCGGGGGGCTCGCACTCCGCCGCGGCGACGCCTGGCGCGGCGTCGGCGGCGCTGGCGCTGCTGGGCGCGACCACCTGCGGAGCCTCTGTGCACGCGGCGGCGACGACGCCGCTGCCGTTCAGCACGCCCATCTGGACGGCGCCGGGCACGGTGGACGCGTCTGCGCGCGTCGTGAGCTACTTCGAGGTGTCCATCGCGCCGCGCACGGGGGCGCGCGGCGCCGGCGTGCCGGAGTGCATAGCGATTGGCCTCAGGTGCGCGCCCGCAGAAGTGGATCTTTCGGATACGAAGTTGAAGTGGACAATTGTGGTTGGTGATTAAGTGCCTTGAAGCGACATGCTGACGTTTCTTGCATCTCAAGGCGACAACATGGCATTTGGTACGCTCGCTAGGCGCTGCCACAAATTTTTACTCAGGCACGTGGCTGTTGCTCTGCGTCCGCTTGGCGGTCGCGCAATATGTTGGACTATTTACTGCTGTCCATGCCTCAGCACTTCCATGTAGAGCCAGTGCTGGCAAGTTCACCTGCAGCTCTATTGCTGCCAATGGCGCTTGCGGCTCCTGTCATTATGCACACTGTCATCGACGCCTATGCAACTGGCAGCAGCGGCATCACGCAGCTGTCAAATTTGTGACCACCCTCATCTATTGATACATCAATCCTTTGATTGTGAACCTTGTGGCCTTGGATCTTGCAGCGAGGAGCAGTTCACGCTGCAGGGGAAGATGCCGGGCTGGGACAGCTGCAGCTACGGATACCACAGCGATGACGGCGGCGCATTCCACAACGCGGGGTCCATGCTGTTCCGCTACGGTGAGTGCGCCAGCAGTGTCGACAGTAAATGAGCGAATCATGTGTCGTAGCTATGCTGCAGGCCAGCATAACAATTTTCCCTGGCAGCGGAGCAGCAGCAGTGCTGCACCATAAGCAACTGCCAAGCTTCGGGCGGTCGCTGAGGCAATGTCAGGTTTGTTTGCTGCGTGTTGCAGCAGCGCTAGGAGCATGTTGCGCTGTTTGCGCTGTGGGGAGTACAGGCTTGTAAGTGGGCTCAATGACTGTTCCACCGGGCAGCACCTCACTCAGCAAGGAGCGAGTCGCATTGCTGTCGGGTAGGAGTCATCTGCTGTAAATCAGCACGAGTATCAATTTCTGCGCTGCGATGCTAGCTACCTCAGTGCAGTACGTCTTGTGGCCTTTGCGCCACAGCTCCCGTCACAGTCGCACTTGCCGCCAGTTGGTGCATTCATACACGGTACCTGTGAGGCATGGTGACATCATGCTTTTATCGTTGAAAAATGCGAGTGACACTCATTTCATGAGGCGCTCTTGCCTTTATCTACACCAGCGTTCAAAATCATCAAGATCCGCATGCACAACACACAGCCATCGCCCCGTTTGCGAGCTCGCCCCACCCAATCTAACCCCCTCCCCCCCCCTTACTACTGATGCTCACAAACGCAGGCCCCACGTTTGGCCGCGGCGACGTCGTCGGCTGCGGCCTCGACTACTCGCACGGCGGCGGCGTGTGCGCGGACATCTTCTTCACGCTCAACGGCCGCTATCTCGGCGTCGCCTTCGCGGGCGTGCGTGCCGGCGGCCTCTACCCCACCGTCGGCATCGACTCCGCCGCGCCCGTGCGCATCAACCTCGGCGGCGCGGCGCCGTTCGCCTTCGGCGTCGGCGCGTTCGAGCGCGAGAGGCGCGCCGCGGCGGCGGCGCGCGCACGCGACGACGCCGCCGCGGCCAAGGCGGCAGCGGAGGCGCGCCACAACACGACGGCGACGCGCGCGCTGCTGCTCGGCGCGGCAGCGCTGCCGGCGCTGGCCATGGCGCGCGCGGAGGCATTCTAGGCGGCATGGCCGAAGGAGCGCTGCTGCAGCGGCGGCGGCTGCGCGGCAACGGAGGCGCGGCGGCGGCGCAGCGGCGGCGCGGCGGCGGCGGTGGCGGAGGCGGAGGGCGCGCAGCTGGGAGACGCAAGCTGCCAGCTGCCGCTGTTGTGCGGTCCTGCTGCGCTGCGGCGCCGACGGTGCTGATGGGAGAGGCTGCTGCGCGGGCAGCGCTGCGGCGGCGGGCAGAAGGGCATGCGTATCCATCGATGGAGCGCCTGGCGGCAGCGGCGCACCTGCTGCCATTGCCGTTGCTGCCAGCCCGTTGGCGGGGGGGGCTTTGGTTTTCGGAAGAGCGGGAGTCCAGCTCGCCGGCAGCGTGAAGGGGTGATTGCCAATTGCGGCTTGCACCGACATGCGGTGCCGCCGCTTCCGCTGCCGGCCAGCTGCCGCTATCGGCTGTATAGTATATGCCCGCAAATGGCCGCGCGCACGCGGTATTGCGGGCTTGCATGTTAACATGGGTGCATTGTGTGTGCGTGCAACAGTTGTGCAGTGACCCGGCTCGGGCGAGCCGCGGCTGACAGCACAAGGGGATGCATGGGGGGGTTTTAGATGTGAGCGGGGGACCAAAGAACCGTGCGCTGCGCCAGCGGGTTTACGGACTGTACATATGTAATGGTATCATACCCTGTGTCAAGAACGGAGAGGAGCGGCCTCAGGATTGGACGGAAGGGAAAGCGGGGGGGGGAAGGGGGGGGGGTATACCGGGTTTGGGGGTGGCTTGCTGCCATGCATTTTGCTTTTTTTCCTCCCAAGACATACACTAGACGTCTGCCCATAGACAGCCATCACACCGTGTGTAAGTAAGCGGCGGTTGTGCCAGGTGACGACCAATGTGTCAGTTTTCACGGTCACTGTGCGGTGGCGGCCCGGAGCGGCGATGGAAGACTTTCTGTGCAAATACGCAAAACCTGGCTGTCACGCATGCAGCGCGCGCCTCTGTGCTGCACTCGTACCCCCTGCATATGCGTCTAGCAGCATTGCACCTATTGGGTTCGGGTATTGGTCGCCATTATGCTCAGTCTTCGCCATTGTGCTCTGTCATTGCTGTCAGAAGTGACCGAGCCGCTTGGAGTGCGCAATGTGCAATCTTGCTCGTGTGATGCTCATTGTGCAATGTGGCCCGCATTTGGCATAGGTCCTGGGGCAAACATGATCGCTGATGCTGCATTAGTTCCTAGCGCGACAACAGGCTGTGTGCCATGCGCTTGCGGGTTTTTTCAGGTGTGTCAGCCTGGTGGCCAATGCTCCTCAATTCGCAGCGCTGAAGGTCTGGCGTAAAGCATGCTCGCCAGCATTGATGCTGACAAACTGTGAATGAGCATCACCATTGTTTGCCATGATGTCAAACATAGAGGACACACGCTTGCTGAGAGAGCATGTAAGTGCGGCGTCTGTGTCACATCTATTGTTAACAATTGCATCAAGCAACCATACAAGCTGCAGCGGCGTGCATGCAATGAGCTGGATGACACTGGTAAAAAAAGTGTAGTTCTATGTGAACGCAATGCACCAGGCCAACAATGATGCACCCAGCAGTGTGATACAGCGCACCTCCTACACCATGCATAAAAGTACTGAACAGGAGCACATGCAAATCTGGAAGCGGCGCTACGAGCACAGCTGCCGTCATCAACAGTGAATCAGTGCTGCGTCGGGCATGCACTGGCAGCAAATGCAGCAATAGAAGTCATGTCAACAAGGCAGCCATCACACGTTGATTCACAACCCAAACGAAAGACAAAAACTCAAGCGTGCAGAAGGAAGTGCCACGGCACCATATGCCATGGTGCGCGCGGCGCGTTGGTGTGATGATGATGTAGGGGGCAAAAACGTGTCGTGCTGCGGCAGCAGCGCTCAGCGACCATCACGACGCGCCAAACGCGCGCGCCCACATGGACTTCTCGGCCTTGGCCTGCATCTTCTGCTTCTTCTTGACCTCCGACCGCATCTTGAGCTGCGGTGGACGGGGACGCGCAAGTGCAAAATGAGTCATTACACGGTGCTGAATGCCACTCTAGTTGCAAATTGGGGGCACTCGCATCATGCGCAGGGGAGAATCACAGAGCCTCTGTGCAAATGCGTCACTTGCACTATGGAATCAGTGCAGGCAGTTGGTGCCCGTGTGAGGTGGGTGATTGCGCCCAACCGGCGGGCGTCTTTCGTCCGCGCAAGACCACCGCCGGCTGCGGAAGCGGTGGCACTGTCTCGCTCTTGTGCCAACGACACATCGTGCTGCGCGGATGGCATAGAGCTGCACGCTGACAGTGCTGACGCGTCCATGCTTGACTCACACTCTACAACCTGAGTCTCAATCTCTGTCACCCGCCCCCGCAATATGGGTCTTTGCAGCCGTGTCATGACCGTGTCATCGCAATGTGGCTGTGCCGGATACCATAGCGCAAATAAATGCCAACAACGCGTGACGCCACGCCGTACGCCCGCCTACACCGGTCCTGGCTGCTATTCTGTGGTGATGCAGTAACTTCAACTTCAACTTCATGCACGTCTTGGCACTGCAACAGACATTGCGCCACTCACCACTGCAGCGTCTTGCGGTGCAAGTTCAAATGCGGCGTCCAGGTCTGCCTCCGATTTGTCGTACTGTTTCTTGGCAAAGTATGCGTAGCCACGCCGGTACAGGGCTTTTGAGCTGCGCAACAGGAGCAAAACACGAGTCATGGCAGTAAGAAATGAATAGTGGAAGCGTTGCAAAGTCCAACAGCGCCATGAGGGTGGCACAGCATGGTCACAGCACCACGGGAATAAGGGTTTACCGCTACACCACTTGCGGACCGCAAGCAGCATTGGCAGGACGTACGCAGTAACAACGTGCTCGAGGCACTGAGCCAGCCAGCTTCCATGTAAGTGCAATATTGTGCAGCACGCTGGCGGACCTTGCAGAAGTACGCCGCATACTGTCGTCTTCTATAAATTTCCACTCTAGCGTGCCGCACAGGGTGAGCCAGTGGCGTTCCCGCTGCCAGTCCGTACCCATCGCAGCGGCACTTGTGAATTTCAAAGCATGGTAGGATTCAGACGATCCCTGATAACCCCAAGGGCCCCATAAGAGGCTCATTGAGACCCCGACAAAGCGTGCAGCGCCTTTGAAAACGCTGCTACAGGACACGCAGTGATACGGAGTGCACACGCAGCCGTGCCAGCGAAGCAAGTGAACTGCGCGCGCGCGTTGCGCCAGCGCACGCACCTCTTGGCGTCGATCTTGAGCGCGTGCGAGCAGTTGGCGACCACCATGTCCCACTTCTCCAGCTTGAGGTAGACCTGGCTCAGGTTCATGTACAGGGCCACCTTGAGGGCGTCCACTTCCGTCTGCAGCGGCGGCCGAAGCGGCGCAAACGAACGCGGCAGAACGGCGCAGCGCGCGGCAGGAAGAAAAGGCGCGTCAGCATGCGCTGCTGCCGTGTAACCAACGTGAGTGAAAGCGGTGGCGGCATGAGGGCGTCCACTTCCGCCTGCAGCGGCGGCGGCAGCAGAAGCGAGCGCGGCAGAATGGCGCAGCGCGCAGCAGAAAGGGAAGGCGTGTCAAGGCGACAGAACGACGCAGCGCGCGGCAGAAAGACGGGCGCGTCAGCACGCGCCGCCGCTGCGTGAGCGACGCGCGTGACAGCGGTGGCGGCATCGCAGCATGCGGCGGTGTGTCAAAAGGTGGACGGTGGCACCTGCCGCGGCGTGCACGCAAGCCTGGCCGCTGGCAGGACGACACACAAGCAGGCAGCGGGCGCGCTGCACCAGACGCCGCTGCTGCAAGGTGTTGGGCAAAGGCCTCACTCGCTCGCACAGCTGACATCGTCTTGTTGATGGACGCCCCCTTGGGCAACAGCCGCGCGCGCGCAACACTGAATTGAAACATCTTTTCAACACTGAATTGAAACATCTTTTCAGAATATCAATTTCGTGCTGATGACAATTCCCACCTGCTCGTCGGGGCTGAGGTCGACGAACTTGGCGGCGTGCGAGAGCGCCTTGGCGTAGCGCGCGCCCGCGGCCGTCCAGTTGCCGCCCTGGAACAGCTCGTTGCCCTCCTGCGCGGGCGCGGTGCGGCGGCGAGCTGGGGGTCAGGGCCACAGGGTACGTATGCGGCGTCACTAGCATGACAGAGTTGAAGTGCACCACAGTTGAAGACAGGGGGGAGGGGGGGGGGGGGGGCACTTGCAGTGGATTCGTGAAAATCGGCAGGCGCGAGGCAAACATCGCAACAACGCCCGCCCTCCTCCATCCCGAAGCGCCTCTACGCACGGCGACAGCGCACGGACGCGGCGCGCCATGGCCAGCGCATCGCCGGCCTCGCGGCGCCGCACTGATGCTGCACATATACGCGAGCGTGCGGCGTGCATCGACGCTCCAGCAGGTGCACCCGGCCGCAGTCAGCGCGCTGCTGACAGCTGTAACAGAGCAACAATGCAGCGTTTCGCGCAGAGGCGGCAGCGCGCGACGGCGGCACGCGCTCACCTCCTTGTTCTTGGCGAGCAGGCGCATGCGTTCCGGCTTTTTGAGGCGGCGCGAGTCGCGGTCGGCGTCCTCCTCGATGGCGTCGGGGTCGGCGGCGCGCTCCGCGGCGGCGCGCGCCGCGTCCGCCTCCAGCGCCTCCTCCTTGGCCTTCCGTTCTTGCTCCTGAGAGCGGCGAGGACGCGGCGCGCGCATGGGATTGAAGTCGTTGGCGCGTGTGTGAGGGGCAGCGCAGCAGCAACTTAGGAAGGGGACGGTGTGGCAAACGGGGCATGAATTATTGTTCCTGAGCGGACGCGGCGCGAGCGTGCGGTCGCAGGCGTTGACGCGGGCGTGAAGGTGGCAGCGTGCTAGCAGGTTCAGGGCGGGGTGAGGACAATAGTCCACGTCGTGCGAAGACGGGCGCATTGCGAGCGGGGTAGAGGCAACCGAGGCCATGTAAGGCGAGGGCGGGCGCGTTGCGAGTGGAGTTGAGGCGACTCAAATGGCCAGCGCAGTGTGCGCCGGTGGCGGTTGCCGCTGCAAGTTCCAAGCAGTTGAGCTGCCTCCGAGCAGCGCTGATGCGATGGCACACGCACAAGACTCCGCAGCGCTGCGTCAGCAGTGCTCGGCCAATGGCATAAGCGCTCAGCTCTGGCAGTGTCAGCTTTCAACTCGCAGCAGCAGCAGCGCTCAGCTCTCACCTCCGCCGCGTAGTAGCCCGCGCACATCTCGCGCAGCCGCGCCGTCACCTCCGCCTCCTTGGCGGTCATCTGCGGGGGACGGGGGGGCGCAAGAGCAGCAACAATCAGCATGCGCACTCATGAGAACTAAGCGGCGCTGCACCCGGCTGTTGTAAAACTAGCTGACCACGATCCCATGATCACATTGCCTCCACGGCGAGCATGCGCTGTGAAGGCGCGCGTGCGCATATCACGAGGCGGCACACGCGCATGAAAGCGGGCACGCGGGGCATGACGGCGAGGTGAAACATGCGCAGCGGCACGGGCCAAGCAGTACCAGAAACTGACGCCAGAGCGGAGGAGCTGCCGCTTCGCCGCGCGCGAGCCGCTACATCGCGCGCCGCGCCATGCGCAAACGACACCCTCCTTCGACAGTGCTATCAACGACTAATCTCAAATGTCTGTGCGAGTCCCAGGTCACTGCTGCGGTCGCTTGCGACTGCACGCGCGTATGCATACGTGCCTACCAGAGAATGCGAGCGCCGTCGTCGCGCGGGCCGCACCTGCTCCAGCGTGGCCTCCGCGGCCTCGTCCGTGTACAGCCAGTCGTCGACCTCGTCGAGGTACGGCGCGAGCGCGTCGCGCGGCAGCAGCGCTCCGCGCGCCCCGTCCAGCGCGCCGCGCATGCTCAGCAGCAGCCCCTCCAGCGCGTTCTTGCGCTCCGCGATGGCGTGCAGCTCCGCGTCCGCGGCGGCCATCTTCGCCTGCACGCGAGATAGACGCGCAATACGCGTGTCGTTCAGCAGCGCCGATGATGATGCGGCTTTGATGGCGATGCAGCCGCCTTTGAGTGCAAGCGTTGGCGCGGAGCACGGCGTGCGTGCGCCGGCGCTGATGCTGCCGCGTGGCAACAGAAGGTGACTTCGGACGCGCTTCTGCGCGCAGCGTCTGGCGACAGAAGGCGTGCGCGCGAGACGTGGAACGTCGGCGGCGTGGAAGCGCGACGTTGGGTCCGGAGCAGCGACAGCAGCGGCGGTCCGTGCGCGCGCGCCAGAGCTACCGCACGCAACGATCCTCAACAAGCAGCGCGCCGGCTTGCTGCGCGGCAACAGCAGCACACACGGGGCAAGGCAGGCATGCGACGCCAAACTTCAACTTGAGGTGCTCTCCGCGCAACCCACCTCCGCTTCAATGGCGTCCGCGATCTGCTCGTCGCTCATCCCGGATGCGTCCGCTGGAGGCGGCGGCGGTGGCGCGCCAGCTGCATATGCGGCGCGGACCAAAGGAGCGCGCGAGAAAGCAGGGAGGCAGCGGTGAGCATGCTTGTGTGGCTGCCCGAACAGGGTGATTGCAGCGTGCCGATTGCAGCGCTTGGCGCGTAATACAGCACCATGCAACTTGAAACGACTGGTGTTAAGAGATACATACATGCCATGGCTGCTGCGCCCAGGATGATGGCGGGTCGATTGCGCTGCTTGGCGCGTAGTTCAGCATCGTCCAACTTCAACTGCTGGTGTCAAATGGGAACACAGAATATGTACATGCTATGGCTGCCGTGTCCAGGGTGGAGCGTGGATTGCACTGCTTACGCGCAGTGCAGCAACATGAAACTTCAACTGCTGGGTTGGATAGACACGTACATGCCATGGCTGCCGCGCCCAGAATGGCAGCGCCGCACGCGAGGGCGGCATCGTCCATCTTGTAGCCCATCGGCACCCCCAGGGCCCCCACAATATCCTGCGCCAGAAAGCGACAGGAGCGCAAGATGGGCATAAGATTGACGGGTCAAGTTCAAGGTGGGGGTTTGATGACCAGGTCTTCCGTTGAGCAATGCGGAGCACCGACCTCAAGATTGGCGGCGCCACAAACACTCAAGGGTGGCCGGAAACGAGGTCGCCACATGTCCATTGCACTTGAGGGAAACACTTTCACACTGCAGAGATGCGACGGCAAGAGTGACAAAAGCGAGCTGTTGCCGATGCGGCTCACGAACCACTACATCATGTCATGTCAACTACGCCCCTCCAACACCGCTCGCTGACGCTACTTTTCTATGCCCAGAGCGGTTGCAGGCACACGTTTGCACTGCTTGCTCGGTTGCGGGGTGGCCACCAGAAGTAGGCACGTCACCTGTATCAGAAGTGGACACGCCACCTGCACCAGAAGTAGGCACGTCACCTGTATCAGAGGCATCCTGGCGCCACCGCCAGCCACCTCCACGCTGCTCAGCTGCTCCTTCACCTGCCGCAAGCGCAGTCAACGGCGCAGTCGCAGCGGGCGTGGTCAGTGCACACGCTCGCGCCGAAACGGCGTAAGGGTAGATGACACAGTGACCTGACTTCAATCGGCAGCTCCAGTTAGCCTTCAGCGATGCGTGCTTCTACTAGTTTAGGTTTCAGCGGAGTCCCAGTTGCCAGGGGGCCCGGGTGACAGGCAGCAAATTCCACATGAAGGAGTAGACCGAGTGCTGGCACGGATGTCGACGCTTCGTCTGCAGTGCACCATCACCGCGAGACCACAGCTCACCGCGGTCTCAACTGCAGCAGCACAGACAGATAGAAGAGTGGGGCGCGCCGTGCGGCGGGATGTCGACAGCGGCGCAGCGAGAGGGCGTGACCATGGCGTGCTGCCGGCACCGGAGGTGCGTGCGCACGCCTGAAGACGCGCGCGATCGCTGCGCAGCAGCGGTGGTGACGTCACGCGCCTTACGCACAGCAACGCACGCGCCGGAAGCACGGGCACTGAGCGCTGATACAGATCATGCAGACAGCAGCGCTGCTCATCATCGCAGCGCGATGATGTGCAGGTGGGTGCGCACACGCACCTCAGGGCCCGCCTTGGCGAGCGCGGCGTGCAGCAGCGCGGCGAACGCGTCGAGCGACGACTTGCAGACGGCGGCGAGCTCCGCGCGCGACAGCGACAGCGGCACGTCCGCGTCCGCGCACAGATTCTCCACGGTCGTGCGCGCCTCCGGTATCGTGCTGCGGCGCGGCACGGCAGCGGAGCGCGCGCGGACAGGTCAGAGTCACGGGACGGGCCAGAGATGTGCATGGACCGATGAGGTGCAGCGCGGAGCGCAGGTCACAATCACGGGATGTGTACGGACCGCTGGTGTGCAGAGCGGAGCGTAAAGCCGCTGCAGGGTGCCAGAGGGCGCGCAGCGCTCGTATGCGTGGAGCGGACGTTGTGAGAAGGCGAGGCGCGTGGTGCAGAGCGGCGCATCGAATGCTGTGGGTTGCAACGGTGCGCCTCAGCACAAAATGAGGTGCGCTCACACGTACGGCCCCGTCGCCTACAACAATATACTACATCCTGGCATGTGGAGAAGAAGGCAAAGGTGGCTGCCGCCGTCGTCAACGGCAGCTGTAAACTCAGGGAGCTCGCGGCTGTCGCCCCGGGGCGACACGCGCTGCAACGCGGCTGCTGTCCTGTGTCAGTGCTCGGCGTCACGTCAATGGCAGCGCTCCGCGTCCGCGGCAGCAGCGCCCGCTGACATGCCGCGCGTCGCTACAGCGCTGCTTGTTAGTCATGATGCACGCAGCGTGAGCAGAGTGGCACTGCTCAGACGATCCATGCTGACCACGTGCGTCGCCAGGTGTGTGGGCAAGTGCGCCGCTGGACGTTGCAGTAAGGTGCCGCCGCATATGCCTTGAGGAGGCGCGCGGCAACGCACTGCACGTCTGCATCAGCAGCGCCGTCTCATGCACCGTAGCGCTTCCCCACCTGCTACTGGCCTGGAACTTGAGCATGACGCGTCGAATTTGGAATGCAGGGCGTGACTTCAACACAGGCAATGAAACAGGGCAGACATGCACAAGATGATGTGGCTCGCGCCTTGGCAAACAGCTGCACGCGACTCGAGAACAAGTTGAAGTTTGACCGCACCTCAACAGCTCCCTCAGCCGCTTGCACGCGCGCAGCAGCCGCGCGCCGCGCTTGCTCCCAGGCTCCACATCCTCCATGTACTTCTCCCGCACCTGGCGCGGCACGTCGAGACGTGGCAGACAATTAGCGTGTATGGTGACAAAAGTGCGACAGGCGCAATCAGCACGTGCCGTCTGTCCTGCTGTCCATGCACTGCATCACGGATCTGTGCACCGCCGCGGCGCGAAGTCAGGCACGGCGAACGGTGTGAGTGCGTGTGGGGGGGGGAGCGGGGACATTGATCTGGCGCGCAAATGGTGCACCACCACGCTAGCGTCGCCAGCGCTGCTGCATGCGCAGGACGCGTCACAACTCAGGTGCGGCACCAGCGGTTTCGCGGCGCGAGCCTGCTGCAGCGCACGCGGCAGCGTAGCATCGCGCACTGGACACCGTGCGCCGAGCAAGGGAGATATGGCATTGGTGTCGCCGTCCCATCCTCAGCAAACGCAGTACCGCTGCGCTCGGCGTTCTTGTCTCGGCGTCGCACGCGCACGTAGTCTCCCTCACCTGCACACGGAAGTGGTCGAAGAGGTCGTAGTCAAAGTCCGCAGCGCCCGCCCCCGCGCCCACCGACGCCAGCACCTCGCCGCCGCCGCCGCCGCTGCCGCCGCCGCCGCCGTCCTCCGCGAAGCGCACGATTGAGATGGTCGTCTGCGACGAGCCCATGTCCAGGAACACGACCGTGCGCGGCGGCGCGCCGGGCGCGACGGGGTGCTTGCGCGCGTACAGCGCCGCCGCGCAGCGCGCCGCGGGGAACGCGTACGCGCCGCCGCCCGGGAAGCCCGCGACGCGCGCCGCGTCGGCGAACGCGCGCAGCTGCGCCGGCGGCGCGTCCGGGTGGCAGACGAATGCCGCCGGCAGCAGCGCCGCGGCGGCGCCGTGCGCGGCGACGAGGTTCGCGCGCACCTTCGCCAGCAGCGTGCCGAGGAGCACGGTGCCGCTGAGCGTGAGCGGCGCGCCGCGGTACGTGAAGGTGACGGCGGGGTGGCCGGCGGCGTCGGGGGAGGAGGCAAAGGCGCGGTGCGGCGCGGCGCGCTCGCGCGACCACGCGGCGTAGTCGACGCCCGCCAGGCCGTGCACTGCGGTTTGGGGGGCGCCGGGGTTACCGCGTGTCCACAGAGAGAGTTGTGAGGATGGACGCCGGCGGAAAACCGACACATGGGGCACGCAAAGAAGGAACATGCTCTGGAGGCTGTCAGCCACAGAGAGTGACTCAATTGCAGGAAGCAATGACGACTTTGCTGAAGAAACTTTCGCATCAAGTGCGATGTAGAGAGAGCCGAATGTTGGTGACAACATGAAGCGAGGGAGCTGGTGGAGCAGCAGCTGCCTCCGCCGCCAATCGAGTGCGAGTCGCTCATGAACTGGTTCCAAACGCATGTGGGTCTCAAGCGACTTGTCATTTAGTCAGCACCTATGTTTGAGCTGCTTGCTAGTGTGTAAAACCAACTTTCAACAGCTGATGAACCTCAAGAGCGATGCTGATGCAGCGCGCCAGGCCAGTTGCCACAGGTCACCAGCAGAATCAAGAAGCAGTGAGTACGGCGTACCTGCACCGACACTGTTGGCGGGGTTTGCCGACAAATTCTGGACCCCTGCCTCGCCTACAAAGCGCTCCCTTCCAGAATAGCACACAGCGGATGCAACACCCACGCCCCCCAGCTCGTTCCTCACAAGCTCCCCATTTGGCAGCACGGCCATCACCTTGAGAGAGCCAAGATCCAGCCCCACGGCATCCATCGCGGCAGATGGCGCCGCCATTTCGACGTGCCTCGTTCAAAACAAAGTTCAAGAACAAGTTGAAGTGTTCCACTTCGGAAATCAGAATAAACCCCTTTTTTCTTCGTCCGGATCCGTGCGAACGACGGGAGTCCAGTGCATACAAACAGCCAGCACAGCCACTGACAGCCCACGTAAGGCCAACCAGCAGCAGCAGTACACATCGGACCCAGACGCGACAGTATGACGCGGCTGGCGCTGATCGTGGCGGGCTATTGGGCGACTTCTGCCATGTGCGAGGCTTTTGTCCCTCCTCCGGTGATTGGACAGGGTCGATTTCGTGTGCAGAAGACCAAAACCGGGAGCTGCGACGCGCGTGGCGCGTGCCGCAGCTCGCCTAAGGCCAAGGCCGGTCCTGGCTGCTGAGGACCCCACCTCCGCAGAGGACTATGAGCCAACTGTCCGAGGTCAGTTTTTGTGTTGTTTCTTCGCAAAAGTTCTTGACGTTTTGCCGTGGTGTGTAGGTGTATGCACCTGGTGCATGCATGGCTGACCTGCGCTTGGCGCACTGCGTTCTGTTGCTCCTTGTGCTTGTGTTGTTCAGGAGATCAGGTCCGCGTAATAATCGACAATGCCAAGGCGTTTGGCTCGCTTCAAAGCGATGTCAGAACGCTGATGGAGAACGGTGCCTCGAAAGAGGGCCTTGAGGGCGTTCGGAAGGACGTGACTCGCATTGAGAGTACGCTTGGAAACTGCGCGACAAAGGAGGCTGTCGCCGAAATTAAGGCGGCCGTCGACAACTGTGCCACCAAGGAGGCTGTCGCCGGCGTCAAAGACGGCATTACACGCGTGGAGCAGGCCGTCACCAGTTGCGCTACCAAGGAGGCTGTCGCCGGCGTAAAAGGCGACATTTCGCGCGTGGAGCAGGCCGTCAACAATTGCGCTTCAAAAGACGCTGTCGCCAGCGTGCAAGAGGCCGTCAATAACTGTGCCACAAAAGACACTGTCGCTAGCGTGAAAGAGGATGTGGCCAAATGTGCCCAGAAGGAGGACGTGCGCAAGGAGAACATCTACCAAGTATTGATCTTGGTGTTTCTACACTTTATCCCACAGGATTCGCTCTCCTTCCTATGGGCAGGCTTCTTGAATGCTGCAGGCAAGTAGGAGCAGTCTTCCCGACACCTGTATTTGTGTTTGGCGCACATCGCATGTCAAGGACATGGATGTTTAATCTCTTTGTGCTCCATCAGTCGACATTCACATCATGGCACTGTTTGTTGGAGCAGGTCGTTGCTAGCGCACGCAATCATGTAAATAAATACTTGCACACACTGTGAGGCTCCATCTGCTTCCCCCGCCTGCGCTCTCCCCAGCTACCCGGTGTGGCTTGTAGCACTTGCGTCTCAAGGCCCTTCAAGTGTAACGCGCGTATGTAGATACTATCATTCTGGTGAAGCACGTCAGATCTGACATAATCTTGGCTCGCGGTATGCGCCGCAGCGGTGGACACGTGGTCACGAGGCGCATTGTTGAAGGCAGCGCCGCGCTACTAGTAGTGAACAACGCACAGCAGCAGAAACAAGTGCGGAACTGTGCATGCTAGCAGACTTCCTGTGCCGGGAGTTCCGTGTCTGTACGCAAGCAAGCATTCGTCACCACTGCAGGGCCATGACCAACATTACCATGGCTTTTTGCAGTCGACGTCTTCTGTACCGTAAAGTATCGAGTGAAGGCCCCCCTACCGGCAAACGCCCTCTGCGGTGTAAACGATTCGTGGGGCATATAGCCTAGCAGCTTTGTGTCATGTTGGTCCCCCCCTATACGGTAAACGACCCGGGGCGTTGTCTGCTAGCGCCAGCACACTCCAACATCGCCTGGATTATCGCCAGGATCGGCGCTGTGCACACATGCGAAGGTCCCAACGACACAGCTACTGAGGTGGCTGGTGTTATTGCTGATCAGGGCAACAGCACACTGCTGCACTAGCAGCATCTGCGTCATGTTAGCCACTGCAGCTTAGCCTTCGCGAGGTTCTTCAACTTTGAATGAAGCCGATCGAGCTTGGCGCGAAAACGACCCGTGCCATTCACGCCTTGCCATGCGCCCGCCAGGCTTAGTCCCCCCCCCCCCCCCACGGTAAACGACCCCCGGGACGGCGTTCGCAGGCCCCCTGTCAGCCAAGACCCGGGGGTCGTTGACTCGGTACTTTACGGTACATGATGGATACAGTGTGTCTCAGAGCTCCCTGCCTTAGTGTCAGGATGGACAACGGCCACAAGCCAGCCACCGTAAATGTGGTTGGGCAGTGCGATGCGAAGGTGGCTCAAGACGTTGAAGGAGTCGAAAGCAGTCAGCTCCTGCTTTTGGGCGTCAGGCGTACGGCACACTCATCATCTCCTCTGTATGCACCCTGATGCGAGGTGTTGCGTTGAGCACGCAGCCTGGCCATCCAAGGAATACCGGCTGCTGGATCACAACTACGTGGTCCAACCGCTGCAGCTCATTGCGCTTGCAATTAGCGTCCGTGCGTAGAGGCGATACTATAGTATACTCGCTGGGGAGCGTGTTGAGCGGTGTGGCGAGCACAGCCGCCCTGCGGTGCAGCTCAGCCTCTGTGAGACGGGCAAGTTGCACGATTGGCGCGACGTGCTGCTGCTGGTGCTGGTGCTGCTGCCGCCGCTGTTGGCGTTTGCAGGCGCTGATGAAGGGCGCGCTTCTACTTAGGAGGGGGCACGCGCAACTCACCGCTGGCAGCTGTGCTGCTGTTGCTGCTGCTGGCAGCGGCTGGAAACGCTGAGGGATCTAGATTGTGATCGGCGTGCACCCAATGCTGCTGCTAGTGCGTCCTCCTTTGCATATCGAGCGCGCTGATTCGTCCTTCACGGTAGTCAAATCGATGGCCGGCCAAGGCTCGCCCTGCCCACTGGCAGGTAGGGCATGACTTTTACAAAGACGCACAGCAGCGCCGCCGCATACGCCAGCCGCGGCAGACTGAGGCCGTTGCGCTCGTGAGCCTGCCTGCTTGGCCAGCTTTCTCATGACTGCATGAAACTCCTTATGGATAAAGGTGCCATCGAGGGCGTTGGCGTCAAGGACGACATTACGCGCGTGGAGCAGGCCGTCAACAATCGCGCTACCAAGGAGGATGTCGTCGGCGTCAAGACAAGACAAGACAAGTCAAGACAAGACAAGTCTTGACGCCGGCGACAGCCTCTTCGGTGGCGCAATTGTTGACGGCCTGCTCCACAGGCGTAATGTTGATGCCATCAAGGGCCTCTTTCGAGGCACCTTTGTCCATCAGCGTTCTGACGTCGCTTTGCAGCGAGCCAAACGCCTTGGCGTTTTCAATAACGAAGGACTCCATCTCCTTAGATTCTCCTAAAACAACACAAGCACAAGGAGCAGCGGAACGCAGTGTGTTGTGCACAGGTCAGCCATGCATGCACCAGGTGCATGCACCTACACACCAAGGCAAAACGTCACAAAGTTTTTCGGAAAGAACAAACAAAAAACTGACCTCGGACAGTTCGCTGATCATGGTCCTCTTCGGAAGCGGGGTCCTCAGAAGCCAGCACCAGCCCTGGCCTAAGGTGAGCTACGGCACGCGCTGCGCATCGCAGCTCCCGTCGTTGGTCCCCTACCCACAACGCCGCCAACCCTGTCCGAGGCAGAACCAATAACCGGAGGAGGCACAAAAGCCTCGCACATGGTAGAAGTCGCCCAATAGCCTGCCACAATCAGCGCCAGCCGTCTTCTGTCGTTGCATCTTGTACGCACCTTCACTTCGCTCTTCAAGTGTCTGTTGAGATTGGCACCGCAACGATGGCGGCGCCGACTGCAAAAGCATCACATTCTCCACTATCTCACCGCCAGCCAGCGCCCCCTGCTTCTCTGCTACTATGCCTGAGTAACATGGTGTGCCTGCCTGCATGCCGCTTTCCAACCAACCAGATAAGAAATCGCTGAGCTGCAAACGTACCTCACAGATCCAACGCACATCGCCCCAAACTAAGACCGATGTTCTCCTTTCCCTGGCAGGCTTGCAAGACTATAGTAGTAGAGGGCAAAAACTCGGCCACGCGTACTCGTACTCAGTTGAAGTACTCGCTCGAGGTGCAACGAAAAGATTGCGGATGTTCCCTATAGCTCAAAGTACTTCCAAGGCCGAGGCAAAGGGAAGGCGAAGGGCGGCAAGTTGGGCAGCTTGAATATTCATCGTCTCTCCGCAGCATCTTGAGCCATGGCTGAATACGGCGAGTGCGCTATGAGGCCCGGCTGCAGCTTAAGATCCGCACCAAATTTACACACCTGTCGCTGCTCTGCAAGGCTGACGCTGGCCGCTGCTGCTCTGTGCTTGTCAGGCAAAGTTTCGTACTGGGACGACAGATACACCAAGGATCCGGAGCCCTTTGACTGGTACCAGGTAACACGACAAGGATGCTTCAATGCACCCAGTCCTCCTCATCAAAACTGTTCCCCCGCGAGCTGGCTAGCAGGTGGTATGATTACTGACGAGGGGGGGATGTTGTCATCAGTCAACATGGCAGGTGCAGAGGGTCGTCGCATCATTTGCTGATAATCTGGTACTCTGATGCGGATATGTGCTGCACAACGTGAATGCGGCAACAAACACTCAAAATTGCTTGTATGTTACGCGTATGTGTGCGCACGGTGGTCTCGATAAGCCGTCATGTACAACATTGTCTTCTTGCACTCGTCATCTGCTGCCTTGCAGCGATATTCCGGGATCAAGGACCTGGTCGCAGCGCAAATGAAGCACGAGGACAATGTGCTGATGCTGGGCTGCGGCAACTCGCGGCTGAGCGAGGACATGCTGGAGGATGGCTTCACATCAATCACCAACATTGACATTTCAAGAGTTGTCATCGACCAGGTGCGCTGCTGAGATCTGTCGTGCTGCTCAGTGGCGCTGCAGGCACAGTGCCAGGTGCTTCTCCTTGTGTTCAGCGTTTGAATCCGGCATCAGTGGCAGCAGAAGGTGTATGTAGCGCTGACCGTTGATAAGTTGTAGTGCGCGCTGTAGGCGCACATCCGTTGTCGTGGCGCTGATTGCGTTGCACACTAGTAAAGCAGCAGAACGCGGGTTGACGACGCCTGCTTATTGTGGGCAGCAAGAGGTGATGCGCTTTCCCGCTTGTGAACGGGACAGGAAGCAAGCACATCTGGTTTCACGCATAAGCGCACCGGCCACCAATGGAAAGCGGAGCGGTGCATCCCAGCAGCAACCAATCGAGCTGACATGCAGCACGTGCATGCTCACGGGCGATGCTTTGCCAGCCGAAATGCCAACAAGACAGCATGGCTGCACACGCGCTCGCATGCAGCCCCAAAGTAGCAAGCACAATCATCACGAGCTGGTGCTGCACGGCCGGGCGGTATGAAGAGCTCATCTGAAGGCTGCCAGAGCTGTAACACGAGTCGACACGTTGCCCAGCTGCTGCACAGTCAGCTGCAGCCTGTAGAAGTGAAGCGGTCTGGCAGTTGTGCGATCACGCCCACAGCGGTCAGATGGCCTCACACGTGACCAGCATGAACCTGCGCTGCCATAGCATGGTGTGCACCGCACGCCGCAGTCACCGGAGCCAGCAGGCGCTCCTTTGAACGGCATCGCCTGCAGACAGCGCCATTGGCGCTGCTTGGAAGTGCTTCACACCGTACAAATTTATCCTTACCGTTGACTGCATCCCGCTCACGAACTTCAACGTCACAAGCTCACGACCACAACCGCGCCTCTCTCACGGTCGCTGCTCAAGAACAAGCAGTTCGGCGGTCACATGTTCACGACCACGAGCGGGCCTCACACGGTGGCTCCTCAAGAATCAGCGCGACCCACGCACCGCCGCCGCCGCTGCGTCGCGTACGCCGCCGCAGATGATTGAGCGCCACAAGGACAAGCCCGCGCTCGTGTGGCAGCGCATGAACGCCATGGCGCTGGAGTACCCTGACGAGAGCTTTGACGCCGCGGTGGACAAGGGGACGCTGGACAGCCTCATGTGCGGGGAGGGCGCGTCGGCCAACGTCGCCAAGATGTGCATGGAGGTGCGTGCGGGGCGGGCGCGCAGAGGGGGGGGGGGGGGGGGGGGCTGGTGCAGCAGCAGAAGGCAGACTGCTGAGCCGAGCCTAACAGCCCCACGGCGTTTGCAGCTGAGGCTTGCAGCCGGGGAGGGGGGGGGGGCATGCAGGTCGAGTGCAGGGCGCCTAAGCCCTGGATGCAGTGTCGGACGCGGGGGGGGGGGGGGGGCATTTGACGACCTTGTGTGCGGCGCGGGTGCGCCCACCAACGCGGCCAGGTCATGCAGGGGTGCGCTCTGTAGTTGAGCGTTGTTCGCAGAGCACAGCGCAGAGGCTGCTGCAGCGCCGTATCAGGGACTGATACTGGTTTCTTTAGCAGTTGCCCAGCTTGTCGCTGGCGGTTGCAGATGGCTGGCCGACTGTGTCGAGACAGTGCTTGGCATTTCAACCAATTGAGGATCGCGGGCTGCAGGGATTCATGCTCTGGCAAGGAATGGGCGCATTTGGGCGCTTTCTGTGGCCAGTCAAGGGTGCGGCTTAGGTCGACGTTTGTTGGCGTGCACGACGGAGGCGATGCCCCCGACACCGCCCTTATGCGGCATGATGAGGCAGGTGCATGTACGCAGGATCGCGGGCTTGGGGGCTCGGACGCCGCAAAGCGAATGTATCGCGCTCATCACGGCAGGGCCCCAATGCGGTGGCTGCCGTGTGCATACCCGCTTTTCATAGATGGCAGTTGGCATGAAGCGCTGTCTGGAGTTGACACCTGCAGTAAAATTCAAGGCGCACTCCTGTGACGCCGTGCCAGCGCTGCTACGAGTGCCTCGCTACCTCCACCGGAGCGGCGCGCACACGCTTTTCTCCTGCGCCTTTCTCACCCGCCCTCTATAAACGACAATATGATGCTCCTGATGACTGCCCTGCTTGCTCAAAGGCCGTAGCCATCCACTGCCCACAACGCTACGCATACAAGTTGTTCCTCATTGCGGAAAGTGCCCCTGCCGCGCCGCGCCGCTGCAGGTGAGCCGCGTCCTCAAGCCGAACGGCGTGTACCTGGTCATCTCGTACGGCGCGCCCGACTCGCGCCTCAAGTACCTCCAGTCCGACGACTACAGCTGGACGGTGTCGGTGGCGACGCTCCCCAAGCCCGCCATCAGCGCCGCGGCCATCCCCGACACCAAGGACGCGAGCGCCGTGCACTACGTGTACCTCTGCCGCAAGGGCGGGACAGCGGAGGAGGGCGGGTGAAGCGCGCGGCGTGAGAGAGAGTCGTAGAGAGCTGGCGTGGGGGGGTGGGGGGGGGGAGAATGCTGGTGCTGCCGCTGCTGCGCACGCGCAACTCCGCCGCGGCTGCCCTTGAGACCAAGCAGCTGCCTGCGATACCCCGATGCGGCATTTTCTGCTGGCGTGCGTCGCGTTGCCCGGTGTTTTCGGCAGCGAGGCTGCATGCGCAGCCTGAGCGCCATCACATGGAGCTTGCCAGCAGCACGCCCTCCCCCCCCCCCCCCCCCCCCCCCCTCCCCGCGCGCGCGGCACGAAGAGCCTGGGCCATGCAGGGAGTGGTTGCCACTTGCCGCCCAAGCGCGCGCACCATTGAGTGCGCCGCGCCGGTGTTCCCCTGCGGGTGATCATTACCCACGTGAGGAAGCTTATCGCCGGTTGATCAAGGAAGCGCGGGGGGGGGGGGGGAATGAGGCGTGTCGGTTTGGTTGGGGCGGTAGAGAGCGTGTGCTCTGGCGGCAGCGTTGTATCTGTACCTGTGTGCGTTATTTGTTCCACATGAGATTACAGGGCCACCTAGCTCTCGTGTCAACATCATCACCATGCTGAGGTCTCTCGTGTTTTTTTGGCTGCATGTGCCCATCTTCTTCCTGCACAAGAATGAGAATCGATCATGCTGTCGACCACATCACTGTACCCTCCTCACCCAACAACTTGAAGTCAACTTCTGAAGGTGTCTTCTATGGTATGGTACAGTGGTACTACACTCGATGTCAAGACCATGGCCTCTTGCACGGCTTTGTGATGTGCACATTTCAACACATGCAAGTCTAGTAGATGCACAAACCGACAATTGGCAGGTAATTCTTCACCTTCCAAAGCATTTGCTGTGGCGCTTTGCTGGTGTCAGCGTGTGGACCTGACTGACTGCAATGGTCAACTGTCACATTAACCCACTTCCGCAGCGGAATAGGCATCCTGTGGCCAGGCTCCCAAGGACATGTTTGCGCTGCCAGAGTTTGTCACGTATTTGACACCTGAGAGCATGTCACTGCCGTCACTGCGCAACTTCGTCGAGCACAACCTGTCTAGGAGACAGCGCTTGAACGGACAGCTTGTACTGCTGGCTCACCACCATTGTCATAATGACAACACGTCGCCGATACGCACATGGACGGTATGTATGACAGCATATATGTATATATTGATGCTACCAGGAATGCAAGGTGAGGCACCAAAATACCACGTGGCATTGCACTAGGCGTGCAAGCACCTTGCTGTCGCACAGCAAGCAATCGAGCCTCGTGCCTCCGCCAAGACCTCTGTGGCTGCATGCATGTATGTCTTTGATCCGGATGCACAAGCACCAAGTCGCAGCAGGGCACATGGCCATGAAAACACAGGCTGTGCAGATGCCGATGACAGCCACAAACGTGCTGTCACGCAGAGTAGATTACGTACTCATGTACACACATCTGTACATCCTACGCTCTCATAACGACTGTGTGTTCTTACAATACCTACAGGCATTTACATAGGGACGCTTCGCCGGCCCTCTTCGAACGAATCCACTACAGCCATCAGCAAACAATGTGCAGGCTGCCCCTCACTTCTTGCTCGTGCGCCGCACACACCTCAAAGGCGCGCGCATGTGTGCATGTTATCACAGGGCTATGCCATACCGCTCATGTGCCGAGCGCTCCCGCAGGGCTGCGGACAGCTGCTGCTCACACAGCAGCATTGCACGTTTCGCTGCTGTCTTGTGGTACCGCCGACTTGAACACTTGCAGATCAGCGTGTGTACGTTTTGCTCCTGCTGCAGAGGCTCCGTTCCGCCCTACGGCGGCGGCGCGCCCGCCTCCCCGCTGGTCAGTAGTTGACGGCCTTCTTGATGGCCTCGTAGACCTTGAGTGCGTCCGGCGCGTAGTGGCGCTCAAACACGAGAGGGAAGGGCGTGTCGTAGCCGCACACGCGCGCAACGGGGGCCTGCGGGAGCAGCGACACGTGCACAGAATTGGGGGTCAGGGAGAGCGGCCTCTGGGCCACGTCGAGCACGTCGTGTGCACGCAGTTGGCGGGCGGGCATGAAGCGGCGGACACGGAGCAGTCGACACATTCGGCAGGGAGTGACGCTGAGCTGTGCAGACGCAGACGCGCGGGCGGCAGCGCATATGTCGCGCAGCTGGCGAGTGGGCAGCGTCAGGCGCGCCGCCGAGCCGCGTGCGCGGTACCCTTGCGCCATGATCAGGCACGACTGCCAGCCGGTGAGCGCAGCGCTCGCGACTGCAGCGGCGCGCCGCTATCCACTGGCAGTGGGACGTAAACGTACTGTAGCGGAGCGCCGTCACACGCATTGAAGCGCAACGCCATGACACGCACAGGCACAAGGGGCCTCGGGCGGCGTCCGTGCCGCACGAGACTGGGGGGTACGTAGCAGCACCATGCCCGTCATCGTATGTCACCTAGAGCTCTACGAACTTTTGATTCGTTTCTCATACATACCTGCAGGTGCAGGAAGCAGCGCTCCTGCAGGTCCGCGGCGACCTCCGCGGCGAACCCGCACGTGCGCGGCGCCTCGTGCGAGACGACCAGGCGCCCCGTCTTGCGCACGGACGCCGCGACCGTGGCGGCGTCCCACGGCAGCACCGTGCGCAGGTCGATGAGCTCGCAGGAGATGCCGTCGCGCGCGCGCGCCATATCGCAGCTGCGCAGCGAGGCGTTGGCAGGGGGTACGGGGAAGGACAGAGGGGGGTGCATGTAAGCAGTAGGCGGCGCCACCGGGGGGGGGGGGCTCAATTGGTGCTGCCGAACCGGCGATTTGTCGACATCAACGTCAACTTCGCCCTCTGATGTCTTGTAGCGAGCGTGACGCTCCGCATGCGGGCGCTCTGCGTCGCAACCATTGTCGTCTTGCGTGAAAGAGGCAGATGCATAGAACAGACGGCCATGTGGGTGCCTGCGCAGGTGCACTTGCAGCTGATCCTTTCGCAGGCGCATGTGCCCTGTGTGCCCCAGCCGGTGACACCCCCCCCACTCCCTCTGTGCTGCGCCCCCCCCCCCCCGCTGCGCTGCGCATCAGACGCTTTGGCACACCGTCCCGCCGCGCCATCAAGACTGCGCGCGGTACGAAGTTTCAGACCACCGCCTCGCGCCTCCCCCCCTGCCAGCTAAACCAGCGAACGAACCTGCCCCCCCCCCCCCCCCCCCCCCGCACCTCCCTCCACTAACGCATCCGCCGCCGCCGCCACCGCCGCTGCCGCCGCAGCCGCACCACGCGTCAAGCACACACATGACATCGCTCAGCACACACGAAACAACAGCCGCACAGCAGCGGCAGCGGCAGCGCCCCGCGCGCGGCGCTCACCCCTCCGCCAGCACGCGCAGCTGCGCGCCCCAGCCGACAACGGTGACGTCCGCGCCCGCGCGCAGCACCTGCGCGACGCCGAGCGGCACCTCGTAGTCGCCGTCGGGCACGTCTTCCACGCTCGTGCGGTACAGCGCCTTGGGCTCGAGGAAGATGACCGGGTCGGGGTCGCGGATCGACGCCAGCAGGAGCCCCTTGGCCTCGCGCGCGTCGCGCGGCATCACCACCTGCGGCGTCGCAGTCATCATTTGTTGGTGGTCTGAGCCAGGCCTTCAATGCTAACATCACCAGTTTATTGGACTGCAGCCATGCAACGGCTGACGCCACGAGTGTCAAGATACGAAGCTGGCATGCATGACACCAGCAGGTGAGGATATGATGTTTGCGAAGGGCCACAGCGGGCGCGCGCGTGGGCGGCGGCGCGGCGCGCGCGGTGAACGCCTGCGGCTGCACGCGGTGCTGCTGCCGCAAAAGAACGTCAGCACACAAACACTGCGACGCCCAGACGCTTCCCCTAAGCGCAGCACACACAGCTCTTGAACCAGAATGTTGCAAACCACGCTCCCTCTCAGTATGCCCACCTTCAAGCCCGGCGTATGCGCAAAGTAGGCCTCCGGCGACTGCGAGTGGTAGTGCCCGCCGTGCCCCACCGCGCCGCAGGGCGCGCGGATCGTCAGGCCTCCGCAGTTGAACTCGTTACCGGAGCGGTAGCGGTACTTGGCGGCCTCGTTCACCAGCTGCGCGGGCGTCGTTGAGAAGCAGCATCGCTCAGTAGTGAGCGTCCAGCACGTCCACAAGGACGTGACCTCTGGTCTACGTCTACATCTTGTGGGGCACACATAGAAGCGCGGCTGCAACGGAGCGTGGACTGACCGGGGGGGGGGGGGAGGGGACTGATGCGCGCCCTACGTTTTCGACGCACTTGCAAGCTGCCGCCGCTGGCGGCGCACGCCACGGTTCACAGCCCGCTGGGCGCCGTGACATGTGGCAGGTGGCATGGCAGCAGCGCACAGCAGCAGTCGCAGTCGGAGCTGCGCCCGCGCTGGCATGTGCAGAAGCTCACTCACCCAGCATCTACTCTAATCATGTACGAAAGGTCAGATCGTGCTGTCTATCAGCGTGCTGCGGCCGCACTCACTCCGGTTCACCACAAGCGTCGGCGAACGCAGTCAGCAGCAGGCAGCAGGGGGTGACGCCACAGCAGCGCTTGGCAATTGGCGTCGCTCACCTGGTCCATGGCGGGGAATATGTAGTCCGCAAACTGCATCTCAGCGATCGCCGTGCCGCCCATGGCCGCATAACCTATCGCAAACCCCGCTATCCCTTGCTCGCTGGTGCGTACGGCGGCAGCAGCATGCAGCGATACAGCGCAGGCAGCAGCAGATGTCAGAAGCATCGCCGGCGTGGGATGCGAGGGCAGCACCGCCGACCGCCACATCAGCTCAGCCTGGCCGTGGAGAGTCACCTCAATGGCGTGTTGAAGACTCTGGAGGCCCCAAACTCCTCTTTGAGCCCCACGCTGCAGCGGAAGACGCCACCAAAGGCAACGTCCTCGCCGAATACCGTGGCGGTGGGGTCCGTCTGCAAAGCGACCCTCATCGCCGAGTTGATGGCAGTGAACCTGCAGAGGTTGGCAGTAAGCGAAAGTAAGAGTGAGTGGTTCAAGCCGGCAGCACTGTTCAAGATCGTGAGCAAGTCTGGTCTGCAGGATTGTGAGTTCACTATGTAGCTCTCATGACAGTCAGGCATAGACTAATTCAGTCGCAATTTCGTACGCACTCATCACATTGGATGGATCAAGCCCTATTCATGGGCATAGAAGTCACAACAGAGTTTATTTCTTGAACGCTAAACGTTTACGTGTCCCAGACAGATAGTGATGAAGAACTCACATGTTCATCCGTATGCTGGGAGCTGGCTCGGCGGCATCTGGCTCGACAGCAGCGACGGCAGCACTGCTCTGTCGCCGCGACGTCTTAGTGATTGCCTGCCAGGCGAAAGAACAATGATGTTGCAGTCAACAGTCAGGCAACAGTGACATTTGTAGGTGATTCACCACCGCGTGATCGCACTTACTTTGCGAAGGCTGGCGCGTCTTGTGCAGCGGATCATCATCATCGGTGGTGCCACTAACTGGCGCTGAACCCTGCGCCGGATACACGCGCCAGCGAAGCTGCTGCTGCCGCGTTTTGCGCCTACAAACGCGCAGCCGAAGCAGCAGTCACGTGCGTTCACACGGCGCCTGCAACATCAACTGTTTGAAGTCAACTTGAAGAGAAGGGACTGAAATTCGAAAATCATCTCAGCGCGGCAGACAGCAGCCTCTTTCTCTGAAGGTAGAGGGCGCGCGGGGAGCTTTCACTACGGCCCAGCCATGCGGAGAGCACTCGTGGGCGGAGGGCGCTTGCTCCAGCAGCCGTCTGTTGCTGTTGTTGCGAGGGCGAAACAGGTTGCACCGTGCGTGCTGGCAGCAAGGCGTCAATCTGGCGTAGCGCTACGCCTGCCATCAGCTCATGGGCTTTCGGCGAGGACCGGAGTCTGCTGCTCGCAGGAGGTATGCTCGGCGGGCTCGCGGTCGCTTTCCAGTGCTGCTGCCATGAGGAACGATGATGCCAACTGCTATGGCAGTGTGGTGCCATTCAAGATGACAGGTGGGTGATGCCAGCTCGCTCATTGAGTTTCAGACGTCCTTGAATGACCAAAGTAGATCATCGTTGCCCATCTCAAATGTCAAGCGCGCCGTGTTCCTCGACTTGCGGGTGAGAATTTACAGTTGATGCTGACCTGCCTCCCTGTCGCTGCGAAGTGCCATGCGTGTAGCGCCCCCGCTGTGCAGTCACATTTTGAGTTGACTGGCTGAATCACCACCAGGGGAAACTAAGACGTCCATGTGCATGCCGTGGCGCATTTGCCTGATGGATACCGCTGAGGGTCCGACACGACGCTCGGTGACCTTCAGGCCGTCGACAAAATGTGGCCCACCAAGTGATATGTGTCAGGTCAACTGAAACTCTTCTGCGCACAAACGTGTGCTGCAAGATGCCTGAGATTGTGTACATATCCCCATGCATATCGATTCACTCCAACGCTCCTCACCAAAAAGTGTATTGTAATAACTCCAGGCAGGTCACGTCGCGTATCTTCGGTTTTCCGTGCTTCCCGACGTTGTCCAGACATGATTCCACGCGCAAGGGTTGTTCTCCGCTTGGCATGAATATCGTGGCATTCGCACTGCTTCCGCATCAATCAGCAGCAGCGCAGGCATCGCAAACCCCGCCCCCCACGCCATGAGACATCGTCCCAGTCACCCCTCTCACGCGCCCCCCGCCCCCCCCCCCGCAGACATCGGCGAGGGCATCAAGGAGGTGGAGCTGCTGCAGTGGTTCGTGCGCCCCGGCGACGCCGTCGCGCAGTTCGACCGCGTGTGCGAGGTGCAGAGCGACAAGGCGACGGTCGAGATCACGTCGCGCTACGACGGCACCGTCGTCGCGCTGCACCATGCCGTCGGCGCCATGGTGCCCACGGGCGCCACCCTCATGGAGATCGCAGCCCCCGCCGCTGCCGCCGCCGCTGTCGCCCCGCCGCCGCCGGCTTCCCCATCGCTGAGCACTGCAGATACGGCCCCCGCACCGCCCCCCGTCCTGACATCAGCGTCACCAACCAGCGGCGCCGCCCCCGCAGCAGCAGAATTCGAGCTCGCTGTTGCCGCCACCGCCGATGCGCGCGCCGCGCAGGGCGGCGGCGGCGGCGGCGCCGCGGTGCTGACGACGCCCGCGGTGCGCCGCGCCGCGCGCGAGTACGGCGTCGACCTGCAGCGGCTGCGCGCCAGCGGGCCGCGCGGGCGCGTGCTCAAGGGCGACGTCGAGGCGTACGCGCGCGCGCACAGGCTGGAGCGCGGCGCCGCCGCCACGCTCGAACCCGCTGCTGCTGTGGCGGCGGCGGCAGCGCCATCCGTGATGCTGAACATTGCGCCGGCGGTGACGGTTCGCTGGGGGCGCCTCGAGCGCCCGCCGCTCAACGGCGGCAGCAGCGGCGCAGCGGCGGCGCACATTAACGGCGGCGCACACATGAGACTGAACGGCAGCGCAAGCACCCCTGTGCCTGCAGCGCTGCCGTCATTGCCGCCGCCGCCTCCGCCAGCTGTTCAAGCGCCGGCGCGGCCTCGTGCAGCTGAGGCTCAAGCGCAACTGCCGCCGCCTTCGCCGGCAGTGTTCGTGGCGCCGCCGCCGCACCAGCAGCTGCAGCCGCAAGCACCGCCGCCGCAGCAGCAGGACTGGCAGCAGCAGCAGCAGCGCCACCAGCAGCAGCAGCAGCAGTGCCCCCTGTCCGACTTCCCGGCGCACGAACCGTCTCCGGCGCCGGCCGAGGCGCTGATACCGCTGCGCGGCATGCAGCGCGCCATGGCGGAGCACATGAAGCGCGCGCTGCAGGTGAGCGCGCGGTGCTGCTGTGGCTCGCGGCGACCGAGACACTCGTGCGCCCTGAGTCGCATTCCGAGTCTTGCTTCACATCGCACAATGACCTGTTCAAAACGACATTCAAGTTGGCGCAAATCGCAAGTAGCAGTACTCTCGCCAGGGTCCTCCGCGGCGCCTGCCAAGTCCCTCACCCGCAGTTGCGCCCCCCTACCCCCCTTTCCGCGCGCGGCAGGTGCCGCACATGGGCTACTGCGACGAGGTCCTGATGGACCGCATGGCCGCGCTGCGCGCCGACATCCGCGCGGCGCGCGGCGCGTCCGACCCCGCCGCCGCGCGCCTCAGCTTCCTGCCCATCATCATTAAGGCGACCTCGCTCGCGCTCGCGCGCCACCCGATACTCAACAGCAGCATGGCGCCGTGCGGCACGGCGCTGCAGCCGCACGCGGACCAGAACATCGGCGTCGCGATGGACACGCCGCGCGGCCTCGTCGTGCCCAACATCAAGCGCGTGCAGGTGAGCGCTGCTGCTTGTGAACGCCGCCCCCCCCCCCCCCCCTCGCCCGTTAGGTACCTATGTATGCTCAGCAGGCGAGGGATGCGACGCGCGGCCTCGTCGTGCCTGACGCCAAGCGCGTGCAGGTGAGCGCTGCTGCTGCTTGCGCATGCGGTAGGTATCTATGCGTATTACGCAATGGATACGCCGCGCGGCCTCGTCGTGCCTAAACGTCAAGCGCGTGCAGGTGAGCGCTGCTGCTGACTTGATGGTGGGCTGGCATGCATGCATTGCTGTGCAAGCAGTGAACGTTTTGGACGCCTGTAATGCTCTGATACGGTACTGGACGGACGGGGCGCAACTTGTTGAACACGCACTTCATACTAGTTGCGCTGCCATGGCACACGCCGTGGGGCTCGACGTCACTCAACTTCAACTGCAATGAGACTGAATGGCAGGCCGCGTTTTCCGCAGCCTCCAGTGACGACTTTCCGGGCGCCGCCGCGACACCTCCCACACCACTGCAGCACAAGACGGCACTCTCTATGTACAGCACTACAGCACCTCTGCTGAGAAGTGCGATAACATCACAACAGCGGGAAGCATGTACTCACGCCGATGCCGCACCTGCCTTACGCAACTTTTGCGCTGCAGACCCTGTCCATACTGGAGATTGCCGCGGAGCTGCAGCGGCTGCAGGCGGAGGGCGCGGCGGGGCGCCTGACGGAGCGCGACCTCAGCGGCGGCACCTTCACGCTGTCCAACATCGGCACCATCGGCGGCACGTACGCGTCGCCCGTGCTGCTGGTCCCGCAGGTATGGTGATATGCTGTATCCATAGGGTTCATACGTAGAGGTTTCTGGGCACACTTGTATGCAGTAATACATCGAAGTATCTGTACGGAGCGCGACCTCAGCGGCAGCACCTTCACGCTGTCCAACATTGGCAGCATCGGCGGCACGTACGCGTCGCCCGTGCTGCTCGTCCCGCAGGTAGTAGTGGTATGCCGTATAGGGTTCATACGTAGAGGTTTCTAGGCACACTTGTATGCAGTATACCCTCAAAGTATTTGATGTGAACGTAGAGGCAATGTGTGGCTAAATAGGTGTGCAAGTACGCAGGGACGCGTGTGCGCCTGAGGCGGCAGTACAGTCGGCAACAACAGCCGCTGCGCTGTGGCGCATCTGCACCCTCAACAATGTTACCTTCTGTGACAGCCGCCTTTGCTGTGTTGTCATTTGTGATCCAACTGCCCCGATACTGTGCGTTTCTGCGTATTCATGTGCCATTGCCCAGCGGCGGTAATATCTGTGCCTCAGAGCCTGCACACGCACTGATGAATACGCAATGCGCCAGCCCTCGCGAAAACGCAATCCACAATCCGCGCACGCTCGTGGCCAGCTCGCTCTGTACCCCCCCCCCCCCCCCCCCACACACACACACACGCACCCACGCCACCGCTTCCGCCCCCTCACCACCACCGCCGCCGCCGCTGCCAATCTCGCGCCACGCGCATTCACGCAGGTCGGCATCGGCGCCCTCGGGCGCGTGCGCACGCTGCCGCGCTACGACGCGGGCGGCGCGCTCGTGCCGGCGCCGCTCATGACGGTGTCGTGGGCCGCGGACCACCGCGTGGTCGACGGCGCGACGCTCGCGCGCTTCTCCAACGCGTGGAAGGGCTTCCTCGAGAACCCCGCGCTCATGCTCGCCGAGTCGCGCTGAGCGCCGCCGAGCGCGCAGCGGCAGCGGCGGCGGCGGCGGCGGTGGCGGTGGCAGCGGCGGCGGCGGCGGCGGAGGCGGCGGTGGCGGCGGCGGCAGCAGCTGCGGCGCGGCGCTGGCGGCAGCCTCAGCGGCAGCGGCAGCGGCAGCTCTGCAGAGTGGCTTCGCCCACGCCGCGCAGCTGCGTGCGGCGCGGGGATGGAGCTGCTTGCGGCTTGTGTGCACCCGAGTGCACGCTGCAGAAGTGTCTGCGGCAGACGTTTGTCACGGTGGCGGGATGGCAGCTTGGAGGCTGGTCGTGTGCTGTCAGACTGCAGGCAGTGGCAGTTTATGTTCATAGGGGGGAGGGTGGGGGGGGGGGAGGGGGGGGCGATACGGCCCACCCCTAATCAGCACCAGCGGGGGATGTGCGCAGCCCACTCGATGTAGGTATGAGGTACAAAGCAGAACTGTAAGCAGACTTTGGGCAAATGGCCCCGCCTCAAGAACATGGGCTGACGAAGCACGTGAGGCGTCTGAGTGTCGCCACTTGCGGCGCGCTCTCTTAAAGTACAGTAATGAGAAAGGGAAGGCAGCCGGGCGGCACGCGGGCACCATCAGCCGCCATTGCGACGCCAGTGTGTGGTGGCACCAGTCTGAAGACGCCTTCAACGACGGACCACCCCCTTGTGCGTATTATTCTAGAGTATGTAACTGGCACTCCCTCTGTGTGTGGCGATTTGCAAGCAAGTGTAGTGTTTGTGGTACTGTAGGCAGTGACACCGTCTCAATGCACACATCTGTTCATCTGCAAGGCCCTGCTGCCGCCGTTTCTGGTGCTGCTGCATCTGCCATTGCCGCCTTGCCATCGCATGCCATGAGCGGAGTGCGTCGCACACAGTGCAGCAACAAACCGGCTGTCAGCGGTGACATGCGCACTCAAAGAGCAGAGGCGCTTGTGCTGCAACACCCGCACAAAAACCCATGCAAAAGCAGCGCAACACTGGATCATGGGCACAGCAGCCTGAGCGAAGACACAGCAAGCACTGCATGGACGAATGAACAGACGGTACAACATGACTAGTACGTAAAACTGATATTGAAGCAGCGGCCTTGCACCGTGGGGACGCGCCGCCGCCGCCGCTGCTGCCGTGCACGCGCGCGCCGTCACCGCTTCTTGCTGCGTTTGCCGCTGTGCGCGCGGCCGGCGCCATCGCCGAGCGGCGGCGACGCGCGCTTGCCCGACGTGCTGAGCGCGACGGCCGCCGTCATGGCAGCGGCGCGCCGAATGCGCCCATCCGGCGCCACTGGCTCCACCACCATACCCACGTCCTCCTCCGACTCCGCGCCGCCCGTCGCCTCGGTGGCGGCGTCGTACGAATCAGCGTCGTCGCCCGCGCCGGCGCCGCCGCCGCTGTGCTCGTCCGCCGCGCTCGACGCGATGCGCGCCGCCGCCACCGTCTTGGCGCCGCGCGCGCGCTTGGCGTCGCCGCCGCCACTGCTGCGCTCGCGCCTGACACCGCCGCCGCCCGCGTGCCGCCGCCGCTTGCTCCCCGCGCTGCTGCCGCGCCCCGCCGCCGCCGCCTCCGCCTCCTCGGCGGCGGCGGCGGCGGCGGCCGCGGCGGCGGTCGCGGCCGCGCTCGACCCGAGGCCGAACTGCGCCGCTGCCTCCGTCAGGGCCAGCGTCGCGAGCGCGAGCGCCGCCACCGTCTGCGCCCTCTCCACCGCCGCCAACCAGCGCAGGCGCGCGGACGCGCTGGGCCACAGCGTGCCGCGCACGCCGCCGGTTGGCCCAGTGGCAGCGGCGCCGGTGGCGGCGGCAGCAGCGGCGTGCGGCGGTTCCTCCGAGCGGGCGTCGTCATCGAACTCCGCCTCGCGGTTGGCGTGCTCGTCGTCGGAGCCTGCATTGCTATGCTGTTAGTATGCGTGTGCGTGCGCAGGGAGAGGGGGGGGAGCGGTGTGAGAGGGTCGGCGCAGGGGGGGCAGGCAAAGGGCAGCACCGCTCTGCTACGCGTGCCGTGCAATGTGTCAGTTGTATGCTCTTCCATGACGTGGTTGGTGCCCTGCGGTCAGAGTGCGGTGCACTGGTGCACTGGGTTTGCGGACAGTGCACATGCTGCATTGACACGCTGTCACTGGCGTGACCTGCTGTCTACCTGCATAAAACAGTTGCAGCAGACCCTTGGTTTACTACATCCACGCTGCACTGATGCACACGGTGGTACGCCCCCAAAGCAATTGAGGCGCGTTGCGAGGACAGCATGAAGCGCACTTGAGCATTTCTACACCACCAGTTTTCGGGCTGATTGAAGCCCTGGCCAATGATCACCTCACCAGTACATCGCGTGGCTGTTGCAAGATGGGTGCTGATGCAAATGTAGACATGTCATGATGCATAGCGCTGGCATCACAAGCCCCGTTGCATGACAGCAGCTAGCTTCAACGGCTGCAGTAGAATGACCATGGGGGGGGGGCAGCGAGTACCATGACACCGATTCATGTCGGTCCTGGCCATGCGTTGCATGTATGGCAGGCACTCAAGTCAAAAATGAACTTAAAGTTCAACCGCACATGCGGCAATGACTTGCCTTGTCATGCTCATCCTCCGCCTCCTCTGCAACCGCGTCCTCCTCCTCCTGGTCGCACTCGGTGGCGTCATCGGCAGCATACCTGCCGTCAAAGAGCAAAATCAGCGCACAATGGCAGGCGAGTGGTGCGTGTAAGCAGCAGCACGCACAGCATGACCGCTGACCCGGATCATCACATTGCACCTCGGTACCTGTACGACGCCACACGCTGACACTGGTGGCCATACGAGTGGTGACACTGGTGTCACGCAGGTGCCCACAAAGGTGTCTCGCAGACACTTGTAGGGCACAGGTAATCAAGATGTGCGGCATCGACGGCGCCAAGGGCATCACGTACCGAGACGCATCGCAGCGACAATGCGTGAGCGCACACCACCACATCTAAATCCACCGCGGCCGCACAAGCTCACCTCTGGTACAGCACCAGGCCCCTCTCGCCGACCGTGAGCTGGTGCTGAGCGCTGCCGCCCTCTGCGTCAAACAGTAGCAGCCAGCGCGCGGCCTGCGCGGCGTCGCCCTTGCCCTTGGCGGGCCGCGCCGCCATGTACGCCAGGACGGTGCCGTTCGCCGCGCCGTCATCCTGCAAGAGATCGCGATTGCCGTGTCGAGATGTCAGCGACGCAGGAGTAGCAGTTGCGTCAGCTGCTGACTCGAAGTTTGCAGGCGTAACCGTATTTTGTGTGTGTAAGAGAGCAAGCCGGCCTTAGCGTCCTTGCAGAGACTTCTTGCAAAGCCAGCACCGGCATCAGTGGTCTACATATGCGCCTCGGTGTGTATGTCCAGGACTACCTTACTGCCGCGCCTTCGCGGCCATGCTTTCCACAAGCGCTGACGGCGACATGCGAGCCAACACGCTGTCGGGCACTGAGGGGCGCGCTCATGGTGATTCGAAGCTGCCGTCTTCATGTGGACGTAGCCCTACAACCAATCAAAGCCGATAGGTATGCGGCTAGTGAACGGTACACCTTGGGTATGCATGCTGCGCACGCCCTTGCTGTGCACGCGTGCCTTCGGGGACAAACAACTCGACCGCAGAGCGCTTGGACCGCCGCGCACACGCGTGCCGCGGCGAGGCGCAAAAACGCCGCAAGCAAGTCCTAATCCAAGCGCTGCGGCAGCACCAGCAGCGTGCATCCGTCAGCGCACATACACGACGCGACGCACCTGCCACGCGTCCGCGCCCGCGAGCGCCGAAGGGAACACGCGCACGGGCGCGCCGAGGGCGGCGTGCGCGCCGGGGTCCAGCGACCAGCCGCCGCGCCGCAGCGCCGCGCGCCGGTCGAGCTCCGCCGTCGTCGCGGCGTCGGCGGCGTCCGGCACGGCCTGCTGCGCGTGCAGCGTGAGCTCGAGCGAGAGGAGGCACTCGCGCAGCGCGCCGGGCGTCTGCGCGGCGGCGACAGCGGCGCGCCAGTCGAGGCGCACGGCCGTGTCGCGCAGAGGGGCGTCCATGTCCCTGCGGTGTGTGTAGTGGGGTGGGGAGCGGGGGGGGGGGGGATCGGTGTGGTGACGCTATCACGGGACGTGCCGGGAGGCAGGATTTGACGTGTTTTATGCATCTCGCAAGAGGGGTAGGGCGGTAGGCGGTGCATGCAGGATGACGTGCGGGTGGGCGTGAGCGACTCTGCGGGAAAGACAGCAGAAAGCATTGCTGTGATACCTGCCGGTTGGCGATTATTGCAGTGCCGGGGCATCGGGGTGCACTGCACACGCTGGTACACACTGTTGCTAAACCAGCGACGCGTGATCGGCGCAGGGTGCCTGAAGCACAGGAGCCAGGGTGCAGGGGCCAGGGTGCGCACGCCACCACCATTCAAGTGTCACCCATCATGGCCTTTGCAGAGCGCCAGAACATGCCGCACACCAAGGGCGTGCAGTCTCTCACGCCACGGGACCAGCCAGGACGCCGCGCACAGTTCAAGACCGGGTGTTGAAGCCCTGCGCACCTGTGCATGGCGCCCTCGCGCAGCAGCAGCTCCGCCTTGAGCGCCTCGAGGCCGAGCGCACGCGGCATGGCGCGCGCCGCCTTGGGCGCGAGCATGTTCCTGTACGCCGCGCACGCGCCGCGCGGCTGAATGTCGTAGCGCACACCGCGCGCCGCCTCCTCCTCCGCGAGCTTGCTGCGCGGCGCGGCGGCGGTCGCGCAGTAGCGGCGCAGGTGAGTGCAGCGTTGGTGCTTCAGGCCATGCTTTGAGGGTGAAAGCGTAGGTGCGCGAGCAATAGTGATGCAGCAGAGGCGTGGTGCGCGTGCAGTCAAGGCAGTGGTGAGTGCGGCGTCGCTGCTGCAGGCCACGCTTCAAGGGTGGATGCGTGAGTGCGGGAACCGTGGTGATGCTGACGACATTGCGCTTGGCCACGGGGGACCCCCGGAGTGCAGTATAGGGGGCGTACATGCATGTACATACAGTAACATGCGAATGCAAAGGCACACGTACGTGGCTTTGTCGACCTCGTGGTCCTCCAGGTCCTCCTCGTCGCCGTCGTCGTGGCGCACGTGCCACAGCGCCAATCCCTCGTTCTCCTCCCCGGGCACCCACCCGATGATGGTGCCCATGGTGGTGCTACGCACAAAACAACAGCGGCGGTAGCAGCGGCAGCAGCAGCAACAGCAGCAGCAGCAGCAGCGACAGAGGGATTCGTGAGTGGGCGGCAGAGGGCGAGATGATGCCCGTCACGCCACTGGACCGCCCCCCCTCCCCCCCCCCATGACTCAGTGAGCCATGAAAGCCATCCGTTGTGCTTCTGTTCTCACGCGGCAACATGAAACAAGGCAGCGCATGACCTCCGCACGGTTGCCGCCTTTGCAGGTGGTGGCGCAGGATGCGCCCTCCCTGCCTTGCCGCACACGCCAAACGCCATGTGCCACGCACGGGCCCTGCGGCGGTGCTAGCAAGGAACACTTCAGAGGCGTGCAAGCGCTGCCCGCAGCACAATTGACAGGAAGCGAAAAGCAGCGCCGCGCAGCATCCGAGCACGATGTGCACACGCGCGCAGAATCGGCTGGCAGAACAATCGCAGCGAGCGGCAGAGGGCGTGCCCAAACACCCATTGATGCACGCGCAAACACGTTGCGCGGCTACTGCAAGGGCGTGACGCACCCGTGCTTGAACTTGCGGCACACGCGCTTGCCGACGTGCTCGCTGCCCTCCTTGCGCCAGACAAACTCCTCCTCGCCCTCCTCCTCGGCGGCGGCCTTGGCGGCGGCGGCGACGCTGCGCTCCAGCTCCGCCATGTCGAACCTGCGTCGCGCAGATGGAATCACGCGCGGCGCGTGAGCGAGTATATCTCTGCGGGCTGCTTGACGGCAGTGCCGAACTCGCATTGGGGGACTGTGCGTGCGCTTATTGCTGCAGCGTCCGCCACCGCCCGCTGAGAGCCCACAGCGGCGGCACAGCAGAACTGCGGCACTTCAGTAACTGCGCGCTCTGCGCCTTCCGCACCGCTGACCCCGTTTTGGACAGCACATCCGCCGCGCAGCGCCGGTGTGCGCATTCATCCTTGCCCCTGCCGCCGAACGCCCCCCTCCCCCCCCAAAAAAAAATCACGGCCACCTTGAACGTGGCGGCACTGCTCGGCAGCAGTACAGCACGTGCGCTCACCTCTCCTGCAGCGCGTCGCGCAGCGCGCGCTCCGCAGCGTCGCGCTCGTCGAGGCTCAGTATGAGGTTGCGGAACTCCTCCTGCGTGTCCAGGTAGAAGAGCGCGCTCGCCTGCGTGCGCGGCGCTGCGTCTGCAGCGTCGTACAGCGGCGCGGGCCCGCCGCCGTCCTCCCTCTCCACCTCCGCAGCGTAGTCCGTGGCGGCAGCCTCAAGGGCGAGCCGCGCCGCGGCGGAGCAGCCTGGCGGCGGCGGCGGCAGCGCCGGCGCCTCCTCGCCTGCGCCAGGGGGGTGCAGGGATGGGGGGAGGGGGGAGGGCATGAGCGCTGTTGCATGTGCGAGCTCAGCTGCTGCGCATTCGGCTGTGAGCCATGGCAGGGGAGTGGTGATGATAGCTTGCGAGGCTTGCAGTCGCATGGGAGTACGACCGCTGCGCGCATGCCCGCTGCAGTTGCATCGCGCAGCGCCACCTGGAGGCATGCCAACCGCGCGCGCAGCGCTGCGGCACAACACGCTCAACAGCACCGCGCACACTCGCACAGCACCGCGCGTCAGCGCTCGCTCGCACCTTTGCTCTCCTGCGTCCCGCCGTCCGCGCCGCCGCCGCTGGCAGCGGCAGCAGCAGCAGCGCTCAGCACCAGGAGGTCGCCTTTCGGCGGCGGCGCGTCGGCGCGGCGCGTCACGACTTCCACGTACACGCGCCCCTCGTCCGCGTCGAATGCCCAGTAGCGGTTGCCCGCGGCGTCGGCGCCGACGGGGTCTGCGCGCACGAAATTCGCGGCGAGGAGCGCCTTGTAGCGCGAGGCGACCTCCGCGCGCGCGCGGCGCCGCTTGAGCGACTCGAGCTTGACGCACGCGGCGACGAGCTGCGGCGCGGCCCAGCGGCGGCCACCGGCGGCGGTGCCCTCCATGGCGGCGGCGCGCGCGGCCTTGATCGCCGCCTGCGCAGTGGCGGCAGCAGCAGCAGCGGCGGCGGCGGCAGCTCGTTGGTGGTGGTGGGGGTCAGCAGCTGCGGTGTGCGGGCGCGCTCGTTGCGCAGGCAGGCGATGGCATCGGCGTTGACGCCAGACGGCGTGCACGCAGGACAGCTGTACGTGGCGCGCTGCAGCGAACCCAACAAGCTGGTCGTGTGCGATGTCAGCACGGACGCGTACAAAGTAGACGGCAGTGGGGTAATGCCGTATCAGTCGGGTGGACCCATGAGCAGCAGAGGTGCGAAAGCGATACCAGCTCCACCCAGAGCAGCCTCCGCTCTACCACCTATGCCTGCATCTGATCCGCCGCTTTGCCGCCTCAAACCCTGCCATCTGAGCGTTGCTGCCCGTCATGCCCCAATCTCAATTCCGTAACCACCGGAACCCGCCGCAGTAACATCACAACTATGCAGTCACAACCACGCTGCCGCCGCGCGCACCTGCAGCGCCTTGATGTCCTCGTGCTGCATGGCGGACTCGAGCGCCGGCGCCGCCACCTTGCGCGCCGCGCGCTGCGACAGCTCCGTGCGGCGCTTCTCTGCGGCGGCGGCGCGCTCCTTGGCGCGCGCCTCGAGTTCGCGGCGCCGCGCAATCATCTCCGCGCGCGTCAGGCTCGCCAGGTAGAGCTCCTGCGCAGCGGCAGCGGCGGCGGCGGCAGCGGCGGCGCGACACATGTTGGCGGCGCGGCGAAAATGGCGGGAATGGCGTGTCATGGGGTGTGGGGTGTGCGCTGCTATGTGCTGCCCTAGTGCGCACTGACAGCTTGCACGCAGTGTCGCGAACGATGCCGTGAGCGTACTTGACGCCGGCGAGCCGCTGAGCACTGAGGGGCACACTGTGCTCTTTGACAACAAAGACCAGAGGGCACTCGATGCAGCTGTCCACTCCTTTCGCCGCTCAAGCTTCCCCAAGCCGCAACTCTGCCCCTATCGCTGGTAGGCGGCTCTCTCCTGAATGTCGCTGTGAGCGCGCACAGCCTCCACAGTCTGCAATACTGATGTCCTCCATGCTGGGTCGTCAACGCAGACGAGGCTCTGAGCCTGATGGTAATCTTTACCCTAGTTTTGAGCATAATTCTAACCCTGACCCTGACCCAATGGTCACCTTTACCTAGCTTTGACAATTGATGCTAACCCTGACCCTAACCCGGAGCACTGTCCCCCTCGTAGAGTCGCAGCCAACCGCTAGCGCCCCAACCTCCACCCTGCTAATCGGACAATGCGTGCACTTTGGCTGCACAGACGTGGCTGCGCGCGTGCACTGACTACGCTGCTGTCACCACACACCTGAGCGCTGCCCTCCTCCAACTGCAATGGATCATTGTGCCCTGACCCCCAAATCTACCCCCACCTGTTGTACGAACCCCTGACCCCTGACCCTGACTGTTACCCTAACCCTACTGTTCATCGCTCGCCTCCTCCGTCAGCGCCGTGTCGTCCCCCCAACCCTAACCCCGCGACTCTGACCATAACCCCGACTCTCATACTCACCCTGATTTACCTGAACCTCCACCCTCCAACGATTCCCCTCACCCTACCCCCAACCCAACCCTAGCTCTGACCCTGACCCCTAGGTTCACTTCAACGCTATATTGCTCATCACTCACCTCCTCCATGCGCACCGTGTCGTCGCCGCCGAGCGTGACCGCCGCAAGCTCCTCATGCCCTACCCGCCCAGCCTACAACCCTCAACTCTTGTACGAACCCTAACCCCTGACCCTGAGCTTAACCTCAACCCTATCAAAACTGACCTCCTTCAAGCGCGCCGTGTCGTCGCCGCTGAGCACGCACCGCCCTCGTCCAACCGCAATGTATCATTGCCACCCACCCCACCCCCCACTTACCCTTACCCATGACCCTGAGGTTAAACCACCTGTTGTTCATCGCTCACCTCCTCCATGCGCGCCGTGTCGTCGCCGCCCAGCGTGCCCGCCGCGAGCTCCGCCGCCTCCGCCTCCACGTCCTGCGCCAGTATGTCGCGCAGCACAAAGGGCCCGCTGCCGACCGCGTCCTGCGCCACCAGCTCCTCCACCGCCTTGCTGATCTCTGCGCCCGTGGGCTCGCGCACCTGCACGCGTGGAACAGCAACTTCAAGTTTCAACTTGAGGTACTTAAAGGAGGAGTACTAACGCCTTGATGATCTCCACGCCCGTGGACTCGCGCACCTGCGGCGACGGCGCGTGGAACAGCAACTTCAAGTTTCAATTCTGAATACTTCAAGTAGGAGTACCACCGCCTTGCTGATCTCCGCGCCCGTGGGCTCGCGCACTTGCGCGCGTGACAGTGCGTGCAACGGTAACTTCAAGTTTCAATTTGAATACTTCAAGTAGGGGCAGCGAGTAGCGTGCGACAGTGGCCGACGCAGTTTCGAGTCTGGAGGGAAAGGCAACAGGCGCAGTTGGAGTTTTGCGGTGGCAGTGCTGTGTGACGGGCCAACACAGAGACTGCTGCTGCAAGACGTGCTGCCGTCACGCTCACTTCACCACTCACGAGCTGTGCACGTGCACTAAAGCCCGCCCCATCTGACTGCGCTACAGTCACACACACACCAGAGCAGGCCACGACGGCACCGACAGCTGTTCTGACCCAACGGACTGACCTTGAGCTCCCGAACGCCCCCCCCCGCCTCCGTGTCCGAGCCGCCGCTGCCCGCCCCCCCCTTCTTGCCCTTCGCCCCACGCTTCTTGAGGGGCGCCTTCGCCTTCGCCGCGCCGGCGGCGGCGTCAGCTGCTGGCGGCTGGTCGCGGCCGCCCGCCGCGGCAGCAGCGGTGGCGGCGGCAGCAGCGGCGGCGGCGGCGCTCTCGGCGGCGTCGCGCAGCGACTCGCGCAGGCTCGCGACGGCGGCCTCGCGCTTGGCGGCGAGGTCGTCGCGCTCGGCGCGCGCCATGGCCATCATCTGCGGCGACGCGGGGCAAGAGGGGGAGCGATGGTGGCGGCGTGTGTGAGATGACCCTGTGCTCACGCCGCGAATGAAGTGCGGCGCGTGCAGCGAACTCACTGGTGCGCCGCACGGCGCTGCGCTGACGCGCCGCACGCCAACTGCGCCTCGCACGCCAGCATCCGTACCCCCGCTTACACACAGGCGCGTGCTGCAGCCGTCTGTAGCCCTGGCACATTGAACTTCAACCCAAACTTCAACATGACCCCCCCCCCTCCCCCGTCACGCTACATACATTCCGCTGCTGCGCCTCACCTCCTCCCGCCGCCTGGACTCGAGCGACAGCCGCGTGGCCATGTTGCCGGCGACCGTCGCGGCGACGCGCCGGTTCTCGTGCGCCGCCTCCACCAGCAGCTCCAGCAGCGCCACCTTGTGCCCCACGGCCAGCGAACAGTAGTCCGCCTGCGACAGCGCCGCAATCGCGTCCTGCCACGCCTTCAGCTGCAGCAGCAGCGGCGGCCGCAGCGCCGTTCACGGGGAGCGAGGGCGCATCGGGGGCAGCGCGTCAGTCTGCTGATACCGTGGGCTTATCATGGGGTATGTAGATTGGATGCGCATCTGGTGCAGGCGCAGCTGCAGTGGCGGCGCGCGCTGGCATCGCCTGCCGCTGCTGCGCCCTTTCATGGCCACCATGCGTGCAGCAGGACATTGAGTGCGCGACAGCAAAGTGCGCCGCGGCGACAAACCCCTGTCCCTCACGCCTGCTTGCGCGAAGGGGCGCATGGAGAGCACACACAACCTCAAGGCTGACCGTGCTGCCCGGCCGCAAACATGCCAACCAACAGCAGCACACGCTGGCACCCTCGCGTCGCCCTCCTCACCTGCGACGGCGCGCTGCCCGCCACCCCCGCGTCCCGCTCCGCCTCCCCATCCTGCTGCGCCGCCGCCACCGCCGTCGCGGTCCGCAGGAACGGCGCGAGGCGCGGCGCCACGAGCCGCAGCACCGCCGGCCACGTCAGCGGCGTCACCGCCGCCGCCGCCGGGATCGCGCGGTTGCCGCCGCCGCCCGCCAGCCCCGCCTCCGCCGCCGCCGCCTCGCACGCCGCCGCCACCGCGGCCGCGCCCGCCGCCTCCGCCGCAGCGTCGGCCACGTGGTCGCCAATGCTCGTCGGCGGCAGCGCGAGGCGCCGCGCGGCGTTGGCGGCGGCCGCGGCGGCGGCGGCGGCGGACGTGACGCGGCCGTACGGCGCGGCGGCGGCGGCGTCCGCCCACAGGCGCCCGCCGTCGCGCAGCAGCAGGCGCAGCAGCGCGCAGTGCGCCTCCGCGAGCAGCACGGTGGGGCCGGCGGCGTGGTTCAGCGCGTCCACGAGCGCGTCCGGCGCGCAGCGCGACAGGCCTAGCAGGCCGCCGAACGTCGCCAGGAACGCCCACGCGCGCAGCGCCGGCAGGCGCCACTCCTCCGGCAGCGCGAGCGTCTTGGCCAGCGCGGGGCGCGGCGCCGCGGCCTGCGCGGCGGCGGCGGCGGCAGCGGCGGCGGCGGCGGCGGCCTCGGCGGCGGCGGCGGCGGACCTGGCCGGCGGCGGCGCGGCGGCACCGCTGCTCTGCAGCTTGGAGGCGGCGCGCGCGTGCGTGTGGGCCGCGCGCGCGCGTGCCCCCGCCGCCTTGTCTGCTTCTTTCTGAAGCTTGGCCGACTCCTTGGTGAGGTCCTGCAGCGCGTTGGCGACAACCGTCATCTGCGCAGCGGCGGCGGCGGCGCGCGTGCGCGGGCGGCGGAAGGCAGGGAGGGGGCGTGAGAGGTCAGGGGGTGTTGAGCACAGGGGTAGGTTGGGTGTCCGACGTGTTTCGTGCAGCAATGTGAACATTGACGTTCAGTCCGTATGACCAAGGCGGTTGCCGATGATGTGTGCGCACTGGTACTGGCGACTTTGTCATGTTGTCACCAATGGAAAATGAAGCCTGGGACAGCGTTAACTGTGGCATTCGCTGCCGTCGTGAATGACGTCATCAGTCGCAGTATGACACAACTCGCCCATCTGGACCTGATATCAGATCAGCGGGACCCAGGCAGAGCTCTGGAGCGTCGACTCCGATAAGCCCACAGGCGAGCCCGCCCTGCACATCATGTCGCGGCTGCCTCGCCGCCAGCACACACGCATCACGCTCAGCGCGACACGCAGCACGCCAGCGCCCGCCGTACGTCACGCAAGTGGCCATGCCCGCTTTCCACACCAGCAGCAGCGCCCCGCGCGCACAAGATGAAGATTGAGAAACACGATGCGCGCGCACGCAGCGCCGCGCGCGCCGCGCCGCTCGTTCTGCGCATGCACCTGGTTCTCCAGCAGCTGGCGCTGCTGCACGGAGAGCCGTAAGGTCGCCAGCGCTGTCCCCGGCTCGTCCGCGTCGCCCGTGATGCTGACGCCGCCGCCGTTGCTGCCGCCGCCGCAGCGCCTGTCCGCAGCCAGCCCGTACAGCAGCGCCTCCACGTCGCGCAGGTCCTCCGCCGTCCACAGGCGGTTGGGCACTGCGGGCCTGCTGCCCGGCGGCGGCAGCTTCAGCGCCAGTTTCATGGCAGAGCCCGGCCTGGAGGCGGCCTTGGCCGCAGGGGTGGGCGGCAGCGTGAGCTGACCGGGGGTCATGGGGCCACTGGTGGCGGTGCTGCTGCCGTCGTTGGCGTCGCCTGCTGCGGCGCCGGCGCCGCCGGCTTCCTGCATTTCCGCGTCCCTGCGTGCCTGTGTGTCGCGTGGAGCGTGTGGGGCGGCAGTCGGCAGCAGTGATTATCGTAATATGCTGCAGGAGTAATGCTCACATGCAGTAGGTTGACTGTCGTGCGAGGAGCAGCAGCATTAATGAAAGGTGGAAGCTGGCACCGGCGTCCGCCTCTGGCGCATGCAGTGCGTAGCAGACGTGCCTAACGGCTGTACGTCTCACTGAGCGATTAGAATGCTGTTGCTGTGGTACCTATGGCTGTAGCTAGCAAGCAGTCCTTGCATCTACAGCAGAGCTACAAAAGCTGTCTTCATGCCATCAGGCATGATTGTTCCAGCACCCGTCTCCGTCGTCAGCTGTATTGTGAGGGCCAGCACAGGATGATCGCCGCGTTTTCACCCGCCGGATACTCCGAGGCGAGTACTGCATGTGCCTAGCGTGCATGCATCTGCCACAGAATGCGTACCTGCTCTTCAGCAGCAAGGCGCGCCTTCTCCGCCCGCTTGGCCTCCATCCTAGCCCTCTTCTCCTCCTCCCTAGCAAGCTGCCCCTCCAGCTCCGCTTGCCGCCTTTGCTCCTGCTCCTGGCGCTTGGCCTGCATCAGCTCCTGTCTGCTCTTTACGGAGCTCCTGCGAGCGCCGGCGCTGGGAGAAGAGAGGTCGATGTCCATCGACGCTGGCGATGCTGCCGCTGATCGTGGAGCAGGTGGTTTCGGCGCTGCAAAGCCAGCACCGGAAGCAGCTGGCGGCAGACGTGAAGTCAAGGCTGCCTGGATTTGTGGCGCTGCTGCTGTTGCTGCTGCAGTCGGTGCCGGCGCTGGAGGTGTTGTAGATGTTGTCTGGGCTTGTGGAGCTGCTGCTGTTGCTGCTGCAGTCGGTGTCGGCGCTGGAGGTGGTGTCGGTGCCTCAACACCAGCACCAGAAGCAGCTGGCGGCAGACGTGACAGCAAGGCTGATTGCGTTCGTGGCGCTGCTGCTGCTGCAGTCGGTGCCGGCGCTGGAGGCGACATCTGTGCTGCAGGTGCGGCAGCTGCTGGTGGGCTGGCAGGGGTCGCGGCAGCCGGAACTGACGGCAAGGAAGGTGGCGGCTGCGGTCCCGCGGCCTCGCTAGTATCCACTGCGTCTGGCATTTGCATTCCACACGATTTCATTCAAAAATCTGCACTTGATCAGATCGCAGGCAAGGCCGAAATCGATGCTTCCGACAGTGCCCTCTCACTGCAACTTCGGCAAACGAGCGCCAATTACCCTTGCAGCACTGCACTGCTCGTCTCTGGCTCCAGCTGGGCTGATTCTCTTGCTAGCTATGAAGCACACGGGCGCGAATCAAGGGCGTGCTTAATAAGGGACTTTAGGTGGGCAATAACCTAAAGCAGGATAAAAGGGTTTGGCAGGCTGTGTGTAACCTAGCAAATCGGCAGCTGCTAACACAAGCAATTGTCTCTAAGCCGCATCGCACGCAGTGTGTGGTCCTTCATTGACAGCTCATCTATACGAGGAGCGTTGGAGAAACAGCCGCAATCTGCATGTACGGGAGCGTGCTCATTGTAGAGCTGCAGAGGTGCTGATGCTCATCAACAGCAGGCAGTGCTCGGGCAGCCGCCAGCCACAAAACACACAACAACTTCTGAATCAGAGTCAAACGACAGCAGGCAGTGCAAACGATGCAGGAAGACGAAAAAAAGGGCATGCCGCAGACAAATGCAACACTGCTGACGTTTCATGCATGCCACCATATCAGTCTTCATGGGTCGCATCTGCCTGCAAGGTGTGTCACTGCACTGCTCTGGGGTACGTCAAGTGACCCTACCGCTTGCGAACCTGCGCTCAAGAAGCAGGCAGATCAACATCTGACGCACCTCACCAGCAATGCGCACCTCGCTTGGAGCGTGCCTGAGCCGCTCAATGCAGCGCATTGCGGGTTGCACATGCTGCGCGCTGTCGAACACGCCGCAGGATGCGCACCGCTGCAGCGAAGTGGCATCCCCAACAAAGCTCCCCCGCAGCACGCCGTCGAAAGAGGGACAGGGCGCGGCGCTTTGTGCCCTCCTGCGGACCCCCCAACTCAGCGAATGACACGCGTCCCCGGCAGTCGCGGCAGCGCGTGCGCGTAACCGTGGCTGACGCACAGCTTCTTCAGCGGCAGCGCCGCCAGGTCGAGCCGGTGCGTGTAGCCGTCGCCGATGGTCAGCACCTCCAGCGCCGGCGGCAGCGCCAGCGGCGCGTTGAAGCGGTGCCCCAGGTGCAGCTCGCGCAGCGTGCGCGGCAGCGCCGCCGGCAGCGCTGCATCAAACGCGTCCCCCAGGACCAGCACCTCGAGGCGCGCAGGGATCCGCGACAGTGGCGGGTCGCCCGCGCAGCTGAGGCGCAGCTCGCGCAGCGCGTCCGGCAGGCGCACGATCGCGTGGCTGAAGCGGCCGTCGCGGCTGATGCTGCCCACCCGCAGCTCCGTCAGGCCCTCAGGGAGTGGCCCCAGGGGGTGGTCGAAGGCGTTGCCGACATGCAGCATAGTGAGGGTCTCAGGCAGCCGCACGAGCACGTTGGGCACTGGCTGCAGCGGCTCCGCAGCCGCACCGGCACCGAGAGCGGGCGCCGCTGCCTGCTGGCCCTGCACGGCGGGGAGCGATGCATGCTGCAGCGGCAGCAGTGGCTGGTTGAAGACGGCGCCGAGGCGCAGCTGGCGGAGCGCGCGCGGCAGACTGCCCAGCGGTTGATTAAACTGGTAGCACTGGTGCAGATCAAGCACCTGCAGCGACGGCGGGAGGGTGCCGAGGGGCTGGTTGAACTTGCATATGCCCCACGGGCTCCCGTCATGGATGCGCAGCTCTCTCAGGCCAGCCAGTAGCGCCCCAAGGGCGTGGCTGACATCTCTGCCCAGGCTGAGATGAGCAAGTCTCTCGGGCAGCGGGCTCAGGGCGCTGTTGATCAAGGCAAAGCGGGTGGCGCTGAGCGTCTTCAGGCCCTGCGGCAGCGCCCCTAGCGTGAGGTTCAGTCGTCGATCGCTGCATGAGAGCGTCAGCGTCTCCAGGCTCTGCGGCAGCACTGTCAGGGCCACGGACACCCCTTCTATCCAGCTCGTGTAGTGGTAGTCGATGGCTAGGTCGGTGAGGCCCTGTGGCAGCGGCTGTACTGCCCACGAAGGTTGCAGCCTCATTAACCGCAAGCGGCGAAGACTGGGGCGCTCGACAGCAATGCTGGTCCTGGTGAAGTGCCCGGCATTGCACGTGCTTTCACTGAGGCTGGCTTCTGTCACTGACGGCGGCAGCTGTACGATATCCTCAAGATAGCACGACTCCAACGTGATGCTAGTGAGAGATGTGGGTAGAGCGGGGAGCTCACGCAGGTTCCTCAGTCTCAGCGTCCGCAGGCAGGCTGGCAGCTCCAGGTCGCCATGTACGTAACACCGGCTGGCGTCGAGAGCCAGGCTGTGCACAGTCTCTGGCAGCATGTTGAGGTATGCCGCTGCGTATGCGCTGCCCAGCCCTTGCGGCAGCACGAGCGTGAGGGAGTGCAGATGCTGCGGTATGTCCTTCACCCTGCCCCGAACCCCGTGCAACTCCAGAGCCCCGATTGTGTTCGACATGACGAGTATTCGCGGCATCGCACCGTGGACGACCAGGTGTTTGACTGTCTTGGTGATCAGCAACGTGCGAAAGACGGCGGCAGGCACTTCCTTGTTGACAATGACCTTCACCGTCACCGCCACCTTCACTTCGCGCTGCAGCACTTTGTTGAGGCCCCAAGCAGACTGCCCTCCAGTGCTAGGGCCCGGTCACGGCTGGCGCCACTGCGGCTTCTACCCCGCTTTGATGAGAGCACCATGCTGTTCTTGAGTGCCTGCCGCTGTTTGTTGCACGATCTTTTACACGACATTCGTCAAAAATTTTAAAAATGCGCGCGCCTACCGTGCTTAACAAGGGACTTTAGGTGGCTGATTTGCTGGAAGCTCGAACAATGTTAACAGGAGCATACGTTGATGATACGTATACGTATACGGTCCTGAAGCCTTTTGCAGGATTGTTTTCATGTGTGATTTCAAGTTACACGATATATCGAGCTTCCCCCCTCCTTTGAAAGCTCTTGAAGGCAGCTCTCTTGTGACCTCCTGTGCACATCCTGTGGTGCTGACACCTGCGGAAGGTCAATGAGTTGACACAAACACCACCTGTGCTGATGGATACTTCCATCCACATTGAGCCTCACAATCGTTTCAGGGAAATTGTTGCCATCACCCCACTTCAGCAGTCTGCCCCTGCAGTGCGCTGCCGGCACTGTGCAGGCTTCCAGACGTCCAACAGAAAAGAATTGCTTTCACATGCAGTGCGCTCCACTATGCTAGACGCATTATAAAGTCCCAAACATTGGGTCTACCCTCTTTGAAGAGGACCAACCAGCAAAATAATTGGCTTCTGGAGCTGGTGGGTTGACAAATGTTCTCTTTCTGCAAGAATGACCAGGTGCCGTTTGAGATGCCGGACTGGACGCCGACTTAGCGCGAAGCACGCATGCGCGACCGGCTGTGCGCACAAATGAAGCCGCACAGCACTGACAAAGCCAATGTTGTGGAGCGGCATGCATGGTGGCGCTTCAGCAGGCGCGAGCAGCGGCCGGTACAGCCAATTTCATATGGAAGGCAGCTGACGCTACTCCGATTGCACGCTCCCGCACAAGAAAAAATGACCTCGAGAGTGGCGAAAGTGCACAGGCGGCAGAGGATGTGCATACTACAAGATCAGTCCTCGTCATTGCACCAAGGCACGTAATGCAAAGCAGCGAAAGCGCCAGGTGAAGAACGGAAACGGAAGCTGAGTTGTAATGTGCCCACCAGAGCGCCGCGGGTCAGTGCCGGCGCAGTGGGGCATTGCAATCAGTCAAAAACACACAACAGCTGTCCGTGCACGATAGGAGTCCAGCAATGCCAAGGCCGATTACGACAGGCGCCATCACACCAGACTGTCCTTCTTGAAGCCCCCTAGCAACTGCTTGGCTGCGACTTCCAGTGACGGGCGCCTTGGCCGGTTGGCGGCTTCGGGGCGCTGCAGCAGAGGAGGCGAGTGGAAGAGCACGCTTGAAGTCAGTTACGTTGATTGCCATTTTAAGTGTGAAAGCGGTGTTAATCGCCAATGTACCACCTGCCGATGCAGCCGCGATGCGACACACCCAGTGTGATGAACATAGAGCGCTGTGCACGCTCAGAAAGGGTTTTCGCGCACAGACGAGCAGAGAGGTCTTCACATGTTGCATAACAGCCAACAATGGCTTCATGAGTGCAATCTAGACCAGACAAAACGCTTCATGGCTATTGTCCAGTTGCCATCTGCAAAGGCGTATGGTGACGGGCACGCTGATCCTGCGCATGAACAATTCCGTTTGAGATGGGAAACAAGCACGTCAGTGGCGTGCTGATGCTATGCCACCTCAACGTGTAAGGGTGCGCGTGACTCCAAGAGCAGCAGTCTCGCACGCGCGCTGGCGGCAGTCAACCTGCACGCACTCTGAGCGCGCGCAACCAACTCAGCGTAAACACCGCTCAGAGAGGGCACCTGCGACTGTATCTCACAAATGGACCGCACCCACCCACTTTGAACTCGCCACTCCCCTCCCCCCCCTGCCCCCGCCCCTTCCTTGCAGCACAAAAAGCACCGCGACACATATGCAGCGCCGCACATGCACTCTCAGTATTGGTCTGAAAGTTTGCCGCGCACGCACCGCAGCGTCCTCTGTCTCGGGCCGGTGCCCCACGCGCAGGCGCCGGCGCCGCCGCTGCCCGCGCCCGTGCCGTGCGATGAGGCACCAGCACAGGCACGCGAGCACGGCCGCGGCTGCCCACGCGCCGGGCTGCGCCGCCGCGCCGCGTGCCGCCGCCGCGAGCGCCGCCAGCCCCGTGTAGCCGCTGGCGCCCACGCCCCACTCTCGACACCAGTACGTCGACTGGCGCGGTACGCGGTGGCGCGGCGCAGGGCAGTGCGGAGCGTCAGAGATGTGTATGAGGGCATAGGCATCGGAAGGCCGCAGCGGCGGCTGCGGCAGCATTGCGCAAGCCTTCTGGCACGCTGGAACAGATATTGATACTATGGCAATTGTGGCTGGCAAGGTGCGTGAGGTGGCGATGGAGCCGGTCCGTGGTGCATTGACATGACGCGGTGCCCCCCCCCCCCCCGCGCGCCCTTTGGTGAGTCATAGCGCGGACAGGTCTTGCGCAAGTGCAAGCTTGCATGCGCATGAGCACTGTCATTGAGGGGCATGCAGGTCGTGCGCAGGCGATTGCAGCTGCGCGCGTGGCGAGCGCGTCGCATCATGCCGCGCAGCCAGTTGAACTCGCATGGCCTGCAGATAGACGCTGCCAGTTCAAAGCGACGCCATGTCAGCCCGAGCGCGCCCAGCGCGCGCCGGGTTGTGCAGTTTGGCAATCTGTGTGAAGCGGCAAGCGGCAGAATGCTGCAGGCAGGGCATTGCAGAAGATGCCATCATGCAGGTGCAAGCTGAGTACGCCTCAGTCGCGCTGCGGAGCACTACGTCGTAAGTAATGCGGCAGAGGCACCTACGCGGACCAGTGCCACAGGAGTCTTCATGCACAGGGCGCAGCGCTGCGCTCGCGCACCTGCAAGTGCAACAACACGGCGTCCTCGTTCCACTTGGGCTGCCCGTAGTCGGTGACGCCCTCCCAGCACAGGGGACATCTGTCCGCTTGCGGCCACACGTGCTGGATCAGCTCCGACTCCTGCGAGCAGCAGCAGCGGCAGCGGCGGCGGCGGCGGAAGCGGAGGTGCTCAGCCAGCATCAATGCGCAGTGCGTCGCCCGGAGCGTCGAGCACGAACGGTGTATTTACAATAGGCGAGTGCTGCATGACGAGCATGACATAGCAGACAGCTGCCATGGCTTGGGACATTCTGGTGCGATATGCGTCAAGGCAACCTGGCAGCGCGCCGCCGCACCGCGTCCCTGCAGTCTATCACAGCGGCGCAGCGCAGCAGCCGCAGCATTAATTTCAACCGAGCCGGCGCTTGCGAGGCAAATCGTTACGAGCGCCGACAACGTGAGAACTACGAGATTGAGAGTCGCACGCACCGGTGCTCCACGCCGCTGCGCGACGCGCACGTTGACGGCGTTGTGCATGCGCCACAGCCACAGTGCGAGGGCGCGCGGGCCGGCGCTGACGGCGCACGCGCCTGCGTCGCACGCATCCACGGCACCCAGGAAATGCGCTCTGCGCAGCAGTAGCAGCGGCGGCAGCAGCAGCAGCAGCAGCAGCAGCAGCAGGGTATGGCGCAGGCGTGGATGAGTGGGCTGCAGTGCGAGGTTTATACAGGCGCTGCGAGAGACAGCGCCTGGGCGCGAGAGAGATAGTCCGGCAGGCAGCGCGCACGCAACTGCAACTGCTGCGGCTGTGCCGTTCGCGGAACGTGAGACTATTGATCACATGCAGCTGAGGAGGCGCTCTGCAGCGCTGCGGCTTTGTTGAGGGTGACTACTCAGCTGAAACCTGTTCAATGCTGCGTCATGATTATGTGCTGCATGATGTGATGAAGCCTCAGCGCACATGCTAGTATACGTTGACGCGCTTGGCTGCCGCTCAGGCGACTCCAGCCCTACTCCTGACCCTCACTCTCAACTCTGCCACATCCCTTGTCACGCTGCGTGCAGGCGCCAATGCAGCGACGAAGTGCGCGCTGCAGCGGGCAGAACACAGATAGCAATTATTTTACTGCGGTGCGCGTGTCTGCACAGTGTTGCAACAGACGCGGACCTCCAATACTGCGTGGCTACAAGGTATGGCATAGGCAAGCCTGGCCATGCATCACTGGGCGGCTGCGTCCAGGCGCAGGCACCAAAACGTGCGCGCGGCGTCCACGCTTGCCCGCGCCTGCACGGCGCACAGCCGCAGAAGCGGTCCACGAACGTGCGGATGGCGGCCTGCATCTCCTGCGCATCCCTGAATTTTTTTCCAAACATCAACATCATCAATACCGAGCATCACCTGCACGGCGCGCAGCCGAAGAAGCGGTCCACGAACGTGCGGATGGCGGCCTGCGTCTCCTGCGCGCGCGCCGCGCCGCGCGCCGGCGACAGCGTGAGCACGTGGAACAGCGACCACAGGCCCGAGCTGTAGTTGACCAAGCTGTGCAGGTCGCGCCCCGTCTCGTGGGCCGCCGCGGGCCATCCCTGCGCACGTGCGGGGGAGGGGGGGGGGGAGGGGTGAGGGCTTGCGCGCGGAGTGACGCTGGGGTGCTCAGCTGAGCTGCCGGACAGGGTATCAGGATCGATTCAGATGGCGGAAGTGGTGGGATTTCGTGCTGCTGCAGTTGCAGTTGCAGGCGAATCGCCGGCACGGTGGCGACAGCATGGCGCAGATTCACTTGCTGCGCGCCCCAGTCGAATGGCGTGTTGAGCCAGCAGGTCGGGGAAGAGCAGTAGCAAGGGGTGCAGCTGCCAAACGCGCGGTGCACCCGTGAGCTTGTCAAGGTGCAAAAGCGTGCTGGCGTGCTGCACGAGCCATGCCGTGGAGCCGCAGCGCTGCGCGCCGAAATACACACTTCTACATATACAAGTGTGCTGTGCAAAGCGTGTCTGTAAGCTATGGCTGCCGACGAGCACGCATCCGCCTGTGAAGCACCATGCGCTACGCGCAAAATACACGCCAGCATCGTACCATATCGGGGTTTAGTACATCCACGTGCCGCTCCGCCACGCGCGCCTCCCACGTGTGGTGATTCTGTAGTATCACCAAGTGTTTGCACACAGTGTTTGCACACAAACGCTGCAACCTTTGTAGCTAAGGGTTAGAGTTGCCTGAGTTGAAGCCCCAATAGGTCCATACCCCCACCCTGTCAGGTGTAACTGCCAACTGCAAGTCTTGCGACCCATGCTTTTATAACAGGGAAGCAAGCCGCCTATAACACACACTTTGGCTGAGTGGTGCTGTGGGTGTTAGTGCTTTGCTTTGCCCTGTGGTGCTGTTTGCCATAACAGCAGCACCTTAACTGGTTCCCGGTACAAACAGACGAAGCGTATCCATCGCTGATCAGCAGCGAAACGACTATGTCGGGTATCACGAGCCACGGTCACGCAACGAGAGACAAGTCTGCTGCCTGGAGCTCGCCACTCCTTGGCCGCGACACCCTCTTGTTGGCCGACCCAGCTCCCACGCGCCGTAAGGCACATGCGGGCCAATGTGAGACCCGAACGGGGGGGATACCGATCGAGGACTCAGCTGCTGAGGCACCGCCTGCAGCAGCACCCGGCAGCCTAGCGGAGCTGTTAGCCGCTGCATCCCCTGCTATGGCCCCGCAGGATAACAGCAGCAGCACGGACTCCTGCAAGGGCGCCACCGCGTACACGCCAGAGCAGATCTTAGACGCAACGTCAGAATCTGATCCTCAAGGCTGTGAAACGCCCGCGTCGCAAGCACAGGGGCGCCCCGGCATGGCCGCCAGGGGACCCAGCAGCGACCAATCTGTCCGCCGGGGACAGCAACACGACCCCTACGGCGCTCTACCCCTCTACAACGCCAGCAGCTACCCTCCCCAACCCTCAATCTCTTCGGGAGAGGGGGGGCGAGGTTAGGCACGCTCAGCTCTCCACAGCGGATCTCCAGTACGCCATCGCAACGGAAGTCAGCGCGCAACTGCGGACCCTCGACTCACGATTGGTGGCAGCGTGCGCCGAGACGATCGGCGACACACTCTGGGACCGTTGCGGCGACACCAAAGTGGCGCTGCTCCCCACTCGCGCCGTCATGTACGACGCACCGACGTGCTCGACATGCGCGCCGACATGCTTGCAGAAGCAAAATGGCGCGCTTCGCCGCACAACGCGCTGCCAGCACCACCTCCCATACGCCCATCTGAGCCCGCATTTTCCTACGCGTGCGCGCACGTCACCGACCACCACCGCGCTCCTCCGTCGATCACTGAGCTGAGCGAACCGTCTTTGACGGCATGCCCCCTCGAGTACCCTCACCATTAGGCCGAGTGCCGACAGGCAAGGAGCTTGGGGCCAAGCTCGCACGATCGGCGCCGCTGAAGGCCCGACGCGCTGGTGCAGCTGTTTGGCGCCGCGGAACAAGCGCGTCAACCGCATGTACTCGCCGTGCACGCCGCGACGGCGACTGCCAGTGCGACGGCGCAGCAGCAGGCGCGCCCTCCTGTGAACCGCAACGCAGACGCCGTACGCGGCGGCGCCAGCGGCGACGCGGCGCGCAACGGCGGCGCCAGCAGCGACGCGGCGCGCGGCGCCGGCGGCAGCCGTGCGGCGCACAGCAGCAGCGGAAGCAGCGGCGCAGCGCACAGCAGCGGCGGAAGCAGCGGCGCGGCGCGCTGCAGCAGCGGCGGCGGTGGCGGCGGCGGCAGCGGCGGCATCCCGAGCAGCAGTGAGCGCAGTGGCAGTGGCGGCGGGCGCGGCGCCCCAGCGGCGGCGGCTGCGCCAGCAGCGGTGTGGCCAGGGTACCCTGCGGGCTTGCCCACGGAGGCGTGGTTTGACGCGCAGGGGCGCGCCATCACGCGCATGGCCATCAGGCTACGTGCCAACGACCTGCCTCGCACGTGTATCACCGGCTCCTCCCTCGCCCCGCTCAACAACCTGCGACGCATGCTACCCAGCCTCATCACCGAGAAAGCCAACCACAAACGTCAGAAGCCGCGCGATGGCCCCATGTGGCCCGTGCTCATCAGCTCTGACGACTTCGGCGCTGCCTGGTTCAGCACTACAGTGTTTGCGGTGGTCAACCGTGTCGTCAACGGCGGAGGCAACTACCTCGTGAGCTCACTTTCGGCGCAAGCGGCGGAGTGCGTTAGCGAAAGCGAACGCTTAGTGCTGAGCGATACGGCGAGGCTGGAGTGGCTCTTTGCGAGGATCTCGCAGTTCTTAGAGCTCAACCGGCCCGCAGAGCTCGCCGCTGATCTTGTTCGCTGGGTAGTGGCGACAGGCTTTCCACTGAAGCACTTTGTGCACGAGTTCAGCACCGCAGCCGCTGAGGTCATCAGCGCCGATTCCAGGCACGACAACTTCGTGCTGAGCGCGCTCCTCGAGGTCTGCCGTCAGCAGTACTCAGCCACGGCGGCAGCCTGGACACACATCGCCGACAACGTGCAGTCGCACGCGCGACCTCTTGGAGGCCCTGCGCAAGCAAGCCGATCTTGCCATATACACAGCAGCCGCGCGCGAGGACGACAGGGACATGTACCCTCCAGACCTCAAGGCATACGCGCATTGGTCGGCGCCACGCACCGCAGACAGCGACAGCGTCTACAACTCAGACAGCGGCTGCAGCCACGGCAGCGACGACTTCAACAGCGACATCGACGCCGACTACTACAGCGATTACACCCACGACAGCGAGGCGCCAAGCGCAACAGCATCTGGCGCAGCTGCGGGCAGTGAAGCGCACAGCGAGGAGTGTGTTCCAGAATAGGGATGCGGCCCTGCGCCAACCCTCGGCGCAGGGGCAGCACTTGGGGGTCCTAATGTCAATGGGGGCGGTAGCGACGCGCCGCCCCGGACCACAGTCAACGAGCAGCAGCAGCAGCAGCAGCAGCTCATTGCTGCAGCTGCACCGCAGCGGCAGCTCATCGCTGCAACTGCACCGCAGCAGCAGCCCTCTCTTCCTCTTCCTTCGCATGCAGGCGGCGAGCTTGCTCCACCCTTCGTACCGGCGTCGTCCCTAGCGCCGGCGCAGCACCCGCGTCTTCGTCGCGGCGCGCGGGATGAAGACCCCAAGGCGGCGGGCTTCCCGCCTGCAACCCCCTACTCTGCAGCGGCTTTAATGCCGCGCGAGCCGGCCGCGCCCGCGCGCGGCATGACGGCACGGCGCGTCAACTTCAAGTTCGCGCACAGCGCCGGCACGGAGGGCACGCCAAATCAAGGGGGGGTGGGGGCTGGCTCAACAGCTTCGCCAGCATCGGACGCGATGGCGCAAGACGCGCATCCTTTTTTGGCGCTTGACGCGCCCACTACTTCGCCTGCATCTGCAGCGGCAATAACGCCTTTGGTGGCGTCAGCCGCAGCTGACGCGGCGCCGCGCCGGCGACGGTGTCCCCACCTAGCGCACCTCCGGCTACGGCCGCGGCGGCGCCTACAACTTCAAGCGCTACTACTTCAAGCGCTCTAACTCCAACTACATCAGCGGGACTTCTGCGCACAGCACGCGCGTCATGGACTGTTCTATGGCGGCGCAGGCGCCCGCATCATTCTCTGCGCGTAGCGCGCGCGCCGCGGCCTGCGCTGCGGCGGCGCATCCTTCGGCGCACTGCTCGCACGTCGCGACGCCCGTCGCGGCAGCGCCTACGTCGGCACCTTCAACTGCGCGCAGCGTGCACGCCTCGGCCCGTGGTCTGGCGGCGCCCGCGCTGACAACCTCACACGCGCGCAACGCATGCTTTAGCCGCCCGTGCCGTAGCAGCGTTTGCGCTGGCGTCTCCCGCGACGCGCACCATGCGCTCGCAATGTGCGGCATTGACGTGGCAATGCGCGCACCTTCGGCGGCTTCAATCGCGCCCATCATCGACAGCGAAGGCGCCCTCAGCGGCGCTGACGCTTCCGGCTTCGAGCGCCGACGCATGCGACTGCCATACAGCGGCAGCGGCTGGGCTCTGGTAGCCCACGCAGCCCATCTTTCAACCCCTTCTTCACCCACTTTAGCACCTATTGGCTATCCGTTTCCCAACGCGGGGCCCACCACCTTCCACATCCACAACTTTCGGCGCAAGAACCGCGCTCTGATCAAGCGCAACGCTGGCGGCGTATTGGCGTGAAGCAGCTGGAGTTGGTGGTATGGGCTTACAGGATCCGCTCCGCTCATCCGCGACCCTGAAAGCCAAGAAGCAACCGAGGCCCTTGTCCAGTAGTAAAGTCTCCAGGGCAGAACTGATATTGAAGTTGGGTTATGGCATGCTGTAGCCCTATGTCAGGGGCATCTGCTGACTACTCACTTGTTGAAGTTGATATTGATCCTGATGTGATATTGAACTTCAACGGTGATATTCAAACTTCAACTTCATGCCAACTTCAACTGTCATGTCACTGCTCAACGTGCAATAGCACGGCTCCACCCATCTCAACTTCAACAACCAAGAGCTCTTCTGGTGCGTCTGAGTGAGGCCAACAACCTACTATTATCTAAGTTCAACAGTTTGAGGGTCTTGACTGACCTCACTATAGCATAAGTGCTCGGTTGCTTTTTGGGTTTCAGGGTCGCGGATGGGCGGAGCGGATCCTTTACGTAAGGGCATAGCGGGGTCGTAGTACGTTGTCATGGCAGCGAAGAGGCGCCGGACATAGTGGCGTGGGGCTCATACCAGTTGCTCTAGTTGTAGCTGCATTCATGTGGACAGCAGCATACAGGTGTAGCCTTGTAAGGGGTGGTGCGAAGTCGTGCGTAGCGCATATTGCATGCTGTTTGGTGCTTTGCATCATCAGCGAGAGGCAGCTTTGCTGTAGCGTTATGTGCAAGCGGTCATTGTTGCAGTGTATTTGCAGCAGGGAAGTCATGGTTGCTTCCCCGTTATGGAGCTATGCATAGCCCTAGGGGGGGTGACTGTGGTGATCTTGTAGTATCACCAAGTGTTTGCACACAGTGTTTGCACAAAAAAGCTGCCACCTTTGTAGCTAAGGGTTAGAGTTGGCTGAGTTGAAGCCCCAACAGGTCCATCCCCCCACCCTGTCAGGTGTAGCTGCCAACTGCAACCCCCACCCTGTCAGGTGTAATTGCCAACTGCAAGTCTTGCGACCTATGCTTTCATAGGGAAGCAAGCCTCCTAACACACACACTTTTTGGCTGAGTGGTGCTGTGAGTGTTAGTGCTTTGCTTTGCCCTGTGGTGTTGTTTGCCATAGCAGCAGCACCTTACACGCCGCGACGGCGCGCAGCGCGTCGCGAAGCCAGTGCATTCGATGCGTTTTCACTTTTCCGAGCGCCACGCTCCATCAAACATGCATCGCCACGTATACACATATCCTCAACATACATACTACATACGCTACGCAAAATACACGCCCCCGCGCGCCGTACCATATCGGAGTTCAGCACGCCGACGCGCCACGCGCGCCTCGCACGCCGCGCCGCTGTGCAGCGCCTCGCGAAGCCAGTGCATCCGACGCGTTTTTCACTTTTCCAAGCGCCACGCTCCAACAAGCACGCATTGCCGCGTATACACACACAGTCTACACACACACTACATACGCTACACACAAGGTACATGACTCCGCGCGCGTCGCACCATATCGGGGTTCAGCACGCCGACGCGCCACTCCGCCACCCGCGCCTCCCACGCCGCGCCGGTGCGCAGCGCGTCGCCCTTGCGCAGCTCCTGGGCCAGCAGCGCGACGCTGGCCTGGTTGGCGAGGCCCGGCAGGCCGCGCGACACCACGCCCAGCACCTGCAGCAGCGCGTCTGCGGAGGGGGGGGGGGGGCAGCGGCGGCGCGCGCAGTCAGGGCATGTGAAGGGGGGTGCGCCCATCGCCAGCCGTAAAGGAAGATAGAATCCATCACGAAAGTGTGCCTAAATTCTGGTAGGTTTGAGCGCATCGTGACGGCAGCGGCGCTGCCGCGTGACGAGCGCAGCTGCGACTGCACCTCGGTGTGCTCGACGCACATCCGAATGGCAGCCGTACGCACTGCCATGACCGAACCGTCCATCATGACGTTTTGCTGATTTGGTGTCGATTGAGATTGTGGCTACCATCCACTCAAGAGCACTGCCCCCACAGAAGCTGCATCGTGACAGGTGCTACATACTTCAACAACACAACATGCTCTTACAATTCAACAAGCTCCCCGAACCGGAAAGGCCGCGCGGCTCACCTATTCTGTCCTTCTCCATGGGGCCGTTGGTGCCCGTGACGTGGTTCAGCAGCGCGTAGTGCAAGCTGCTGGCGGCGTCTGTGAGCCGCTCGCCGCACGTAGCCGACGGCAGCCCTTTCTGCTGCTGCTGCTGCTCCTCTAGCTGCTTCGCCGCTGCCGCTGCCGCAGCTGCTGCTGCCACCGCTTGGTCTGCCGGCACCTGCAGGCCCAAGGCGAATCGAGCAGGGATCAAATGAGCGGGTCCTGCCTGATTCTGCGAAGCCACAAGCCAATCTTATTGTCGTCGTCAAGACAGCGGCGAGACGCATATGACCGAGGTGCCAGCTCCCTTCACATCACACGTGCATGCGGGCGGTCCGCAGAGACCCCCTGCGCAGCTGCCAGGCGCCATCATGGCGCACACCATGCACGCTGTCGCCGCCGCACAACCGCACAGCAGGACGCCACCGCACCGCACCTCCGCATTGGCCCTGGCGACGGCCGCCGCGCCGCCCGCCTTGCCCGCCGGCGCCGCAGCAGCGTCGCCGCCGCCGCCGCCGCTGCCAACCCCCGGAAAGCGCTTTTCCACCCACGCCAGCAGGTCCTCGTATTTGGAGCCGCCGTTGCTGATCACTGTCATCTTGGTCTTGTCGAGCGCGCCGCCATCGTCCGGCACGTGCAGCGCCTTGAGGCTCGGGTAGCGGTCGATGTCGTTGTCGCGGCAGAGGTCGCGCTGCGCGGCGCAGTTGACGGCGCCGACGCGCAGCGCGCTGCCCGCGAGGCGCTCCGCGACGCGCTTCCACGTCGGCGCAAAGTTGATACAATGGCCGCAGTGGGGACTATACCTGTTAAAGCAGCAAGTCGGGGAAAGCGCGTGTGTCAGCAGGGCTGCAGCACTGCGCACACTGAAAAATGAATGGCCCGTGTCATAGCTGGTCCATCGAGAAAGGCTGTTGAAGGCCGCATTGTGTCGACTGACATCAATGGCCGCATGTGGAAGTGTTCCTGTCGCATCAGAGATGGCAGCAGCGGGCATGTGCACATAGGGTTTGAGATTCAGGCGCTCCGCGACGCGCTTCCACGTCGGCGCAAAGTTGATACACAACTTGCTGTGTCGCAACAGACAAGGACTTTTTCGTCAACAGTTTTCTCTGCTAGGTATGGATGGGTCTGAAATATGAGAAAGACATTACAATGTGCGCTGCGATCACATCATGCAAGCCGCCACCCTGCTCTGAGGCTGCACAGCAAGCAGTTGTCACTCACCAATCGATCAGCCACACCTCCCCCGACTTCTTGGCCGCCTCGAAGGTTTCAGGGGTGAGCTCCACGACAGAGGGGGTATCCAAGAACAGGCCATCGCCACCAGAGTTCCCGCCGCCCATGCCGCTCCTGCTTTCTCCCGCTCCTGCTTTTCTCTCGCAGGGTCAAACTTCGGACGTAACGTTTTGAGGGGGTCGGCCCCCTGAGAAAGGGGGTACGAACCGTGGAGGTGGAGGCGGGGGGGGGGGGGGGGGGGGAATACACAGCTCCAATGGAGCGTGAGTAATGCTAACAGAAACCCAAAGCAACATATCACCCATCTGCACATTTGACTATGTCCAAAAATAGCAAACGCACAAAAGAACGACGCCAGCTGCTCCGGTAAAAATTGTCAGTAAATCATTGTTTACAGCACAGCTCAGATTGTGTGATGAACAGCGCAATACGTCAGCATGTGCCCACACTTGCCACTGCACTTGAGCGCACCAGCAAACAAGAAACAAACAGAACACACAAGCCAGAAAAACATGTGTGGTCATGATGTTGTGCCATTGTGCGGGGGGGGGGGGGGGGGGGGTGAAGCGACCTCAGGACCGACCCTGGGCTGATAATGCCCAGAGCCTCCCCTGCACTCCCCCCCCCTTCCCCCCCCCCCCTCTCTCATGACCAGGAAAAGGGAGGGTGGGTGGGACATTGCTGAAGACGCCTGCGGTCGCCTGCTTGGAAGGCGTCGCGCTGCCAGCGGCGGCAGCAGCGGCGGCGGCGTCAGCGCGCTTGGCGGCGGCGCCGCCGCCGTAGCTCCCACGCGGCAACGCCGGCGCGCCGCCGCCCAGGAACGGCGGGTACGACGACAACAGCGTCGCGTGGGAAGCGGTGCCGCCGCTCAGGAACGGCGGCGGCGACTTGGCCTTGTCCTTGGCTGCGGCACGGCGGACCGCCGCACGCTGCCCCGCCATGCGCAGCAGCACGGACGTGTGCAGCAGGCCCGTCACACGCCGCTTCTTCTTGGTCTCGCTCGCGCGCTCGAGGCCCCCCAGCAGCGCGGCCGCCGCCGCAGGGTCGACGCCCAGCATCGCCGCCGCTGCCGCAGCGGCGGCGCCGTCGTCGCCCTCTCCCGCAGCCGCGGCGGCGGAGGCGGCAGCATCTCCGTCGCCTCTGTCGCGGGCCGCGCCGCCGCCGCCGCCGCCGCCGCGGCCGAGCGCCGCCGCCTCTGAGCGATGAGGCGCGCCGTCTCGAGCAGCGGGCCATGCTCGAAGATCTCGCCGCGCAGGCACGAGTTCTCAATCGTGAGCTCATACACGCGCCCCTGCGTGCGCTCGCACAGCGCCACCTGGCGCAGCAGCTCCGCGCGCGCGGCGGCGAGGTCCTCGCGCGCGCGCCGCAGGTCGCGCCGCGCCGCGTCGCGCTTGCCGCGCGCCGCGGTGGCGCTGCGCAGCGGCGGCGGCGGCGGCAACAGCGCGTGGAGGGAGAGCGGGGCCGCAGCGGCGGGCGGCGGGAGAGCGGGGCCGCAGAGGCGGGCGGCGGGATGACGGGAACACACGGGCGGCGGTGAGTTGCGCATGTGAGTGCGGGGACGCGCACGCCGCCGCTGCGACCTCCGGCGCGACCCGCCCCGACGTGAGCGCCTCCGAGATGAGCCCCACGCGCAGGCCCTCGAGGGGGCGGCCATGCCCACAAAACGGCGAACACCTGTTGCAGCAGACGCAGCAGCGGGGGATGCGAGGGTGAGGAGGGCTGCGATGCTGTGCATACCAAGAACTTCTTGCCAATCGCCATATTTCCTCATGCTGTCATGGTATGATGGGATCATTCAACATCATCATCATGCCGTCTAATTGCAACGCATGCTAAGTATGTAGACAAAAGGATAAATATATGGAACATTACTTGGTGAGTGTCATTACAGATCAGTTTCTGAGAGAGCCTATTACAATAATCCAAACTCAGTACAAGATGCAATAGTGTTCATCAGAGGACATTTGCCAACACAATTCCTGTCAAACAGCATACAATTGCATGTATTTGTAGATCAGCAAACGAAATTTACATGAGAACAAAAAACAGAGTTGGAACTGCAACTTCATCAGAGCTGTTAGAGCTGTAATGCATCCATTGTTTGTGCTGCATCAGCATGAAACTCCTCCACCAGTGTTTTCACAAGCAAGATGCAGCAACTCTCAGTACGCACGTTCCCTCCTCAAGCGACTCTGACCCTCGTCTATGAGTGCTCGATATCTTTGAAGTTTCCAGTAAAATCACTTATGTAAGCAAGTGCTGCGCCCAGCATCGATGCATCAGGATTGTTAGCAGCAGGGTCGGCGCCTGCAAAGGTTCTAGCAAAGATCGACAAATCACCACCGTCATGTTCACCATCTGAACTTCAAAAAAACACCGGGTCGGCAGGTTAATTTGAACAAGATCTTTTTGTGAAAAGCTGCGAGAGCGCAATTTCAGTCATTCACCAACACCCACACCCACAGCACACCACTTGCACCACTTGCACGATGGGCTGCTATCACTGCCACTTCTGCCGCAAGAAAAAGGTCATCATGAGGGACACCGCCTGCCGCTCCTGCAGGAAAGCGGGCCACAAGGGCGCCAACGACGACAAAGCGCGCGCAGCCCAGAAGCGAGGCCAGCTGAAGTGCGTCCACTGCCGCAAGGTCAAGGGCAAGTTCGCCAAGACAGGCTGCAGCGGCTGCAGGAACAAGGGGCTCAAGGCCGCCAACGACCACAAGGTCAAGGCGGCGCAGAAGCGAGACCAGATCAAGTGCTGCCACTGCAACAAGGTTCAGGTGCAGCTGGCGAGGTCTGCATGCAGCGGCTGCCAGGCCAAGGGGCTGCGGGGTGAGCAGGACGAGGCCTCCCTCGCTGTCTGGGCCAGGACCTCGTGCGCAGCGCAGGGCTGACGGGAGGGCGCAGGAGGACTACGCCAAGAAATCCGCCAAGAGATCCGAGGCGGCACGCCAGCGCGCCATCGAGGTGGACGCCCTCCTTCGCGAAGCCGGCCTGACCAAGACTGCTGCTCCCCTCGCCGAGCCCTACCTTCTCGAGCACCTGGAGCAGATGACCTCGGAGGGCACCCTGCTCCAGTGGCTCGAGACCCACAACATCGAGTTCTACACCGGCATCGGCACCTTCGCCCGCCTAGACGCAGAAGGCGTCGCCTTCGTCAGCCGCAACTTCTCAAGCAACCTGGCGCAGCTGCACGACGCCAACGGCGACAGGCTCGCCCCCGGCGACTTTGAGGTGGTGCTGCTGGCGACGTCCACCAACCGCCTGACAGTCGCCCACATGGAGACGCTGCAGCAGAGGCGCCACATCACCCTGCCCAACAAGATGTGGGGCAAGGGTGGCGGAGATGGCCATGGCCTGCGGTACGTGAAGGACGGGCTTCTGCGCTACCACGCCTTCTTCGTGACCTTCAAGACCCACGGGCTGCCATCCTCGGAGCACAGCTTCGTGGGCAGGGACGTGCTGCAGGAGCTCGTTCGCGGCACCCGCGTCCACAACCTGGACGCGCCCTTCGACTACGAGAACAACCGCAAGTTCCAAGACGACAGGGTCATCTTCGGACAGGCAGGCGGCGGCGGAGAGCTCGGGGACTGCGGCGACGACACGGACGAGGACTGCGCGGAGGGCGAGGGGGCAGAGCATGGTCGACCTCGTGGAGATGGGGGGGGGTAGCGATGTGGCGGTCGGCCATGCTCCCGCCCCGTCGCCCTCCTCGTCCGTGTCCTCGCACTCCCTGCCGCCTGCCTGCCCGAAATCACCCTATCATCTTGGAACTTGCAGTGGTTCTCATAGTCGAAGGGCAGGTCCAGGCTTGTCCAGCACGTCCCTGCTGACAAAGCTGTCCTCCACGCACGGCAGCCTCTGAGTCTTGAAGGTCCGACACAAAGAAGGCGTGGTGGCGCAGAAGCCCATGGCATCCCGCGGCCATCTCCCCCTTTCTTGCACCACATCTTGTTGGGCAGGGAGATCTCTCGCCTCTGCTGCAGGATCTCCATGTGGGAGACAGCGAGGCGGCTGGTGGAGGTCGCCAGCACAGCCACCTGGAAGTCCTTGGGCATGAGCCTGTTGCCGTAGGCGTCGTGCAGCTGCGCAGGGTTGAACTTGAAATTGCGGAAGACACAGAAAGGCCACTCCCTCTGTGTGCAGGCGGGTGAAGGTGCCGATGCCCGTGCGGAAGTCGACATTGTGGTCTCGAGCCATCGCAAAAGGGTGCCCTTCGAGGTCATCTGCTCCACGTGCTCGAAGAGGTAGGGCTAATTGAGTGGGGCGGCCGCCTGCACCACACCAGCCTTGCGGAGGCGGGCGTCCATCTGCAAGGCCTGTGGCCATGTCGCCTCTGACCTTCTGGCGGATTTCTTGGCGTAGTCCTCCTGCATCCCGCCGTCGGCGCTGCGGTCCACACTGTCATTGTGTTGAGGGCAGCAACCAGTTCGGCCTGCTGTCCCGTGAGCCTGTTGGCCGTGCAGCCGCCGCACGCAGACCTTGCTAGAACAATGTGGACGTTTTGGCAGAAGTAGCACTTCAGTACGTCGCAAAGCTGCGCTGCCTTGACTTTGTGGTCGTTCTCGCCCCTCAGCCCCTTCTTCCTGCAGTCGCTGCAGGCTGCCTTGACAAACTTGACCTTGACCTGCCTGCAGAACCTAGCAGCATTTCAGCTGGCCTTGCTTTTGTGCTGCCCACGCTTTCTCATTGGTTTCACCCTTGTGGCCCTTCTTCCTACAGGAGCTGCATGTTGTCTTAGCCATGATCACCTTGACCTTCTTGCAGCAGCAGCGGTCGTAGAGGCTCATGCTATTGCGTGCATTCAGCTGCTGCATGAATCACGTGACGTGTACCGCCAGCCCTCTGCTGTCTCAATATGGCTGCCCCCCGCTGTCTTATTCTAGCAGCTTTCACGCAAGATCCCGCGCACGTTGCTGACATTTTGGGTGTGAAGTTGGAAGCAACCGTCAGCCGAAACCGTCAATCGTGCCCAAACTTGGCATGGCCACGCAAGCGTACTAACTTGCCAACTGCTACAGCGGCTCCGCCAGCAGCACTGCACTGCCCCTCCTATGGACCTCAAATCATACCGCAGGCCCGGCCCTGGCATCGAACAAGCAACATTCCCTGAAAAAGTGGACTGAACGCACACAAGTTGAAGTTTCCTTCGCCTCCGCACGCAGAGCCCCCAGCCAGCCCGTGACTGACGCAAAGCCAGCAATGATGTGTTGCACTCAACCAGGATGCGACAGTGATTCGATAAAATGAGGTTCCGTACACTTCAACTACTTCATGCGCGCCGCCCAGGCAGGCAGTCGCCTTGGTGACACTACTGCTGGTGACACCACAACGAGTACTAGAGCGCCGCGTGCACGGTGGCTGAAGCCGTGCAGAGGGGCAGGTAGGAGGTGTTTATTGATGTTTGGTGCGAGGCGCTGCCGTCTTGCTGGCTATGAGAATGCTGGGCTCTACGCTGTGAGCGCCGACACCCTGCTTGATAGCGCCGCCGTGCTGTTGTTGATGCTGACGGTGCCAAATTAATGGTGATGTATTTTAACATTGACCCCATGGGCGTTGCATGACATGACAGCAGTAATTCGCGCGAGGCCAAAGGGCCGTCGCTTGGCGCTGCGAACCTCAACAGATGTCAACTGAATGCTTTGCAAACCTGAGACAGGTGTGGCAACTACTGAGCCCAGCGACATGAGTCAAAGAAAGTTATTGTGCAAGACTTAACAGCAATCCGACCCTAAGTGAAATGGTGGGCACTGAAAGGCGATTACTGTACTGATAATCACCATCTCCAGGCTGGGTGCAGCTAGCTCCTTGACACATTGCTGCGTTCGGTAAGTTGGTGTAGTGCTGGGTGACCTGGAGTGCAATGACTGCGCAAACACATCTTGGGGTCTTTCCCTCAATGGACTTCGTTTGTGTCTGCAGGGCCTCGCTGTTTTCGTGTCGCAACAGACAAGTGACTTTTTCCGTCACAGTTTTCTCTGCTATGTATGAATGGGTTCTGAAATATGGAAAAGATATTACGATATGCGCTGCCATCACATCATGCAAGCCACCACCCTGCTCTGAGGCTGCACAGCAAGCAGTTGTCACTCACCAATCGATCAGCCACACCTCCCCCGACTTCTTGGCCGCCTCGAAGGTTTCAGGGGTGAGCTCCACGACAGAGGGGGTATCCAAGAGCAGGCCATCGCCACCAGAGTTTCCGCCGCCCATGGCCGCTGCTGCTGCCGCTCCTGCTTTCTCTCTCAAGGTCAAAACTTCGGACGTAACGTTTTGAGGGCCCCCCTCGAAGGGGGGTACGAGTGGAGGTGGAAGGCGGGGGGTAAGCATCCCACACAGCTCCACTGAGCGTGAGTAATGCTAACAGAAACCCAAAGCAACACATCACCCATCTGCACATTGACTATGTCCAAAAATGGCAAACGCACAAATGAACGACGCCAGCTGCTCTGGTAAAAGTTGTCAGTAAATCATTGTTTACAGCACAGCTCAGATTGTGTGATCAACAGCACGCTGTGCACGCAATACGTCAGCGCATGCCCGCACGCACGCGAGCACAGACACAGACGCCCACAGCAGACTCCCCCCCCCCCAAATCACGACTGCAGCCCCGGCGGCAGCCGCGCGCGCCAGTCCGTGCTGCGCTCGTACGCGTACGCCGCGCGCACGAGCGCCTCCTCCTGCCACGCGCCGCCGATCAGCTGCACGCCGATGGGCAGCCCCGCGGCGTCCACGCCGCACGGCAGCGACAGCGCAGGCAGCCCCGCGAGCGACGCGGGCACCGTGAAGAGGTCGTCCGCGTACGAGGCGACGCCCTTCGCCTCGAAGTCGCCGAGCCGGTACGCCGTCGTCGGCGCCGTGGGGCACAGCAGCACGTCCGCGCCCGCGAAGGCGCGCGCGAAGTCCGTGCGCAGGCCTGCGCGCACCGCCTGCGCGCGCGCGTAGTACGCGTCCGCGTACCCCGCCGACAGCGAGAACGTCCCGAGGAGGATGCGCTGGCGCACCTCCGCGCCGAAGCCGTCGTGGCGCGTGCGCAGGAGGGAGGCGCGCGCGGAGGCGGCGTCGCGCGCGCGCGCGCCGTAGCGCACGCCGTCGAACCGCGCCAGGTTCGCGCTCGCCTCCGACAGCGCGTTCACGTAGTACGCCGCGCACTGCTGCGGGAGGCGCGGCAGCGAGACGTCCGCGATGCGCGCGCCCAGCGCCGCGAGCGCGTCCGCCGCCGCGCGCGCCGCCGCCGCGACCTCCGGCGCGACCCCCCCCGCCGTGAGCGCCTCCGAGATGAGCCCCACGCGCAGGCCCTCGAGGGGGCGCCCCCGCCCCCCTCCCGCCCCCCCCTCCAGCGCCGCGTCCACGCCGCGCAGCACGGCGCCGAAGTCGGGCAGCGGCGCGGGCTCCGCCGCCGTCGCGTCCGACGCGGCGTCGGGGCCAGCGATGGCAGCGAGCAGCGCGGCGGCGTCCGCGACGCACGTCGCGATGGGGCCGACGCAGTCGAGCGACGACGCGTACGCGATGAGGCCGCTGCGGCTGACGCGCCCGTACGTCGGCTTGATGCCGACGACGCCGCACCACGCGGCGGGCTGGCGGATGGAGCCGCCCGTGTCGGTGCCGAGCGCGCCGAGGACGGTGCCCGAGGCGACCGCCGCCGCGGAGCCGCCGGACGAGCCGCCGGGGGCGTGGCCGAGGTTGCGCGGGTTGCGCGTGACTTTGTACGCGCTGGTTTCGGTCGTTGAGCTGCAGTTGCACGGGCCAGAGAAGGGGGATGGCGGTCGGTGAACAGAGTGGGGGAGAGGGGGCATACGTTTTCGGGAAGAGTTGGACAGCGCTTTAACTCATACTCCATTGGCAGCTGGATCCGCTCAACTTGCGCGCGAATGTTAGGTCGGAGCCAATTGCCTGCGAAGATGATGCGCGGCTGAAGCAGCCTTAGCAGAGAGGTGACCGATACACATGAGCCAAATATTGCTTTGGTGCGCTGAGGTCTTGATTTTGACACTGATGTAGCAACATCGATGGAGTGTGGCTTGAGTACCTCTTGCCCCTTTGAACTAACACATGTTCCTGAAACGGAACACCAGCTACGCCTGCCAAAAGCCACAGCAAGTGTAGGAGCCATCTTCAGATGCAGCAACAAGCTGCTGTAAGCTGGTGCAGCTGTGCTTTCGTCACCTGCACTCCAGTTACAAACATGATAACCACAAGGTTGCACCTGCACTGCAGCTACTTGTAAACTGATCACCAGAAGGTTGCATGCTCACCCCATGGCGAACTCGTCCATGTTGACCTTTCCCACGATTATCGCACCCGCCTCCCTCAGCTTGCGCACCGCAGTGGCATCATAACTGGGAACGTAACCCTCCAGGATCTTGCTGGCAGCTGTAGTGGGCACTCCCTGAGTGCACAGGTTGTCCTTCACCGCTACAGGCAGGCCCAGCAGCGGCTTCGCCAGCGTTGCTGCATCGCCTGCTGCCACTGCGTTGTCTATGACCCTCGCTGCCTCCAGAGCTGCCTCCCCCTGCACGCTCAGGTAAGCTGCAACCTTGCCATCAGCGGCTGCGATCCGGTCCAAGCTTTCTTGCACCAGAGACTCCGCGCTCCGCTGTCCGGACTTCACTGCTCTCACTGCATCGCTCAGAGGAGATGGCGACAACGCTGCTTTTGTGGACATGCTAACTCTGCTGTTGCGTAATGCTCCTTGCCGAGCGACAACATGAGCTCGCCGAGCCAGCATCGCATGTGGTAGCAGCGCTCTGGCGCAGTGCGGCATCGCCAACAGCGGCAACAGCAGCCGCATCCCCGCCTTTTTGCAGGCTCGGCGATGGCCGCCCGCCACCAGAGACTCTGCCGTCTACTGTACGTACAAGGGCTTCACAAGCGAGAGCACACACAATTGACGAACTTCAAGAGTGACACTGACCTGGACCCAACAACTTTGACCCGTGGCATGGCAGCATCTCTGCAGCTCAGTGAGGAACGATGCTAGGCAGACAGGCAGGCTTGGCGGCGCAGCCCCTGCTGCAGAGGGCCTGCGCCAATTACGGCAAAGCTGCCATCGCACTGGCAGCATCTTCACATCGACAATTCAGCAGCGAAGCAAGACGACACGCCCCCACTGTAACAGCAGGTTGCAACGACAGACGCTGGAGCAGATGGAGAGTAGGCGCAGCAGCAACCGCAGCGGCAGCAGCAGCAGGAGCAGCAGCCGTGAGCTGTAATGCTGCCGAACAGCAGCAAGATTCCGTTGCAGTTCAACATGAGACCGGCCCAGGCCTCAAGCCGCCACGCCCGAAGGCCCTGCACCACGCCGCACGGCTGGCCAGACAGAACACCACCAGACAACGGCGGAGTTACTATACATATGTGATCATAGGGGCGGGCACCACTGCTTTAGCGGCCATTGAGGGCATCCTTCAACAAGATCCAGGCGCCGACATTCTCATGCTCACAGACGAGGCGCACTTGCCACGCATTGACGTGTATCACAAGGAGGCTCCATTGCCTTCAGACCTCTTGGCCAGGTAATTGCACTCACTTGGCGCTGGTTCACATATGCCTGCGAGGCAATACATTGTGGGTGGCCCATCCATCAGCCACATCAGCGCTGCGGTGTTAGTTGTTGCAGACATATGCAGACATCTGCAACCTCCCGAGCAGCACACCAGCCGCTCCAGTCACCTGACCGGCGGCAATCGTGGGCCTTGCAGCAGCCTCCTGGCAACTCTGACAACCCTGTCACACCACCTCACCCCCCCCCCCCCCCCGCCCCCTCATCCCCTCCCCGCAGCTACAACGAGTGGCGCAGGCACGTGTCGTCGCGCCTCGAGAACGAGCCCGACGCGTTCTCCTCCGTCCCCATCACCCTGCTCCTCGGCCGCAAGAAGCTGCGGCTGGACGTCGAGAGGCGCGCGCTCCACCTCGACGACGGCTCCGAGATCTTCTTCGACCGCTGCCTCATCGCGACCGCCGGCAAGCCGCGCCAGTTCTACGTCATCGACTCGGAGAAGAGCGCGTACTCGCTGCGCGAGTGCGTCAACACGCTGTCCTCGCTCGACGACTTCCAGGCGCTCAACTCCGCGCGCGAGACGCTCGGCATTGAGCACGCGACCGTCGTCGGCGGCGGGTTCCTCGGGACGGAGATCGCGCTCGCGCTGTCGCGGCGCGGCGTCAAGGTGTCGCAGGTGAGCGCCGCTGCGCGACACGATGGTGCCAGCTGATTGGCAGCCCACTCTGATGCCTGCTCGTAGGCTGATGGCCCGGAGTGCCATGCCAGGCAGGTACTGCAAATGTAACTGCGACTTGCTGTCACGTCAGTGCTCCACACCGTGAACCAGGTGCTGCTGGCCTGCTGCTGAGCACGTTCACCGCTCCCTCGTGAACTTCAACATCATGCTCACTGCCCCCCCCCCCCCTCCCCCGCGCGCCCCAGGTGTACGCGGAGATTGCGCCGCTGTCGCGCCAGATCCCCATCTACCTCGCCGAGTACATGCGCGAGCGGCTCGCGGAGCACGGCATCGAGGCGGTGTCGGAGCGACTTGTGACGGACGTGCGCTCGGACGAGGACGCCCTCATGTCGGACGACGAGGAGGAGAACGACGACGACCGCGTCGACGTGGAGCCATCCGAGAAGCAGGGGGTGAGTGCAGCGTCGCCGTTGCGGCGGTGGTGAGCGACCAGCGCTGCTGGCTGAGTCGCGGTGGCAGTGCTCAGTTGCCTGGCAGCAGTGACACTGGTGTCAATGCCTGGCGGTTAGGAGGGACATCTGGCGATTTGTGTCTCTCGTAGGTGGCCAGCGAGCCGCCTGTTCTTGCCCGTCAGGTGGTGTGTGCTCAACTGTGCTCTGTCTTGTTCGATTGGGCACTATTTGCCTTGCTGCCAACGTTTGCTACTGGATTCAAAATGTCCCTTGCGGCAGTGCGCGTGCAATGCCCTTTGTGCAGCATGGCAGCGCGGAGGCAGCCAAGCACGCTGCAGTCCCTCAGAGCCGCGCTGCAATGTCAGCCATGATCACATGCCCTGGTGCATCACGTTCCCCAGCACACACAGCCGCCGAAACCACCTGCCTCTGCACGCCACTAAGCCATAGGGACGCTGTGTGCTCTTCTCGCCGCGCCTCAGCAGGTGCAGCACGGCGGCGCGGAGGAGGGCGAGCAGGCGCCGCGGCGGCGGCGCGTGCGGCTGAGCGTCATGGGCTGGGCGAAGGAGACGCTCCTGACGGACTATGTGGTGATGGCCAGCACGCACGTGGACCCGGTGACAACGATCGCGCGCGCGTCGGGGATGGAGATTGACCCGAGCAACGGCGGCATTGTCGTCAATGGCCTGCTGGAGGTGAGGCTGCTGTGTATCGTTGTCACGTGTTGTGGCGCCATTCGCAGCGAGCGCTGGCGCACCCTGGCGTCAGGCTGTTGGTTGTGCTGTATGATGCAATCACTAGTACGACATGTGGTGAGCGTGGACTGGCCGTCACAGTGCAGATTTAGCAAGTCATGCGGTGCGTGTGCAATGGACCCCCAGTGACAGCGTGCTGCAACTCATGTACAGGTGTGCTGAAGTATGCCACAGAATCACGCTGCACGATGACACTTGGCGACACAGCCGGTGGATGACCTGATGCAGTGCATGAATGCAGCTGCACCACCGTCGTGCTTGATGGCACTTGTCGGCGCGATGCGCCGCTCCCACTGCGGGGCGTTTCGAGTGTGGCGGGGCCCAGCGCCAAAGCCTGGTGCTGGGCGTTGCCAAGGCTGCAACACGTGCGGCATGCTGGCCGGGCCAGAACAGTAGATCCACCTACTTCAACACAATTTCACGTTTTGGCGGTGACGCATGCAGCAGCGAACGCCTCGCCGCAGACCACAAGCATCACATCGCGAGCCGCGTTTTCGAGCGCGCGCCATTCGTTGCGCCTGCCGCTACAAGAGACCCTCACAAACCGCCATCGCTCGACGTGCAGGCCATCGGCGGCGTGTACGCAGCGGGCGCGTGCGCGAGCTACCACGACCCCGCGCTCGGCCGCCGCCGCGTAGACATGCTCGACCACTCTCTCAACAGCGGCCTGCGAGCGGGCTACAATATGGCGGTTACGCCAGCGCCGGGGGGCGGGGGCGTGGGGGCGGGGGGGGGTGAGGGGAGGGGGCTGATGCTGGGGGAGGGGGGGCGGAGGGTGCCGCTGACCGGGCACTCCGGCAACCACCCTCGGTTATATATGCACCAGCCCACGTTCAGGAGCCACTGGGAGGACCTGGACATTCTGGTGGAGGGCGTGGGAGAGCTGGACGCCAGCGTACGAACGGTGAGGCTGCGTGCACGCCATGTACATGCTGCGGTTGCCTGTGTTACCAATACTTTGAAGTACATCGATTCAGGACATCAGCAACATGGCCATTGTCAGGTGTCAGACAAACCTGATGTGGCGTGCGAGCATGAAACATTGAGAAGCGTGCACTTCAGTTCATTCACAGTGCCGTTTTCACTTCAATTCAATTGTAGTTTACGGCAGTTACAGGTCAATAGTCTTATGTTTGGGCAGCCATAACCAGCCTCATCGCCGCCAGCTGCAAGGCAGTGTATTTATTGGTAAAGCACACAGTTGGAAGGGACAGAAGGTTTGCAACGCATAAGGCAGTGCCCTGGGGCACACTTTGCCTTGCAGGGCCCCGTTGATTGCTGCTGTACGATGCACAACAGGTCAGTGCAGGAGGATCTGTTGCATGGGCGGATTCAATTTTGATCAGGGCAGGAGCTACAACTCTAGAGAAGCACACACTGACAGCAAGGATCTGAAATGTGCACTGTATGACCCCGCCCGTACCCAAGCTAAGTAACTTCAACCCCAAGTTAACTTCAACTCTAGCTGTTCACTGTAACAACTTGACAGTGATTCCATTCGATACAGTAACGCACTTTTCGCTCCAACGCAAATGTGCACGTGTACAGGCTGCGAGGTGTTGGTACTGATAGACTGCCCACAGTGGACATGAACAGGCCTGTCACCTATTATGCACATGTACGGTAGTGGGCCTGCACCTGTTACAGTGTTGCAACAGATAGTACTCACTGTCAACAGTTGAATCCTCCACGCCCTTCGCTGAACAAAACACGGTAGCTCACAATCATGCGCATACATGTAGAGTGCATCTTCAAATTGAGCTGGACACCTGTTTTCGTAGCTTCACTGCACCTGACTGGTACCGTCAGTGGCACCTAAGACACCCATTAATTGGATGTGTATAGAAGTATTTGGATCAAGTGCAGGGAAGCGGGCGACAGACAGGTCACAGGCCTATAACTAATGTTGGAGGAGACACTGTGCAAAGTACATATAGCAGCAAGCAGCCATGGTTGTCTTCCCGTCGCTTTCACCCAGTGACAGCCAACATGTCTGGTCGGAGTCACTTTGACATGTCATTCGATGGCAACGTCAGTGCGTATACAAAAGCTTGCATCATGCAGCACGCTCAATGCCTTTGCTCCGGCCAGCACCCCATCTCACTCTCGTTCAGGCCTGCAGCGTTGCACGCATGCGTGTCCAATGCAGGACGTCAGGTCTGACAAATACACGTCTATCAAGGCCTGAACACACGGCAGTTGACATGTCCTTGCACAACATGCGTGCCAACCGCGCACGCACGCACGCGCTCTTGCCTTGCACCCCACGCAGGTGGGCATCTGGGTCCACGGCGGCGCGGAGGGCGGCAAGAAGGCGTCGCAGTTCTCGCGCGGCCTCGTGTACTACCTGAAGGGGCCGCAGATCACAGGCGTGCTCATGTGGAACGCGAGCGACCTGCGCGACAAGGTGCGCGACGTCATGGCCGCGCAGCCGCGCATCGCGCGCATTGACGACCTCAAGGCGCTCGTCGCGCTCGCGCCCAACGACTGGCTGCACACCATCGAGACGCACTCGCACGTCGACCCGGACGGCACGCTCATGGACTGAGTGGGGGGGGCAGGGGGGAGGGGGGGCTTATTTGGAGGATGCGGGGGGGGGGGGGTGACCTATGTCAGTAGGAGTTTTGGCAAGGGACGGGAGCGGGGCCACGAGGGGAGGGGGGGGGGTGGTCAAGTCTGTGTACCAGCAGGAGCCAGCGTGGCGAAGTGTGCGTCTGTGTCGATGGACATCGGCACCCCTCCCTGAGGTTGCGTTTTGCAGGCACAGGAGCGAGGTTTTGCGTGGCAGCGGGGCGCGTATGGCGCGCGCACGCGTGTGTACAGCTTTTGTGCCGTGTGGTTTTGTGCAGCCGCTCGCAGCATACACAAATACATCAGCGGCTTGGTACGCCAGGTGTGGCGCAGTTGTGTGCATTGTGGCTTGCATTGCTAACAATGCACAACGAGGTCACCGCCTCATGTTGATTTGACGCAACTGGTACACGGCCTGTGATGTGAGCCAGGCAGGTTTTGCTTTCGTGTTTCATCAAATGATGCACAAGCAGCCCCCCCGCCCTCCCCTGCAGGTGCAGTCAAATTGACAGCCGCTGTTCCCATCAGGTTCTCAATGGATATGTCAAACCACAGACCCATTTCTACGGAATAAACAGAACCTCAACAGATAGTTCAACAAACGTCAAGGAGGACCCAAGGTTTCATAGCAAGTTCAGACTAAGTCGAACGAGCTCGAGGAGAGGTTCGACAGGATGCTGCACGGTGCCAACATGATCAACGGTTTCCTCAAAGGCACCTGGAATAAAACAACAACTTCAACAGATAGTTCAACTCAAAATCGCATCCAAGAAGGACAAGACCTGCAGTCATCTGCGCGTGCCGCAACGCCGCCGTTGTCTTTGCAAAGTCGAGGAGCTGCCTGAGGTCCAACTTGCTGCCACGCGGCCAGCGAGAGGTTGGCGTCGCTTTGGCAAAGCTGCCAAGAAGATGCCAGATCCCGTACATGTTCTCGTCTTCAGCTCCTTCGCTCTCGCTGTGGTGGCCATTGGCAGCCTGGCCCTCAATCGTGGTGCCAATGCAACTCTGCCGCTGCGCAAAGGCAACGACGGCTACTGGGGTGCCATATCCAGCAGCGTAGATTGGTGAGGTTCCTCTAGATTCCATGTCTGCACACACCTGCTGTTGCCAGGGGCATGCAGCCTTGCTTCTGCTGCCCACTTGATAGATTTCATGTCTGCACAGCTGCAGCTGCTAGGGGCATGCAGCCTTGCTTCTGCACCCCAACTGACAGCAATCCAGCAGTCTGAAGTCGCTCGTGCCTGGTCCCCCCAAATACCTGCAGGTGTGAGGAAAACTACATGCACAGCACCTACGTGGCGGAGACCCACAACACAATATCCAGCGCCATCATTGCGCTGGTGGGCGCAGCGGGAGTGGAGTGCTGTCACGGCTGCAGCGCGGAGGGGCGATACTGGCTGCTCTCGGTGCTGCTGATTGTGATTGGCCTGGGATCGATGGCCTTCCATGGCGCGCTGAGGCATTGGATGCAGGTATGCATTTGCGTGGCAGTCAAGCACCGCAGCAGTGCATAGCTCACCGGCGGCGCATGTGTGCGCCCTGTACACGTGCTGCCACGCAGCCCATTGCTGCCAGCAGTGCTCATGTAGGACGCTGGGGCGTGTGCGTGCAGACAGATGGCCGTGTAGTCACAGAGGTATGGATTGCAGAATCTGCCCTCATGGCTGGAGGGTTATATTGAGACTCTCAGCGTGCGCGCTGCATGAGAGCATAGGCATGCATGGGGCACTGACAACGTACGACTCGGGTCAAAGCCACGACTGCACCTATGCCGTGCAGCCCCTCAGGCGCCCCATCAGGCCACGCAGCACACACACTCCCCCGCTGCCCGGCTGCCGCTCACTGCAGCCACTGACACACTGCTCAGCGTCACGCCCGTTGTGCACCGTCATCGCGCCTCAGATGCTGGACGAGGTGCCCATGCTGTGGCTCGTGGTGGCCGCCACGTTCTGCACGCTCGAGCACGAGGCCAAGGGACACGGCGGACGCCGGTACGGAGCGTGGCTGCCGGCGGCGCTGCTGCTGTGGGCGGCCGTCATCTCGGCTGCGACGATCCTGCTACAGGGAGGGCTGCAGGTGAGCCATCGCCGCTGCCGCTGCCGCAGTCGTGGTTGCGCGCCGCCGCTGGTGGTGATGCTGCATTGACCAAGTGCTGCAGGGCGTAATCGGCAGCCAGCTGCTGGCTGGGACACTACCAGAGCACTCTTGCTGAGCAGCTGAGCCGGGCACTGCAGAGAGAGGCCTTGTCGTCTGCAGACTCTCCAAAGGACGCTGGCCACGCCCTGCAACTGGTGCCGCGTGCGTCGACCACGTGCACCCACGTGCATTGGCAGAGTGGGCAGTGCAACGACGGCACTACGTACGCTTGCCCACTGCGGCCATCCTGCGGCGCGATGGGCTGCTGCGGATGCCTGCCGTGGCTGTGCGCTTTGCGAGCATGGCTTGCATGTCTGCGGCTGTGCAAGTGGGCATAGACCACGCATTTCATGCTGCATTCAGCTATGCAGAGCCTTGAGCTGGGCTGCCGGCGTCGTGTTTCAATGTGTCATATGCCACTGCATTGCAATGGCAAAGGCTGATTCTCTGTTTCATGTTGATGGCACTTGCTGCGCAGCGATATCATCTGCCTTGCATTATTTGTGATAGGCTGTGTATAGCAAGAATCTTGTTAGCTGTGCAAGCCACGCTTCTGCGCTGCTTACCTTTCCCGTGCTTGAGCTGTAAGTTGTGCAGTGAGTGCAGCCTCGCCGCACTGTCCTACATGTCAGGCTGAGGCGTGCCACACTCAAACGAGCGCCGCCGTCGCTGCTCCTGACCCTTCTGCATCTGTGCGCAGGTCATCTGCTTTCACGCGGGTTTCGCATCGGCAGAGCTGGTAGCGCTCTACGGCGTATACAGGTAGGAGGTCGCATGCCGCCGTGGCTGAGTCCACATTGCAGTTGATGCTGCGGCACTGTCACTGCAACTGGTCTACAAGGGCGCCGCTCTGACTGTTTTCGGAGATGCCTGACACAGGCATGCATGCATGTGAACACGTTTCCTGCTATCTAATGCGGTTCCTGCTACTCGCATGTGTGTTGAGTTTGGAAGCACCGCTCATTTGATTGTCACGTGTCTTGTTTGGTCGCAGCTCAGCGGCTTGCACGTATCCAGGCGCAGCCCCCTCCCCCCCCCCCCCCCCCCCCCTGCCACACACACACCTTCACATGCTGCACCTCCCCTGACCCTCGCCGCGTCCTGACACAGCCCGCGGCCATCCCCGCCGCGCCGAGCCGAGCCGCGCTGAGCTGCCGCCGGGCAGATCACTGACGCCCCGCACTTCCGCCACTGCTGCCGTTACCACAGGCTGTACCGCGACACGGCGGACGCGCAGACGCGCCGCATCTGCAGGGGCAGCTTTGCGCTGTTCGCGCTCAGCATCCTGTGCTGGTCCGCGGATGGACTACTGTGCGCGCGCCTCCAGAACCTGCCCTGGGGCCTGCCCAACCCGCAGCTGCACGCGTGGGGCTGGCACATCCTCGTGGCGCTCGCCGCATATGGTGAGCGGGCGTGTGTGCCGCGCATGTCTTGGCGCGTCTGTTTCATATGAGTGCCAATGGCCTCGTGCCGTACGCAGGCGTCACTGGGTGGTGTCAGACTTTGGTTCACTGGCGCGCCTGCGATGTGTCTGAGTGCGCGCCGCGGTGCACGGTGGTGCGCTGGCAGAACATGATAGCGTTCAGCAGGCGCCATCACATGCCATGTCCGGTGCCCTTTGCTCATGCCGAGGACTCGCGCTTGAAACGCCGCTGCTAAATTCCTGCTCTTCCATGATGGCAGCCATCACAACTGCCACGATTTGCGCAGTCGCAGTCGAGCCGCACAGATGCGAGACACAGGTGCTCCCCCGCCCAGCACTTGCTGCACGCAGCAGAGCCGGCATCGCCGCCACCGCGATCACGCATGCCACGTGCATGCCCTGCCGATGTCGGTCACTGCACGCTGCGAAGCTCTCAGGTGTGTCTGCACGCTGCGTCCGACGGCGGCAGGGGCACCACGTTCTACATGCCCCATCACCGCCACAGCGTCTATCACTGAGCAGCAACAATCATAACCCTCACAGACTACATTCAACCACACGGCGCGCCATCAGACTGGTGCGCACACTCAAGCCCCGTACTTCACAATCGACTGAACCGCAAACGGTGACGTGCTGCGCAGGCCTGCTCGTGGCGAGCCTCATGGAGCGTCTCGGCCTGCTGGGCAGACGGCCGCGTGTTGTGTGGCGCGCTGGCTGCTGGCCCGTGGTCGCCGCGGATCCGCTGCCGCCGCGCGCGCTGCGAGGCGGCGGCAGCCTCAGCGGCAGTGGCGCCGCGAGCGGGGGGGTGCTGAAAGCGCGCACAGACTGAGCGCGCTTGCGCTGGCTCTGTAGAGAGGCGCCACATGGCTGCGTCAGAAGTGTACTTCAAGTGTGACGCAGCAGACGTGCAGAGCAGCGCGCCAGCAGGGGGATCAGCGGAAGCAGCACCGCTGCGGCGAGTACGCACATCGAAGTTTGTTTCATTTACTTCCAAACGCAACGTGCAGGGGGCTCGGGTACCAGCACATGCACCTCGGCGAAAGCGTTGACAGCACCTACGGCTTGCCAAGACAAGCACCACGCACAACGAGCTACAGACGATGTGGACAGGGGAAGCGAGTACACATTTTGTGATCGAGTGGCGCAGCGCAGCTGCACAGGGCGACCCGCATAGGCACATGGGGCGCTCGAACGCGTGCCTCAACCCTGCGCCGTTCTCGTTGCATTGTGCGCATCCTGAGCCCGGCAGCCTGAAGAAGACGCTCTTACAAGCTACGGTAAAAATGTGGCGGCTCTGATTTTGATCTAAATCATCCGTTTGGTAGTTCAGCGAATATAGGGCAGGCAATGTGCTCGCTGCTGCTGCAGCCACCGTACAGCGTTGAGCATGGCGGCACAGCGTTGAGCAGCGCTGCATTTGCGCGCCGCCGCCATCTGCGTTGCCACGGCGCGGCAGCGTCGAAGGCCTGCAGCGGCGCACACAGCAGACAGAGCGGATGTCAGCGTCTACGCACTGCACGGCGCGATACATCTGGCCATGCTGGCTAATGGTGACGCTGCGCATTACTGGCGACTGCGACAGCGAGCGAAGTAGGCAACAGGTGTTGGAGGACCTGGGCACGGTGACAGCACTGTACCACGTAGCATCTGGGCCGCTAGAGCACATTTGTAATGTTTACATGCATTTATGAACAGTCTGCAAGTTCAGACTACACTAGGGTCTCAGAGAGCAGGGCGCAGCTTTGACACTCTTGATGAAATGGATCATAATTGGATTGATGGCTCAAAGGCAGCAGCACAATTCATCGCACTCTATGACCATGACTTTGTGCTTCAATCACTGCAAATGCCAGGCTGGACTTCATGCTGCATGGGCACGATGCACCGCATTGATGCATCTGCTCCCAAAAGCCCCGACTGTTCACTTCCATGAGGCAACAGCAGCGTGCGCATGAATGCCTTCCCCTACAGCCTCGGTGGCAGCCGGTGCATTGCCTGTAGCTCCGCTGCCACGTGCTGCAGCGCGCGGCGCGCCCCGTGCGGCAGCAGCGCTCATACGCTCTTGCACTACTGCATTGATAGCACCGACATGTTTGCAAGCCTAGACGGCCATGTGTAGTGTGCCCGGGCGCCGGCTCGCTGCTCAGAGTGCATCGCCCCGCCGCCGCTGCCGGAGTCATCATGTGCGGCAGCCCCTGCCTTGCGCGTGTGTGCCCAACGGCAGAGTTTGCCGCGCGACGCACCGCGCTAGCAGAGGCTGAGCATGCAGGACCTGCGCTAGATGAGGCTACGCATGCGCAGGTTTCCCAACAGCACGCAGCTCAACGTGCCACAACGCACCGGGCTAGAAGAGGCCCAGTATGCGCTTGCGCGGCTGCTGCGAGGGCGTCGCTACGTGCTTGCCCGCGGGCGAGTCGTGCTTCATCTCCTCCATGCTCTCCGTGTAGCGGTGGTACAGGCCGCCGATGCCGGGGACGACGTGGCCGTGCGCGCCGACGTCCGGGTCCACGGCCGCTGTCGCGTGCGTGACGAGAGTGCGATGCTTTTGCTTGATGATTTGTTCATGTTGGAGCGCTGGGCAGCAGTAGCCGTTTGTTTCACAGCAATTGAGATTTGCACTCGTCGCATCAAGAGCCTTGATGAAGATCACAGGTAGTTGGTGTGCGCAACCGCACTAACTTCAAGTGTTTGTGTAACAGTCAAGAGCCACGCCATGACCACCATCCATTGGAAAGTGCCGTGTTTGAAGGTCACGGGTTCAGGCACGCACTGCTGTACCCATTCTTTGGTGAATGTATGCAACTTGCGCATTGCAAAGTATGTTGCACAATGGCAACTTGCTAGAATGCAGTAGATTGCTTGACAAGGTCGTAGGGCCATTGACCTTGCGTGATACAGCAGGCACTAATGCTTTTTGCTCAGACCATTGTACACCATCGTAAGCCTGGCAGAGCTTTTCATCCTGCACTCTGCCGCAGCAACCGACTTCAATGCCTCTTACATGATCTCTGCCGGTTCTAGCAGCTCCCAGAGCCCACCAACAAAGCGTTCATTAACGCACTCACGCCTGCCTGCCAGCATTGCGTGTTCAGCGCGCTCTCACGCGCTGCGCACCTGTGACAATGTTGAGCCCCTTTGCCTGCGCGCTCGCCTTCTCGCAGGCGGCCTTGCTGATGGTGGCGCACACCAGCACCACGTTGTCCACGTCCACGCCCATCTCCTTCAGGTGCTCCAACGCCGCCAGCACAGGCTGCGGGGGGACGGGCGTGCGCAGACATCGCCGTCGTCATTGCGGAGCATGAAGGGAATGACTCAACTGACAGTGCTGTCCGGCCATGCGATGGGCGCTTTGACGGGATTGCATCTCACAGCAAACACCCTACCCCCCTGCTCTGTCGGTGCTGCCCGAGCCGCAACGCATCGCACCGAGATTGCATCCTCTCTGAGGCACCGCATGTTGGCACGCATGACGATGCCTATGCTGCGCGTTGCGCTCTCGCTCCCGCTGGGCGTCGTGCATGGCCGTTGCACTGTTACCGACGCATGATTTGAAACATAGCAGCGCTTGCTGTGGCGCGGCTCAGCGCGGCTTGCCTCACCTCCGCTCCCGCCAGCTCCGAAGCCAGGAGAAGCACAGCCTCCGCGTCCTTGATGTCCGCAGGCACGGAGCGTGCGTCCACCTGGCCATTGTACAGCGGAGCGCCAGTGGGCAATGTACAGGCTGAGACACGACCAAGGTTATGGTGGTGGTTGGTGTGGCTACGGCCCGCGTGCATGCGCGCAACGGTGCCAGGGCGCGGCTACGCTCCGCGCACGCAATGCGATTAGTGCGGGCAAGCGATCAAATCGTGTGTGCGACATCGGGCTTGGTGGCAATGGCCTAATGGCGCTGCCGCCGCTGCCCCGCCACGCCGCTGTCCGCTGCACGGTATGCTCCACAGTGCTCCACTCAACGGGAGCGCAGACGGCCCCTGTCCCCCTAGCTCTCACTGTAACCATTAGGACTAGGGTCAGCGTGCGCGTGCGCGCGCAGCGACCGCTAGCCGCGCGGCACTCACGTGCATGGCGTCCTTGACGGCGATGTGCCCGAACGCGACGCCCGTCGCCTGGAACGTGTCCGCGACGGCCTTGCCCCACAGCCCGCGCCGCGCCTTGTCGCCCGGCAGCAGCGGCCCGAGCAGCGGCAGCTGCAGGTCCTCGCCGTCCTGCAGGAGCGTCACCGCATACACTTTGCCGTCCACCGTGGACAGCTGCCCCGCCGCACGCGCGCCGCCGGGCACGTCGAACTCCGCCTGCGCTCCCGTGGCGGCGGCACGAAGGGGGGGGGGGGGGCGTAGGTGGGCAGGCTGACGTGGCGCAGGTGAGGATGGTGCTGAGCGCTGCTGACACGCGCGGCGGCGGCGGCGCGCGGCGAGGCACGGTTTTCATGGTGCGAATGGCTGCTTGTGCGCGGTGCGCGCCGCCGGGGGTACGGGGCAGCGGCGACAAAGGCGGTGCCCGTCGCGCCTCTGCTGCGACGGCGACGATCAGCACGATGATCACTGCTCAGCGCATGCGGCGTCACGCTGGAGTAGCCCGACGGTGCACGCGCGCGCCATGAATGCATACACTCAAAGCAGCCCGATGACAACGTGCGGCCACCGCACAGGCCGCCTGCGGCTTGTCAGGGCTAGCGTGTGAGTTTCTGAGTCTCAGTCTGAGTCGGCGTCAGCGCTCACCTCGTCGTCGTTGGGCAGCGCCAGGCACGCCGCATCCAGCAGGAGGCGCAGCAGCCGGTCCGTGTACGAGACGAAGGCGGCGCCGGTGGTCTCCGCGCTGCGCACGTGCGACAGCAGCATCTGACCGCGGCGAATGGGATTGCACAAGAGGGGTGGCGCGTTGGCGGTGGTGTTGTGATCAGTGGCGGCGATGCGCGCGCAGCGACTGGAGAATGGAAGCGCAGCCGGGCAGTGCATGACGACGTCGCGCGCTTTGAACGCGGGCATGGAGGAGTGACTGGCACGTTCGCTCGGCGCAATGGGGCCCTGTGCTGCAATGAGCTGCGTCTGATCCGTGAGATGCTGGGAGACGCGTGCTGAGTCACGACACAGGAGCCAGCGGCTCTGGTCGTTGCTGTACACGACTGTGATGGGCTGCTACAGCAGCCGCTGCACGAGACGCACGGCTGTGTTGCGTTGGATGTAAACGCGCAATAGCTGCTAGTGGCGGGCAACATGACACGACTGACTTTGATGAGATGAACCAGCATTTTGCCATTGGGATATGCAGCCGGTTAGACTTTTTGAAAACAGACACCGCCTGTGCCGTACTGAGGTTTGCGAGCAATGATCATGTTGACACGCGCAATGACAGAGATCAATGATTGTTGTGACGCGACCGGTGCCTGCCGAGGTGCGCTCAGCGGAAACCCTTCGGGGGATGCATGCCGGGTCAGCTGCCAGAGTTCGCATGCACAATACTTCATGGAGTACGTCAACTAGAAGTACTTGTACTGAGGTGTATCGCGGGTCAGGACACTGGCACCACTCACCAACGCTGGCGAGTCTTCCATGGTGTCCAGCATGGTGACGTCAGGATGTTTTGCCTGCAGTTGCGGGCGTACGTGAAGGTGCCGCAGAGACCATGAGGTGGTGTGTGACGACGTGCCGTCAGCCGGTGCTGCGCATTTTCCAGCCTGCGTATAGGCTGAGCGTACGCGCTCACCGCCGTCAACGCAACAGACTGTAGCCCATGCGATGCACAAATGTTCGCAGACGCAGTGCCGCGCAGGCGCGGCCTGTGCTGTTGCTTGCAGAGCGTGCGTTTGTGATGTTGGCGGCAGACCAGCAAACCCCACCCGTTCCATGACATGTCGGAGTTTCAGGGTGTATCATAACACGTCATTATTTGCCCAGGCGATGTCAGCTATTCCCTTGGCAGTGTGCAGCTTCAAATTCGTCAGCTGTCAACACCAGGTGCTGCTAGTGACACCAGCGATGTGACCCTGCGCAAGAGAGCTAGCTGCATATGCTTCCATTGTGTCAATAATACGACACTTTTGAGTCACAGACATGTGCCCTTGCATGACATGAACACTATCCAGCATGATATTTAGTATAAGTAGCAACTGACCTACATCAGTGCATGGAGAGATAGCAAAAGCAAGAGCTGCATGCGTTTTTGCTCCAACATGCTCACCTTCCATATTTCTCCCTTCAGCCCCTCCCCCACAGCCTTTCCTGGTGAGTACACCTTGTCTCCCACTCGTTTTTTGTCCTTGCACTGTGCCAGGTGCTGTTGAGAGGATGCGCCGACACCAACAACAGCTACTGCAGCAGCAGCGACCGCCAGCCCACGCGATATGCTGCGCTGGGGAATAAATCGGGCTGTGTTTGTAACATGGTGGCGGCTTGCAGCCAAAGCTGCCCTAAGTGCCACTCTCTGCATGACGCCTGCTCTGTTGCACCCTCAGCTGTCGAAACGCGCACAGCCTGAACCCCCTTTCCGCAGGGGGGGCAATGAAACGGAAGTATTTGGGGGTCCTTAATCGGTTACGAGTTTTTTTTAGGGCTCCTTCAGCGCGCGTGTTTGTGTTTAGCAGTGCTGGCGGGCGAGTACCAGCCGGCGGCAGCAATTGCGCCGATGTAGCAACTGCAACACACGAGATGCAGGACTTTCCCGGCCACCCAACATCTGTACGTTGGCGCCGCCATCTGTCAGGTGGCCTCAATGCAGGCTGCTACAAGACATCTGTGTCCGGTGCACCAGGAGGATCGCCAACAGCAGCTGCTGTACGAAAGCGGCGCAGCAAACCCTCGCCTTCAGAGGTAGGCCACTTCGTACTGCGTCACCTGATCAAACACCGCAGTTCGTTAGTCGTATGAAAATTGCACTTCACATGCTGCTCCGCAAGTTTACGAGGAAAAGCTTTCCTGCAGTACCTCACGCCAACATTCTGCTGCTGCATGCGGCACGACTCGCAGGCAACGCCATCAAGAGCAGCAGCTGTTGGTCATGCCAGCGGTGGCGTCCACACAGGCGCTGGCGTCAAAACCCGGTCTTCTCCTACGCATGGGAAGACCACTCGTCAGCCCTTGCGGCGCCCGCAGTCCGCACAATCCCCATCGAGAACGCCACTGAGCGGCAGCGGTGTGCATGTAACACAAGGTGCACACGCGAGCACCGTCAGGCGACGGGTATCTACAGCGGCAGGTGCAGTAGCAGCGGCAAAGCACGCAACACCGCGCAAGCGTGCGGCGAGCGCGCGAAACTGCGGCACGGGCAAGGAGGACCAGTTGCGGCCCTTGCCGCAAGCGCTGCTGCAGTCTCTGTTGCTGAGCCCGCCGCGGCGGCCGCCACAAACGCAACATGGCGGCGGCAAGCACGACACGTGCGGCATGTTCGCGCAACGGCCTCTATTGCAGGGTGGAGACAATGGTGGTGGTTTGGTGCCTGCCGATGAGAGCCTGATCAATCTGGTGACTGGACGTGATGATGCAGTTGAAGTGTGCTGCACAGAAGGACGCTGTCAGTGGCAGCGCATGCACACCTGTGCCGAGCCAGCACGGTCGACGCAGGCGTGCATGGAGCCATTGTGTCATTGCACCGCCGCATGCTGTCAACAGCTGCGGCAGAACATTGCACATGAGAATGTTTGCGCTCTGACGGTGGCAGACCACTATCAGCATCAGCAGCACCGACGGCAGCAACACCAAGATGTGCACCACCAGCAACAATGTCGACACCCACAAGTGCCACACCACCAGCAGCAGCAGCAGCAGCAGCAGCAGCAGCAGCAGCAGCAGCCGCAGTACCAGCACCAGCACCAGCAAGTCCAGTGCCAGCAGCAGCAGCAGCAGCACTGCCGTGGGCCTGCATGCCCACCAAGAACACGCTGCTGCGAGCACAACAGCTCTGCGCCAGTGCAGCAGCTATGCGGCTACCACTGCGCACCAGAACCTATTTCCTTGTCCAGCTCACCAGTCAATCAGCCTGACGGGTACCAGCGTGGGCGGCTGCGGCCCGGCAGCAGGACGGCGCCAACTATGTTGCATTTACGCAGGTGTCAGGGGAGTGGCGAGGTGGCGGACGGCTGGAGCTATGGTGATGCTCAGCCACAGTCTGTGGACAGGCGGGGGAAGTGTTGGGCGATGGCGTACCAAGTGAGTGAACCACACAGTCAGACGGTGTGATAATACCTGTGAGCATTGCACTCACTGGCAGACCCGTGCAATCCCTGCTAGCAGCCAGTGTAGCGCATTGCTGTGCATGATGTGCTGCGTCGGTGATTCATACTCCACGGAGCCCTACTGTCAGTGGCCAGGCCTGGCAATGAACTCAGGCCGCACCTAGATGGCAAGCAGAATGCCGACAAAGGTCCTGCCTTACAACACAAATGCATGCATACATTATACTTCAGAAGTATCAACATGTGTATGTATGTACCTCGCAATCGTCCCAGAAACTTGACAAGTGTGGTTTGTCAGTCGACAGGGTCAGCCAACAAGTGAACACCGCACAATGCTCACAAGGAGCTGTGAATAAGCTGCTGCTGCTTTCACGAGGACACGTCAGGTCTCAGGCATCGAGTCCGCACACAGCGGCCATCAAACAGGATCATTGTTCTGCGCCGTCAGTCTCGCTTGTCAGGGGGTGTCTGCGTCAGAGACCCCGCATTCCAGTCGCATGCAGTGGCCACAAAAGCGGCTCGCATCGTAGCAGCACGATTGAGCCACCAGCACCGAGGAACGCGCTGAGCACTTGGCACTCAGCTCTGACAGTTGTGTGCAATCGGCCAAATACCGCTCAGCAAAGCGTCAGCGCTTTCTGCTACATACCCCATCGGCACTAGTGAAGGTTCGCCAGCGCTCAGACTGCTGCGCTTCTGGTGTGTTGCGCAGGATCGCGGGTGCGACGATGCTGCGAGCAGCGGCTCGGACAGCGCCCGCACCGACCTGCAGCTGCAACTGGCGGCGCTGTTCTTGGGCGCGCGCGGCGGCGCTGCGGGACGCGCGCTGTGTCGCAGAGTGCTGCGCGCATGGCGCCTGGTGCTGCTGCCGCCGCAGATCAGAGCGCGGCACGCGCGGTGAGCGCGCGCGCACGTCTTGCTGCCGCTTGGGCGGCGGCGCAGCCATGGAGCGGGGTTGTGCGCACTGGCAGTAGTGTCATTGCAGGGGCATCATTGAATGCGAGTGCTGCCGCACTGTGTGGGCGCTGCAGGGGCAGTGAAACATTTACAACGCTGCAGTGGCAGTGAAACATTTACAACAGCAGTTTGATTGGTGTCTCGCATACATTATACTTCAGAAGCATTTGAAGAATGCTTTTGACAAATCTGTTGCTTCTATGTTTCTGGCGTTGTTCGTGCTGGCGAGTGCGCATTCATTCACAGCACACGTGCCCGCTGCTGCAAGGCAGGGGCCAGTGCGCTGTCGTCCACAATTGCATGATTATATGTTCCTTCACCCTGCACCCAATAAAATCGCCTGTGCGGCTGTATAATTACGCACAATGTGAGGTGCCAATGCTAACGCTACGATCAATGCGGGGATCCAGATGGTGTGTCCTGCAGCTACTCAGGGCTGCACAGGCTCAGTCAGCTTTGTCACGGTGGTGTCATCAATGGATGGAGCCTGATACCAAGGCAATGCGACTTGTCGTACAAGAAGGCGCCACCAGTGCAACAGACGCAGCATGGTGCAATCACAAGCAGGACGAGCACCAACTCATGCGCAGATGATGTGCATGGCGCCATGCAGGCAATAATACGCAGAACAAATCGCGAGAACCATGGACATTGTATCACACGATGATGCATTCAGAGCACTGTCTCGCCAACTGTTCACTGGCACGCCTCTGCTAAGTCACTTGATTCCTGCTACCGGTCAAACCATTTGGCAGCCCTCAAAGGGGCGCCACCACCACCACCGCCACCACAACCATTCACACACATGTCAAACTGTATTGCCGGCTCAACCGCTACTGAAAGTGAACACAAAGGGCACTCTCTCTCTCTCTCTTGATCTAGCAGCAGGCGATTTCAGCTGCCCCCCAACACTTGTGTCGTCTAAACTGCGCTGACACGCTTGCTTTGTCGCGCGTGCTGTGCCGCGCATGCTGGCACAACACGCCAGTCAGTACCTCTGCAAACCGTGGCCCATGGCCGCTTCTGAACGATGATTGAAGGAGCAGCACGGCATTGGGCACTTTTGCTTCTACATCCCAATACCCCCCTTGGAATCGCGCAGAGCCCCCCCCCCCCCACCTCCCCCATGCGAAGGGACTGGGGGATAAGGGCAGGCGGGGGAGGAGTGTGCGCCCGTCAGGCTGAGGGCCCAGGCGGCGCAGAAACAATGATACCCGCAGGCGCGCGTGAGTCGCCAGCGTATGTGCCCCAAGTGGCGCGACTCTCCCTAAACCTTGTGCATTGGCGACATGAGCAGCTGCACGTCGCTGCCCGCAGCGGCGGGCTCATCGTGCGCAGCAGTGCTCTGCGCGGCATAGCCGATCTTGGCGCACAGAGCGCCCAGCGCCCAACCCGCAAACACGTCGTCGGGATGATGCCCTGTCAGCACGCGATGCGGCGATGTGTGATTGTGCAGGTCAGCGGTGCGCGTGGCTGGCATTATGGTGACTGACGAATCAGTGCGGTGATGGCACAGCAGCATGATGCTGATAGTCGATTGACTTGCAGTCAGTGTGGCAACGACATGGCAGCATGGGGCACGCTCACGAGCCCTGGTGGACCGCGTTGAGCGCTGCAGCTGATGTGCTCGCATTGATGAGCAGAGCTCCAGAGAGTGGCGGTGCAACAATACAGGACATGGCTCAGGTGCTCTGTGTGGAGCCAGAGCTATGGACGCGACGAGCTTTCTTGACAGCAGAAGAGACACAGAGTCACATGATTGACCAGAGCGGTGGGTGCAGACCTGCGGACAGACCAAGACGCTGTGCTCAGCGCTCAGCAGATCGACGCTGCTGCCACGCGACACTTCCAACCAGCGATTGAGCAGGTGCTGCTCGCAATGTCAAAGCACGCCCCCACACAGAGTCTTGCGCGCCGTTAGTCAACCACATCAATCAACGCACTCACAGTAGTCCTGGATCCTGGTCATGCCCACCCATATCGCGCACGCCATGCTGAGCAGCGCCACCATGCCCTGCGAAGTACACATACATGTTGGACAGCATGAGGCGCACTGCCGGAAAAAGGTACAGTGCACACCATGCCAATCGCGAAGCACAGCGCAAATGGGCGTCGCCGCACGGTGGCATGTGAAGCATACGCACACAGAGTGGCATGTCGGACTGGTTGAACCATGTTCCCGTGCTGCATGATGGATAAAGGAACAGCATGGCTGGGCATTGAATTTGCCAACCGAAGTCACATAGAAGTTCAAAGCCTACATGTCTAGCTGCGAAAGCATTCGCGGAAACAAGCAGCGCATGGTGTCACATTCTCTATATCCAGAACACGCAACGGCCAGGGGTGGCAAGCGCCTGCCTGCAAAGGCTGTCAGACGATAGAAAGCGGCGGCGAAGGCGCAACACACAGCGCCCAAACCCAAGCAGCTATCACCCAGGCAAAACGCGCTCGAGCTGTAGTCTGTAGGCAGACGACAATGCACAACGGCCGTAGGCAGTCGATGACTTGCCACGGCCGTCACACGCCTCGACGACGGCGCAGCAGCCGCCGCGCTGCAGCCCGCGCAGCCCGCCAGCGCCACTCACCGCCAGGTTCCGCGCCCACAGCGGGCCCACGCGGCGCGCCGCGTCGCCCCACACCACCAGCGCAAAGAACCCAAAGGCCGCCATCGCGTGGCTGCTGTGCGCGCTGGGAAAGCTGGTGCGCGGGTGGCCGCCGAGCGCGCCCGCGGAGCCCGCCGCGAGCGCCGGGCTCTGCGCTACGACCTCCACGAGCGCCGCGTAGTTGGGGCGCGGGCGGCCGACGCCCTTCTTGATGAACAGCGTCGCAATGCTCACGCAGGCCATGGCGGTCGCCAGGCCGAGGGCGGCGTCCAGGGAGCGGCCGTGGCGGCGCAGGCTGCAGACTGGGTGGGGGGGGGAGGGGGGGGGGTAATGGGGGATGAGGGGCGGGGGTGGGGGTTCGGGGTGGGGGCGGTTGCGCTAGGCGGTGGGATGGAGAATTGTTTGCAGGTGACACACGCTGACAAGCTGAAGTCAGCAGACCCTGTGCTACAGTCGCACAATACACTGCTGAAAAACAGTCTAGGTGATCACTGCGCGTACACTCAGGACGCATTCTGGCTGAAGCCTGCTGTGACAAAGGATCTTAGTCAAGTAAAATGCAGTCGCGTGGTGTGCACGTTGGCCACAACAGTCAAATTGTTCCAAAGGTCCGTACATGCAGGGAGCCAGAACCAAATGAGCAACAGTACCTGTACGTAGTCACGCCATGCTTAGCCTGGGCACTGTGAAGGCGAAATTTGATCTCACCAATATTGACGACAAGAGTTCATGTAGTCACCTACTGTCATGCTCTGCAGGCTGCATGCACCTGATTGTGTGATGGATGTTGTGGTAATGCCCGTGTAAGGCCTGGACAAGCACCCGGACACACTTATGCGTTGAATAACAACACCACCCTGTGGACATCAGCGCTCGCCGGCCACAACTGAGGCGCGCAGGACAACGCAATTGCCACTGCCCGACGCAACAACAAGCGGCGTGTATCGCGCAGCAACCTCGCTTCTTTGTAACCTGATGCGGTGTTTGATGAAACTCACATTGGTCCAGCGCCTTTCTCGCAAGCAGAAGCACCGCCATCGTCAATATGATCGCCAGATTTAAACGATGGCTCGGCACTTGCTCGTGCGGCAAAGTTCCCGTCAGCAGCTGCGCGCAGCATTCCTCCGTGTCTCCAGCCACAGTCTGGGCTGCAGCTTCCGAGCCGGGGGCAGGAGCCGCGGCGTCCAAGGAGCAAGCGCTCAGTTGAGGCGCGGCGCACCAAGTTGAACCCAGAAGGACAGGGAACGAATGACCAGGATCAGCCGCTGGGACCACTTGGTGGTAGGTGTGAAGGGTGCTGCCTAGGCTCTTGAGCAGAAACGTGGCCACTGCGAGCAGCAGGAACTCCTCCCAGCGCCTCAGCTTCAGCCGTGTCAAGCCACGAGAGAAAATCGAGGAAAGCTCAGAGGCGGATTTTGATTTTGGTTGCTTGCGTTGGGGGCTCGGCGGTGGCTCGCAAGCGAAGGCCCCGTAGAACGGCGCATCGGCCAGAGAAACGATGGGTGCCATACTCCCCCGCCCCTGCCGTCACGCCGTGCCGTGAGTGTGTAGGCCACTTCAGAAAAAAACTCTCACATCACACCTTGGCAACTGCCAGTTGAGGTTGAGCATCATCGGCTTGCCTCGAGCCGACAAAAATGTCGGGCTGAGCTGATCTTGCACCAACACGCTCTGCCCTCAGTCGCGCTCTCTGCGATACTCTACAGCGGCAGGTGCCATGGCGTTCAGAAGGTTTCCAGTGGCGGTGGTTGTGGTGGTGTGTGCTTGCACGCTCGCCGCAGGATTTGCAGTGCCTTCGCAGCGAGGTGTGCTTGCCCGGCCAGCATGCAGATCGTGCAGCCTGAACGGCAGCAGCAGTAGCTCCTGGACCGTCTCGAGGAGCGCTACTGTGTTGATGGCCAAGCGCAAGGCCACCAAGGAGGACGAGGGCAAGCAGGAAGCGGCAGCGGAGGAGGGTGCTGCTGAAGTTGATGCTAGCGCTACAGCTGCTGCAGGGACAGAGGTGGAGGCAAAAGAAGAGGCGAAGCCGGATCCTAATGCTGCTGTCAAGGCTGAAATCAAGGTGAGCCTTGCGTCAGGATCACGAGATTGATTGCAGCTCCATGCTGTTCCATCGTAAGCTGACACGTACACAAAGTTGTTCATGTTCTGATGGTCGGTGCGACATTTGGCATGGCGGTGAGAGCACGTTGCGCATGCATGCGGTCTGATATCGGCTAGCATTCTGCTGCTGGACGGCATACAGCGTGCCATCGTGACTTGCGTGGATTCGTGTCTGAAGCACATCACGGTTCCAGAAGCTATGCAGTGCGATACTTGCAAACCAACCAATCATGCTGGCCACGTGATGCTGTGACCATCAATCGTAGGGCTCAAGCTCTGAAAGTAGATGTCCGCATGCAATGCAAACTATGCTGATGATGTTTTTGGCAGCGGTACGCTCGTCCGGGTCGTGTTGCGCAGCGCAATCATAAGTCAACCTCAAACGCAAATGTCTACCTTCTAACGATGCACCAAGGGCAGCACCAGCACAATTCAGCGTGACGTTTAACGCAGAGTCTTGCAACATCTCAACGCGATGTCTGCTACATGGTTTGGCGTAGACACAAAGGCAGCATCATTGCTGCACAGGACTAGTTGAAGTCGTTGTATGAGACGTTCTGGCGCTGTTGACGGCCACTGCCTAAACAAGCGAATACGGACGAGCGGGCTACTCCATATGCCGGCGGTGCTCAGAACATGATCAATTGTTGATGCCCTGATGTGCAGCCCCCTGTGCATTGGATCTCATCAACGCTGGGCGCCTGTCAGCAAGCGTATACCTCCAGTGTGCCTCAGCCGCCAATGCGGGCCATGAGTGCCAAGCACACAGAGCTCTACTTTCGCTCTATGTGAATTGCTTTAGTCCCCCGTGCAATTGGTGTCATGACGCCTCGCGACGTTGCAGGAGCTCGAGGACGCTGTGCGTAAGGCAGAGGCGCGGCTAGCAGCGGCTCAAGAGAGCATCAAAGAGAAGGGGAAGACCGGGTATGTGCGGCTGGCGGCGGAGGTGGACAACTACCGCAAGCGGAGGAACCTGGACCAGAAGAAGCTGCAGGTACAGTGCACGCAGTGGCCACGTGAAGCAGTGAGGCATTGAGCTGCTGGATGTCGTCTACACATTCACGCCTTGACACATTCGGATAAGCGGCCCAGTGCGGTGGTAAGCATCTCAGCTGACTTGTGTTTTAAGAGTGGAACTGACGATGTTGGAGGGCAACGGGCATCAGCTTGATCTGCTGCACCAGGCTAGACCTGTGACGCGACAACCGGTTACTAAGTACATGATCCACTGTGACGCGACAACCGGTTACTAAGTACATGATCCACAGAAATGGATCTGATCCACAGAAATGGCTCATGGTCACTTTGACAAGGCTGGCGTGCGCAGCACAAAGAGCCCTACATGCATACAGTGTTTTGTGCCTGCACTTGAAGTTGTGCAGTGCAGCTGTGTACTCTGCGCTGTGCGGGTTTGTCTGTACATTTGAGATACATGTGAGATGACCAGTGATGTGCTGCAGTCAATATCTGCAGCGCCTATGTTGCTGTATATTGCATACTAGCAGCCTCGTTACAGTAAGCGACTGTTGGTGTGGTCACAATTGTAATTTGTGCGCTGTTCTCACAACTGTTCAGGCGGAGGCAATGGCGCGCGTTCTGCGGTCATTTGAGCCAGTGCTGGAGGCGTTTGAGGCTGTTGTGGATGGGGAAACTGACCTCAAGCTGGAAACAGAGCAGGAGCAGATGTTCAACTCAAACTACCAGGCGCTGTACCGACAGGTGAGGACAGTAACACTGCACATTAATTGCACTCACTGTGCAGCCTGTCCCATGCTCATCTGAACATGATGCTGTCGTGTAAGTGCGCAATAGTTTGCCCTACGCCAAGAGCAAACCATCTACCAATTTGCTGATTGCTGTCTGCCATGCAAGGGTGGCAATGTGACAGTTGATACATTGCTGGATCTGCAGCACTACTTGCATACCGTGTGGTACGATGAGCGAATGGCATGTGCCGTGTGGCGCTTACAGCCGTATGGCTGGAATAGAGCGCACATCACGCGCGCCAGAAATGTGCTGAGCACTGGGGTACAGTGGCAACTGCCCGATTTCACAACTGCCAGTGCATGGGCGGGTGCTGACTGGCGCGTTCAGGGCAAGGAGTACAGCCTGATAACGTGCTCGACTCCTGTGTTCATGCCACGCTTACAAATTTCATAGAAGTACCTCTGTACTGGTGCGTGTGTAGCACGTGGGCAACTGGAGCTGTCTTGTGTAGTTTCCAGCTTGGTAGTTTTGAAACCAGCAATGGCTGCACGCTGGAGCTCCCTCATGGAGCCCCTGAGATATGTGCGTCGCACGCCGTGCACTGGGCACGGCTAGTACCGCATAGGGTTTTCGCCCCTCAAGCGGAAGTAAACCAAGTATGGTATGGGGGACGCATTGCCACTTGTCTGCATGGCCTGACCGCTGGGCGGGTGAGCGTCACTTGCACCTTCGTCAGCGAAACCCGCCATCCACTTGAGGTTGGATCATTGCAGCGGCAGGCGCCGGCCGCCTTGTCCATTCTCTGACCACGGCGGATGGGCCCATGCCTACGCGCTGGGCGCATATCGTCGGTAGCAGCATCAGCGAGGACCACCAGCGCGTTGCGCTCACAGGGCCAATCCCTCAACTTGATGATTTACATTATCACACGCAGCAACAGCGCAAGGTTCGTCAGCCAAGCCTCGGATGGTATTGCACATGTCTGATGCGGGCTCCTCTGCGCTCTGTCCGCAGCTGGCGGACGTGTACACGAAGCTGGGGGTCACAGACTTCTTTGGGGTGCAGGGAGAGACGTACGACGGCATCCGGCACGAGAAGGTTGGGGAGCAGCACGCCGACATCAGGGCGGGCGCTGTTCTGGAGTGCTTGGCCAAGGGGAATGAGGTGAGGCTCGCGGCGTGTCATGCTGCAGGTGACGACGCAGTTGAACAAGCTGCTCATCCACTATGTGTGTCAGGTTTTGTTGCAGAACCACTATGTGTGTCAGGTTTTGTTGCAGAACGAGAGTGTCACGGTGCAGGGAGGTGTGAGCTGGAGCGTCACCTGTGTGCTTCATGTGTGCACGGCTGCAGCAATGAGTGCCAATCGGCTGTGTTTGCGCGTCAGCTCTGCCACAGTGATGGAGGCTGCCTCGATGTGTGCCTGCTTGCCGTTGTTGTGTGCTGCATGTTCGTGCAAGCCATGCAGTGCTCAGATCTTTGGGCATATGCAGCAGCAGTTGTGGTTTTTCCATGCCGTCCGCTGAGTAAACCTGCATACTGGTGACAGCATGTCGCCACAGTGCATGTTGCACTTCTCATTTCCTCCTCAGTCGGTGTTATGTGGGCCACGCACGCTGTTCATGAGCACGCCGATGATGGGACAGAAGCGTTCATTTCCCGTCCTCCAGTGCCAGGTGTGCGTCGCCGGTGCCATCATTGCGCTCATGATGAACTGCCTATCATGGACCATGAACTTTAGTTCTCATATGATCACCACAGCCCTCGCTCTATGACTGACACAGTGTGATATGTGCCGTCCGCCACCTTACAGCTTAGTGGCGGCGTAATCAGCCCATCAATACCATTATTCATGATTCCTGCACTTTCCACCAATGCTTCATCATGTCATCACGACAGCGCTCGCTGTCTTCACACGCCGTCATCTGTGCCCACCCACCACCTTGCAGCTTAGTGGCGGCGTAATCAGGAAGGCAAAGGTCGTCACCAGTCTTGGGCCAGAGAAGCCGGCAGCGGAGAAGGCTGCCGCCAAGGAGGGGGATGCGTCCGACTCAGAAGAGGAGTCTGCATGAGTTTACATTTAGGTCAGGAGGGAGGGCAGGGGGGGGGGGTATCACAGAACAGCAGCAGCACGCGAAAGACTCGTGCTGCCTGGCGTGTGCCAGACGATTCTCGCGCTGTGATTTACAATACACAATGCATATTTGCCGTGTCGGGGACACCACAAGATGTGTTGTCATATTGTGCCCTGCCTGCTTTGCCGTTGCCGCATGTTTTGAAGGCAAGTCATACGATATTTTTCATCAGTTATATGCCATCAGCTGGCGGAGCCTGTAGCATTTTGAGCGATGAGTGCGACGCTGTGTTACGCGCTGTGATGGGGATAATGCACTGCATGTCTGAAAATGTTACATGTGTTGACACTGCATGTGTATTACCATAATATTACGTGAAATCATTCATGTGTTTGGTTGACAGACCCGTTGCTGGACTTGCAGCTTCAACTGCAACCCTGGTCAACACTGTACACACACTGAAATTCAAAGCGCAGACAAATCATTTCAGCACACAGCAAGTTTGGCACACCACTGTATACCTCAGGTCGGTGTGAGGACATACAGGAGGGTTCTGAGCGCAGCTCTTGGTGCGCACATGTTTGCCAAGTCTTTGTCACACAAAAATGTGACAACAGAAGATGTAAAGGCCACATACCTTTCTCAACACTGAGGTTGTGCCCTTGATGCCTTCACCTCGGCAGCTGCAGTGAGGGGATGTATTTGCACAGAGTATCTGGATACCTGGACGGAAACTGACTACATTCCCTGCCAAGACTGCTTTTTCTTACAGTATGTATGCTGTGTCAACCTTGCTCGTTCAGCTCTCGTGAGAGCACTCAACTTTCACATCTGTGCCTAACCCTAATCATCGCCACCTCCCGCCAGCCCTACTGCAACTTGATTTGTGTCATTCAGCAAATCCCCGTTGCACTGCAAGCAAACGAGCCAAGCACACAGCATCAGAGTAAAGGCGGCTTTCCATTACTGCGTTACTGGGCAACGCACAGGTGAGCGCTGCTTTGAGCATATATATGCACCAGAGCTGAATCCCACAACATGAATTCAATATCCTAGTTGCGCCGCCTATTTTCGGCGCCCCGGCAGCCAGCCCTGCGCTGATCGGCAGGCAAGTGCTACGGAACATTATATCGCACAGCACATGCGCTGGTCGGCCGCTACCCTGTGTGCGCGCTGGTGCGCGTTCAGCCGGGTGGATGTTGAAGTCGTCCTGGTGGGACTTGTAAGCCGAATGCATCACACTGAGCAGCATGTTTCTATAATTATGAATGGAATGACTTATGCAGTGAAGTCTCGCAAGGTGAATCAAAGCGTCATGCGCTGATACTCACGGCAAGTTGTCTGGGGTGTTGGCTGACTGCCAAGGGCTAGCCATCTCAGCGCCTTGGATGACGAGGCTCTTGCATCACCGTTTGATTGATTTGTGCTCATGAGGTTCTTGCCGGAATGATTCATAGGACTTGTGCTGCAGCCTGCTGCAGAAGGGCTTGGAGCATGTCAATGACTCGAAGTCAGGCCGCTAAATTCAACTGCCACTCTTAGCTGCTGTCAATGTTATTCTCGCAGCATTTCACTTGTGTTGATTGTACCCGTGTTTTTTCATACTGCTACCTCTAGCCAAGCAAACTATCGCTGGTAGCACATCACGGCAGCTGCGCCGGTTCAAGCCGCGTTTACATTGCCTGCCTCTCCCCCCCGCCTCCCCCCCCCCCCCCCCCCCCCCCTCACGCAGCGAACAACACACAATCAGAGGACCACCCACAACCACCCACCCACACCCACCCACCCACCCACATACAACACAACCCGCGCGGTAGCACCCAGCTTGCCCAACACACAAGCAACTAAGAAGGCCTACCTCGAGCAAAAAAAATGGCGCTCACGGCGGTCCGCGCGCGCGCCGCGACGGTGGCGGCCCTGCGCGCCCTGCGCCACCCCGCAATGGCCGTGCCCGCGCGCGGCGTCATGGACGGCTTTGGCAACCTCAATGAGCGCGAGAAGGGCGAGGAGCTCGTGCACATGCGGCGCGAGGAGAAGCTGCTGCTCATGAAGCTGCGCGAGAACCTACGCACGTCGCGCACGGAGCTCAAGGAGATCCTCGGCCCGTACGCCGCCAAGCTCCCCGGCGACGTCGTGGAGAAGCTGCTGGACTGGAAAGCCAAGAAGTGAAGTGAAGCGCCGCAGTGGCGCTTGAAGGGGGGGAGAAGGGGGGGGGGGGGGGGGGGTAACGGTGGTGGTATTGATAGGCGGGTGCGCGGGGCATAGAATACATGGATGGTGATTGGCATCACTGCCGTTGCAGGCCGCTCTACAAGAGCGGCGAGAGGGAAGGAGCAAGGCAGGTGGATATGGTAGGGGCATACATACAGTTGGAGAGGGGCAGGGGGGCGGGGGGCGGCCGCAGGCTTCAAAGGTTTTCCGGCCGCGATGCATGCGGTCGGCGACGCACCGCCGGGTAGACTACAAGGGGGGGGGGGGGGGGGGCAAAGAGCTCAAGGACAAAGAAAGAGGGGGCAGGAGGGGGTGCATTTAGATGGCGGCGCAGTCTGGTAAAATGGCTCCATCTCCTTGTAAGCGTCGGCGCGGGCGGGCGACCGACGCGCGCGTTTGCCCGCCCGCAGTACGTGTTGTCTGGCAAGGAAAGTCGTGCTGCGTGAGCGTACAGGCGGGCTTACAGAGTCTGGCGCGGAGCGCGCGCCCGCTTGGCGGCTGTAAAGTAGACGTGCATGGCGCGCACGGCCGCAGGCGGGGCGCGGCGCGCCGCAGTGCCAATGGCACGGTGTACATACACATGTGAGGTCGCTGGGAAGGCGCTGAACTTGTTCAAAGTTATCTGTGTGTTGTGCTGTGTGCCCTGGCAACAAGGGGCGACGGGATTGCTTTCGCATCAGCGCAGCAGTTCAGGCGTGTTCGTGTCCGCCATTGCAGTGAGATTCGTGTTTATATTTGCCCACCGAGCAGCAACAGGATGAGCCTGCGGTCAGCACTTCGTATACAGCCTGTGATGCATGCTTTTGTCGAGCATACTCCACAAATCTCCTTTCAGCGCAGAGGGTCCCCGGCTCTGTTATGCCAGCATTTCCGTCAGTTTGCCAGGGTGTGAAAACTCCTCCTCAAACCTGCCATATTCCTTGATCCTGTCATTCTATGCCGTAAACACATGACATGTCTCATGGCGCAATTCCTGCACGCCTGAAATACGGGCGCACATCAAGGTTGGGGAGGGAATCACAGCATGGCCGCCGGCCTCTTTGGGCACTTACCACAGGGAGCGCAACACAACAAAGAAGGTGACAACCGCATCGGGTTTGTTGCATCAGCAGGCAGGATGGCGGATTGGTTCATCAAATCCGAAGGCGTGTGCAATGTGAATCTCATGCGTCGGGTGTCCTGACAATCAGTGAGCCACCCTCACACAGGGGCTGAGCACTATGATCGCAGAAGTCAAGCACCTGCAGAAAATGCATTGTTGCGCGATGTGCGCGCCAGAGGTTTTGTGCGGTACACTGAGCGATTGAACATGCAATTTTGAACGGGGAGGCATGGCATGCTCAGGCTTGAATGCGAGGGACGATCGGCCACAAGACATGCGAGAGCAAAGCAGGCAGCGGAGAACGGCAGGGCAGGAGACGGACAAGCTTTGGGGACAACGACGGCGGCGCAATGTGTATTTATTTGTCATTCACGATAGAGAGCAGTCTGTCAGAGGCGGACGATACATGAACATGCGTTGGAAACCTTGCAGCAACAATGACTGCCTCAAGCGCCGCTGCCTGGCGGGCAACTACCAATCAAGTGATATATACTATGTGTATACAGATGCCTATGCTGGGGACGTGTACAAGCTAGGGACTACTTGGCCGCAGGCTTCGCCTCGGCAGCGGCTGCCTCGGGCTTGGCCTTCATGGGCGCAGGAGACTTTGAACTCGCCTTGCGAGCAGCGCTCTTCTCCGCCACAACGTCGTCCATGTCGCGCATGACGTCGTGCCTGACGATGCCGTCGCTCTTCTTCTCGACAGGGGCGGGGGCAGCCTCACGAGTGGCAGGGGCGGGGGCGGGAGCCGATGCCGCTGCTGCTGCCGCCGCCGCTGCTGCTGCCGCTGCCGCCGCTGCAGGTGCGCCCTTGCCGGCCTTCTTCTGGGCCTTCTTCGCCCTCTTGGCAGCCTCCTGAGCCGCCAGCATCTCGCCGATCTTGTCGCTCTCGCTGGGCGCCGCCATGGCGCGGGGGTTCTTGTCAGCGACCTTCTCGATGACGCTGCCGTGGCCAGTCTTGGCACCAGGCTTGCCCGCAGGGGCGGCGGGGGCAGCAGTAGTAGTCTTGGCGCTAGACATGATTCACTGAGCTGATAATCTGAAGGCTAAGAGGCTGCTGGTGTGCGCTTTCGCTGGTGAGCGAGGCGTGCGCGTGGTAGTGAGCTGTGCATCGCCTACAAGCAAGGCGAAATAGGCTGCGCAATGCGGCCTGAGAGCTGGTATACCGGCAGTCGTACTTGAGCCTCCAGAAACCTGTCGCTGCGATCCGCGCACAATGTCCGCGGGCCTCCGAGAAAGAGAGAGCCAGCTCTCACAGTTACATAATCACGTTGAAGTTTTAACAGAAGTTCACCTTCAAGTTGCAGTTTACGCTGAAGTTCGGTTTTGGCGAGAGAAAGAGAAACGAGAGAGAGAGATGGCGCTACGGCAGGTGACCGGAGGTGGCGCACGCGGCATACCGCTTGCATGGTGGCGCTGCAGAGGTATTGGTGCCGAACGCAGCCAATCCACCTACGTGCAAGGCGAGGGTTTACTTGGGTGCCTGGGCCTGGGCCACTTTAAGTCCGCCTCCCATGCTCAGCCGGTTGCAGCATTGACAGGCAAGTCTGGATTGTAATTCAATTTTTTCCTGACAGATGACTCTGACGCTGATGCCATGTCCCAGGTGCTGTGTCATATGCGGGACTCTGATAAATGTGGGGGCTTGCATCATGCTCGTGCTCCAGGTACATGCCATTCTCATGCTAGAGTGCTTGCTGTGGATCCTGATACACATGTGCTCTGCGCGCAGGCGTCGATGTGCGTGCCGTTGCAGCTGGGTGGGGGCATTCTGCTGCTGTAACAGGGGATGGCAGTGTACTGGTGCGTCGCAAGCCTGCGCATGGTTGATCTGTGAAATTCACAAACTTTCTGCGCATGCCCATGCTTTCAGAATACAATGGCCCTTAAAGACGGTCGTGACGGATGACTGAAACTCGTGTATATACATCTTGTGTTTTGGAGGTTTGATTTTGCATTCCTACAGCTCTGTCATCGGCACCGATGCTCGGTATGCTCAGCCAACGACTGTTGTCACAGGCCATTACTTTTTTGCTGGCACAGTCGTGCTCCTTGTTGCCACGAGGGCGGAACATAAGCTCCACACTACCAGCAATGCGAACCCCCTCGAATACCGTTGAGCACACGCTGCTCTGCGAGAGCGTGCCAGAATGCGCTCCATGAAATGCCTTCCATTGCAATGCGTGCGCGCGCACACGCGGCTGCAGCCACCGACGCTCTGCCACATCGCACTTGATTGTCGCAGGTCTGGGGGCGCCCCTTCGACTTCAAGAACCTGCTGCGCATCAACAACATGCGGCACGTGCTGCCGGCTTTAACGTGGCTGGTCAATCAGACCGCGCGCGTGACGGACGCGCAGGTCAGCCGGCCGCTCTTCTGCTGAGCGTTGCTGCGATACTGCATTTAATGGCGCGTGAGCATGCAACATCATGAGCACTGCTGCCGCACACAATCTACCACTTCCACCGCACTGTCCCGTTTCCCACCTCATGAATATGGTATACCAGCGGTCAGCACGATAGGTCATCCACACACTGAATGCCAGCGGCTACCACAACAGGGTGTGGAGCTTGAGGCATGGGACCGTAGCTGATGATGGGATCACATGGACGGCTTGATTGTTGTCGTGTCCTCTCTGCGCGCGGCAGTGTGATGCTGCCACCACTCTGACAAACGCAACGGGCATTGCACATCACTGAATGCGATGATAATTGCGCTGCCACGGCTACCCATGAGCTGCAGCTACACAATAAGATTTGCAAAGTACGGTCTGTCTCAGTTGCACCATCGTAGTGAGATGCCTACTTTGTCAAGAGCGCCCGCCCGTTACGTTTCCGTCTGCACATGGCACCGCTGCTCCCCTGCCTGCGCAGGGCTTGCTGTTGCAGCCAAAGGAGTTGGATCTCGGGGGTGAGACGGCGGTGGATGTGCGGTGTAGCGCGGGGTTAACTGCTATTCTCACCGATAAAGGCAGCATTTACATGCTAGGTGAGCGCGGGCGTCCTGGGGAGGGAGAGTCACCATTTGCAGCACCTGTGCGCCACTTAAAATCATATAGCGATGCCGATGCCTCAACAGTGCTGAACATCTCGGCTAGACGATGTCATGCAACAGCGGTCAGCTCGCTGTCTGCTGCAGCGCAACCAATCATGTCCATAATAGCTGTGCCTCAGTTTCTCAGTTGCTGCTGCCAGTCTGAGCGAGAGCACAATGCACTTGAAACATGGGATTGTTTCAGAAAGAAGGCATTCTTGATTTGGTATATATCCTTGAAACCAAGGGCATTTATCTGTGCTGCTCTGTATGCCAAGCGGGGGCGCCCCGTCATGTTGACAGCTCCGGCAACATGCAGATAGGGTCGGCGTGCATTGGCAGGCTGAAGGCAATGTCTGCAGTTTCGAGTGCAGCGCTGCATGCCAAGCTGATTTTGCCCTCTTCTGTGTGGTCTGGCACAAGAGCGCGCTGCGGAGGCATCATGCACGCGACTTCACTACTGCTGCAAAGTGTACAACACGCACGCCCCGAGGAGTGTTGCCACGCAGCACTGGGTCCTCTCTTTCACGTCGCTTAACACGCAGAAACGTGGGTGCCGCCTCCTGTGCGCGCTGGTGTGCGCAGGCATCAATCGATGGGGCCAATGCGGGGTTGGCCAGCCCAAGGTTGTGCACATCTACAAACCCACCAGACTCGCCCTGGAAGTTCAGGACTTCAGTGCTGTCGCATTAGGTGAGAGGCAACAAGCAAGCCTTGCCTGGGCTTGTTGAGCATGATCTATGGCAAGTTATTGCGCGTGAATCATTATGCAGAATGTGCTCAGCGAGGGCTGGACATTTTCACACTGCCAGCACGCGCTGCTGCTGCTTGGTGTGGTCTTGTGCGGCTTCCGATACATCTGCTGCTCTTTGGAGGGCTTGCGTCGCACCTTAATCGTCGGCTGTTCTCTGGTCCAATGTTCAGATTGCATGCGCTTCGCAAAGTTTCCGTTGAGCACGGTGGCATATGTCCCTGCGCTGATCCGGCTGGGCTGTCTGCATATCCATTCACCCCGTATCATTGCCAGTTTACACGCTCGAATGTTACAGCCTTAGCAGGACGCAGTAGCGTGTTGAGCATTGTCACCGCTTTTGAAGCTGCGCGACAGGCGCCATGCGAGCGCACAGCCGTCAGCATCGCAGGGCAGTCCCAGTGTCATTTCAAGCAGCGCCGCCGCTGCACGCCGCCCACACGCGTGAGCTGCGTAGCACGCATCAATTTGACGGCAGCACTGACACCACTACTGAGCAGCGCGCCGTGCTCACTGCGCAAATGCCGCGTTGTCCGCCTTCCAGGTTTTCAACACGCTCTGGGTCTGCGCAAGGTGAGACAGTTGGTGATTGGCTCACGCGCGTGCACCTGCTGCTGGGTTCCCGCGCACGCTCACGAGGCTTCCTGCGCGGCAGTCGAGCAGGTGTCCGCAGCTGCCACTGGCCGTGCTCCGTGCCCAGCCATCAGTGGCTGCCGGTTTCGCGCATTTCCCATGCGGTGCCGCCATGCAACGGCGGGCGCATCGCTCCGCGTGCCATGGCAGACACCGCAAAGCCAGGACGGCCGAAGAGCCTGCACCACCGTGTGCATCTGAAGGTGCATCTTCGGCAGCGCTGCTCATCCCAACCCCCCCCCGAGGGCCGTGCAGCGCTGCGAAGCCTTGTGGCCTCGTCCGTTGCAGCCGCGCGTAAGGTGACATGTCCAACACTACACGAGCGCTGTCGCGATTTGATCCGTCAATGCAGGCCCCGACCACTCCTCCCTGCTGCAGCAGTTCTCAGCCACGCTGCGCTGCGGCAGGCCTCCTTGAATCGCCCGCTGCAGACCGCGCTCAGCACGCGCCTCGACTGCTGACGCACCCCGTGCATGCGTGTGCATCATGCATCGTCTGCTGTGTGACAGGACGGCGCCGTACTCGCGTGGGGCAAGGGCGAGCGCGGCCAGCTCGGCATCCATAGACTGAACCCTGGCAACGAAGCGACGCCGCTGCCAGGTACGGTGCACTTTTTCCTCTTGTCCGGTAGTGAGAGGCTCCAGTCAAACTTGTGGGTCTGCTGCAGCACGGCGGCGCCCGTGGCCGGCTTGGCACTGGCGAGTTCTGTCGGGGCAAGAAGTTGTCATGTCGCTGCCGCAGTTTGGTGCAGCACCGCGCAAGCCACTCGCCGATCGCTGCGGAAATCAGGAACCCCTCTGTGCAGATGTGTTGTGCTACATGCAAACAAGCGGTTCTGAGGCACGTGTGTATTCGTGAGTTGAGCATGGACGCGGTGCTTCAGGGCTGTTTCATTTGCAGCAGTCTGAGCGATGTGATGCGAAGCGTGTGCGTGCCTGTACCCCCCCCCCCTCCCCGGCGAGGGGCTCTGGGGTTGGTGCCATCACAGGGTTGGATGCCAGCGGCACAAACCCCATGGCTCGCCGCGAGTAGCAGGGGTTTGGATCAGACGCGCGTGCGCACAGATGTTGACTCATTGCTGTTTGCGCGTGCGCCGGTGCCGAGGCTGCGCAGCGTGCGGTGCCAAGCCGGTACGGTCAGGCGCTGCTTGCACCAACTGCACGCTTGCTGCTTCAGCAAGAGAACTAAAAAAAAAAGGGCGCCACTGCCGTGGATAGGTGCATTGCCTGCCGCAGGTTCCACTCGATCACTTGCAAGCACAGCACAGAGCGCCCACGGGACCAACATGTGCTAGACTGCCCGCCCAATGCCGCGTTCTTATGTCTGGCTACCTCATGGTGCCTCAATCGCCGCTCTCTCGGGTTCTGCTGTAGACCATAGCACCTCTTCCTCAGTTGGCGCATACCGCAGCGTGACGGCCGCACTGATCGTTGAATGACGAGGACCATTGTCGACACGTGCTCCAGGCTAGCATCTCGACAGACCAGCAAGACATGGATGCATGCATGTGTTTGGCGGCTTTCTGGTGCGAACCATACGCACTCGACGAGGGGGACTGAGTCCGCTCTTTGCTGGCTGCCGGTGTTTGAGGGCCGGTAGCGCTATTCACAGCGTTGCACAGGGAACAATGGCGGAACATAATCACATTTTAAGGGTAGGTTTCTGCCTGTGCCTGAGAACTGCTGGCGATTATGGTCCGCAATGACCACTGCACCTGGACATCAAGGTCGCCGCAGGCGCTCATTGCTCTGTACTCCAATGTCGCGCGCTGCAGTGCAATTGCCTGAGCCAGCTGGCTACGTTGATGCCGGCTTCAACCACAGCGTCGCCATCAGCAGAGAGGGCGGGCGGCTGTACGTGTGGGGCAAGATGCAGGCACTGGTGAGCATGGGTTTGAAATCGAGCGCGCGTTTCGCACAGGCATCATGGTGATCGCATCGGGCCGCTGGCGCCAAGTCAGTTGCTCATGGTCAGCTCATTGCGGTCGTCAAGTCAGCTGCTGATGGCGGCAGCTGAAGTCGCTCCATGCGGCAGCAGCGCTGGCTTGAATCGCCAGTGCTGCATCCTGCATTCAGGCATGATGTGCCTGTGACTATCAGAGTGCCGCGCGCATCGCGACTCGTCTTCACAAAAGCGACCATGTGTCAAATACCTGCCACAGAGTCTATCAGATCCCTTGTGCAGCGGCCATCTCCACAGATACATCTCGGCAATTGACACCGTTGCTTCATGTGACCAAACACCACATGCGTGCGACATCAGCATGGCATACATTATGCGCTGCACTGTGGCGTTTGTCACCTGTACACCCTGGCAGCGTGCAACGGAAATGGGTCTCAGGGCATCGCCGCAGGCTAGCACGCCGGTGCCGCCAGCACCCGCTGCATGCGAGCCCTCACACTTGATGCTGATAGATCTCCTTGCCTCGCCCGTGTTGCGACACCTCGACAGGACGTGAAGGACGAGGGAGTCATGCGCACCATCTACCACGACCAGCTGGAGCCGCGCCTCGTGGAGCTCGAGTGAGTGCGCAAGTGTTGAGTTATTGTCAATAGTTTTCTGCTGTTTCTGTGGAGCGCTGCTGCTCAGTGCAATGATGAGCATGCCATGAAAGTACCGCTGGGTGTCGGTAACACGTGTTGTGGGGTCTGGAACGAGTGCATGCTGTATGATGGTACTGTGGTTTGTTGAAACTTTACGAGCTCATCACATGCGCCCATCACTCCACAAAATCACTCGCTTGCGTCTGTTTCAATCGTGCATGTCGATGCTGAGGTGTGCCGTCACCGCTACGCGTGTAGTGCGCTGCTGTGTCTTGGAAGTCCGCCCCAAGCAGTTGTGTTCCATTCATGTACATGGGTGTCTGCATCAGCCGCCCAACAATGTCATCACACGAGTCTTGATCTGCGCCGGAGTGAAACGAGTGTTACGTAGGTCTGAGCTTGCGCAAGTGATTACCGACTCATTACTGGTCTCGCCTGCTGCAGGTTCAGCTGATGCTCAACCTGTGCTGCTCCTGATGTTATCATGCGGCATGTGTGCATGCATTGCTGCGACGTGCAGGGAGCACATAGCACGACCAAAATACATGTGAAAACGCGCGCTGTACTCTGCTACATCATGCAGCAGAACCGTCGTCCGCCGACGGTCGCCGTTCGTTTCAGCCGCAGTCGTGGCAGTTGTCTGCTCAGTGACAGATGCGAACACGTCAACTCCGTTTAAGCCGCCATGTCCCTCCCAGAGGCGGCCGTTGGCATGCAGCAGACTGCATCACCAACTGTCTTACATGCCTTCTTGCCTCGTCCTGTTGTCTCCTCTGCCAGGTCCCCCGTGGTGTCCGTCACATGCACGTTGGCACAGGTGAGCTGCGTTTCACCAGGACCAGCGACGGTCCAGCGTCGTCGCTAACGGCATCGAGACGTCTTGCGCGGCTCTGAGCACTGTGCCGTGATTCACCGTGTATACATATGGTTCAGTACTGTACAGATGCGCAACAACACCAACATGCCTTGTGATAAAGCGCCAGGCGCTTGGCCGCTTGTTGCCATTTCTGTCCTTGACTTGACAGGTTGCCGCCAATCATACGGACAATGAGCACAGTCTGCATGAAGTATAGAAGAGTTCAGCGCTGGGCCTGCTTGAATGCTGCCATACTTGCTGTTTCTCTTGATGTCATGCTAGCCAACATCGCCCACTGGTGACTATGCGCCGCAATAAGTCAAGTGCCGGTGCTACATACTTGCGTGCATGCCAACTCAGGCATTGCTGGAGGTATGGCAGTGCATTGGGTCACGGGGATGTGATGACGAACACTTGTGTTCAGTTGCCATGCCTTCATATCGGTGCTCCGGTCTGTCAATGTGCCACTGTACTGCTGCTGACACTGCTGCCGCTGCTGCTGCCGCCGTTTCCGCTGTCTCTGCCACCTCCGCCGCCCGGCTGCCGCCCACCGCTTGGCGCGACAGACGTTTGTGTGGACCGCAGATGGCAAGGTCAGAGCAACTACACGCATCCGCTTCAACGTGACACTTTTGACCTCAGATCGCAACGCTTGTCAAGAGTTGTTGCTGCCATGACAGCTTTTCAGACATGCTTGTGGCATACACTTCGATGCGCGGCGCAGAATGCAAGTGGTGCATGCGTGCGGTGCACGTGCGCCAGCTGCAAGCGCCGCATCGTGCCGCACAGATGCCATGTGCGCCTCAATTCAGGCTACCAGTGGACATGGACACATCCCCAGCGGCAGCCGCCTCAGCCCTCTTGCGCCTCTGTCGCCCATTGCGTGCAAAGTCATGGTGTGCTCCGCAGGACCACGAGCGGGCAGGAGCGCGCCACTACGACTGTGTGTGCGCGTGCGACCGCAGTCAAAGGCATCTGCGCATGACGCTTGTAGCTGACTAGCACACTGCGCAGCAGTTTCATTGCGCGCCAGCACCCCCTTGTCCGCTTCTCAGAATCCACTTCATCAGAGCTCACAACCAGTGCCAACCATAGCGATGTAGCAGTGCGCGCCAGCGAAAGATTGAACACGGCATCAGTGCCCAGCATGCGGCCTGCTGAGTGCCCCTACTGCCATTTTGAACTCTCAAGTGCGCTTGCGTTGACGCGCGTTGCCCGTCTCTGCTGCTGCAGCTGCCATCATCAACTTCACCGTGCTTGTGCCGGTCTCGATGCTCTGGATGCCACAGGTACACGGGATGGGCATGACATCTGATACAAAGGAGATGGTACATAATCCGCTGGAGGTCTTCGGTCTGCAGCAGTCAGAATCAGGGTGAGCTAGGATGCTGGAAGCAACAGACAACTCTGCTGATGTAATTTAGGGCAGTTGGCTGCACCGGTGCTTTCGCCCTGCAGCTCAGTGATTGTGCGTTGTGACAGCGAACTCTAGATGAGCCTCATGGGGCGCAGTTCTAGAGTGCAAGAACACTTCAGAGGCACGTCAACCAAGGATGTTGACCTAGCCAATCGATATGATTGTAAGCGCTGTGTGTGAGGATGGTGGTAAGATCAGGACATTCAGCTTGCACGCCGTGACACTCACGCTTGCCGGAGCGCTTGAGCGCTGTCTTTTACATTCGGCAAGTGCCAGAGCTTGTTGGCCGTACACACCGGCCGTGGTGCTGAGCCCGCATATAGACAGCCCACCAATTGTGGCAGTGTTCATGTGCTGCTACCCCTGCCTGCTGGTTGCGCATCCAAGTTGGGCTAAGCTGTATGTAAAGGCATGCAGATCTGCGAGCGATTGCTAGCACAGCCTCAAATGCCACAGCGCCCTTCTGGCAACCTGCGGAAGCACTCACGGCGAGAATGAAAAGCAGGCACTGCTGCGCATTGCATGAGCATCAGTGCGAGCCCACACATCAGTCACAGCTCCCTTCAGGCACGCGCTTGTGCTGCCGGTGCATGCCGCGCTGCGCATGCTGCTGCTGGCGAGCCACGACACACGCGATACGGCAGCCAGCGTGAGCAACCTCGCGCGCTATTCCTTGGCACCGCTGTGCCCGCACGTTGCTCATGAGATGACTGTTGCGGTGCGCATCGCTCAACACCCGTGCAGGACGCGTTGGACGCGCTCGTTCCAGGGGTGGGACTCGTGCGTCCTGCTGGGCGAAGGTGCGTCTCAGGCCGCGCGGGGCACGAGGGCAGCCGCGCCAGCACAGCAGCTGTTTGCGGCCTGCTGCAGAGCGCCAAGCGAAGCACCGCAGCTGCAAGCCACAGGCACCTGTATGCGCCCGGTTCACTTCATGCTCCATCATGCGAGTGCCTGCCTGGTATGGAAAGCAGAGGCTCTTGCTACGATCGCTTGCATTTTTCGCCATTTTCTCTCACATGTGTGCGCCGATAGCTTTTACCCTGTTGGCTCCCCGTGGCTCTCAACGTGGAACTCTGTAGCATCAGTGTCTACTTGCCAGCTTCACCGTGGCACAGCGACTAATACACGGCACGTGGTACTCTAAAACCACCGGTTTCTGCAGGTCAGAAAAACAGTGTGCATCGGCACGGCTGCAGCGCAGCTCCTGGTGGTCGATATTACGCACCATTTAGCTGGCAAAGGCCTTGCAGCACAGGCGGCAACGCATTGGCGTAGTTCAGTGCCAGTGCGCAAGAAGCAGCACAACTGGGCACTTCACTCACCCTGCATACATACCTCCTTGTGTCTTGTCCCTCGCGATGTTCTGCAGACAACACCATGGCAGCCCTGAATCTCAACAGCGACGGTGTCTCTGTCAGCTCGTACACAGTGCCCGGCCTGGACGCCATGTAAGACCACACTTGTCGCAATGTACATTGACGGTCATGTCTATCAATATTCATGCTGAACAACGCATCACGCTTGTCAATGAAGACTGGCAACGCGATTGCTCATCCATCATTGTTGTGTGATGACGCTGATGGGTCAGCTTGCGTTGCTTGGTGCGTGCCGTCGCTGTCACGAAGCTGTGGGCTGATGTCAGTGTCGCTCGCTCGTGGCGCACCTGTGCATCCGGCGATGAGATGCGTGTTACCTTTGGACAAATGTCGACACATGCATGCAGCAGCTGACGTGTGGTTCACACTCGACTCCCGCCTGCTGCGCGCTGAACTCGTGAGGTTACTACTTAGACTATACTCTGCAGCCTCGCTTTTACATTGCGCAGCCGTCCGGTTGTTTGTCGCCTTCCAACTGCGTCTCATTCTGCAACTTGCTTTGCTCTTACCTTGCCCTGCGCGCAGCGGCGGCGCCGTCGAGCAGCTGGCCGTGGGGTGGCAGCATCGCCTGGTGCTGACGCGATGACGCGCATGACACGGAGTGCAGATGCGCGCACTCGACACTGTAAACCGGCGCGCAGTCACCCGCTGCATGGACGCTGAATGCTGTCAGGCCAAGTCCAGCAAGCGCTTGCGAGGCAATGGCTTGACGCTGACGCCGCTGGCACTGAACGGCGACCATCATGACACTGTGCCCACGCGCCACGTGCGAGGGCGCCTTGCTTCCCGTCAGAGGTGCCACTGCTGGGAGCATGTCCGCGCACTGTGCCCTCTCCTACTCAGTCCGAGTGGCAGCCGAGGGGTGGCCGCGTCAAGCTGCATCGTCACGGTATATATATGCAAGGCCTGCTGACACACATGCTACAGCGTTGGATGAACGCTGCTTGCATATTGCGGAATGAGACAACCTTAACGTTCTTTTGTCTGATCCAGCATCTGTTTTTGCTCGTTGTGTGCTATACCAGCAATGGTATCTGTCTCATCACGTTGCACCTGGTGGTGAAGATGCAAGGGCTATCAGAATGTGAACTGTTCGAAGTTTGGAGCAAGCAGTGTAATGAATAGTGTGGCCCCTCACATCAGAAGCAAGGGACACATAGTATGTGCATCTGATGATTGTCACAGCAGCCCACAAGCCCAGGGCAACTAGCATGAACATGGCCATGAGGGGCAGGGTTGTTGATTACGGCACATCGAGGTAGCTACTTACGCGCAAGTACGTCTGTCACTCGGTAAGACTGACTTGCGGCATTTACGGCTACGGCCAACTTCAAGCAACCATAGTTAAAGTGCAACTTCAACACCTTGTCAACTTCAAGGGTTTGGAACTTCAACTTGTGTGCTTTTTGTCGTGTTCCTTCGCTACAGCGCGCCCTCGCTGCACTAGTGTGTCTGCCGATAGCAATAAAATCAGTATCTGGCATGCGTAGACCGTGACTGTAGCTGCTGCTGGCGTGGAGAAGTGGTGGGGACAAAGTTCTGTGCAAGCACTCTCTTGCGAGGTGGGCTGTGCACGTCGCTGAGGTGGCCTGCGGATATGTACTTGCAGAAAGCATTCAATATGCTTTCAAGATCTGCAACAATGATGCTGCTCTTTCTACAGAGGTTGCACAGAGCTCCTGCGTGACCAAGCGCGAACGCTCTGCCCTCGGCCACTGCACAGTTACTATGCACAATAACAGCAACTGCTAAGCGCATTCAGTCGCATACAAAGGCATTCTGCATGCAGTGTCACTTTTCCTGCATCTTATAGTAATGCTTTCACCAGAGCATCAACACAGTACGTGGTGTTGAAGTACGAAGCTCAACTTGAAGTCTGCCGTCATTGCCTACTTAATGAATTTGTAGTAACTTACTTACTTACTTACTCTGACGTAATTTGGCGTCATTACGTCATTAACAACCCTGATGAGGGGGGGGTACGCACGAAGTGTTCGCGCTTTTGGCGCTCGAATTCAAATGTGAAGTTCAACTTGCGACCCATAAAACTGTGTTTTGTTGAAAACACAGGCGGTAGCGTGTTGTACTGTGTTGGCTCAGCGGCGAGATCATCGTCGGGAGAGGTCTTTCACCGCACTGCACCAACACAACATAGCGCACCTACCTTCACCTCCTGGCAGCAGCAGAATGCAGAGCTCCAATTATTACAGGGCAGATGATGCATATGACGGAGGCGAGAGCTATCATCGGAAGCGAGAGCGCTCTGTCGATTTCGCAGATGCTACTGCTACTGTCAGCCCAGATATGGACGGTCGGACGCCCAGGTGGAATGCTGGTATGTCCTCACCATGGCAAGACTGCCAGCCTATCTACAACCCTCGTTGGGAAAGGTCATTGGACAGCAAGAGGAGAAGGCGAGATGATGATATCGACATTCGCAGCCAGCCTGAGGGGGGGGGCGAGGGATTGAGTCGCAGAATCATGGACGATTACGCTGCAGATGGCTTGCTCGGCTGTCAAGCCGCTGCACACCAAAGTCAGCGTGACAGCGTGCACAGAGGTGAGCCTCACTCCAGTGCACCGCAGCAGCCATGGCGGCTGCAGCACCAACAGGAGCAGCAGCAGGCACAGGGCGTGCTGCCCAGCACTGTCACTGGGCAGGCGCCGAGGTTTGAGGCGGCTGGGGGGCCGCTGACGAGTGCGCCTCGGTTCAGAAAGGACCGGGAGACAGACCCCCATAGAATCGCTCAGCGCATGAAGCAGGTGAGCTGGCGCACTCCGGATTGAAACCGCATGTCAGCAGCTTCCAAAAGCCACAACGGCGTTGTTGTCATGGTACACTTCGGTGCACAGCCGTACAGTCTTGCTTCATGAGACCCAGGCTGATGATGCTTGCAAGTCTGTAGGTGTCGCCATGGCAGTTCTGCTGTCGGGATGACAATCGAGGTTTTGCAGCGGCAGTCCATTTCTCGCACTTTTAGTTTTGAGTGCTGTGCATCTAGTCTAGTACCTGAGGCCATAGTCAGGAGTGCTTGCAACCTACAGCACCGGTCTTCGTGGCTTGACCGTGTGGCCTGCGACCAGCAGCCCTAACCACTCAGGCGTGTAGATGCTGCTATAGCCTCTTGAGGTTTGTGACCCGCTTCGCGGCTTGGTACCAGCTATGTGAGCCCGGATGTCGGCCCTAAAGCTGTTGAAATCCGACTAAAAAACTACCACTCTGGAATACAGGCGTTGTTGAGATTCTCACGGTTCATCAAGTTGCACAGATGACGCTCATACCCATTCGCTCGAACATACATACACACGCGATGCGCGTCTGCACAGCAACTGCAGCCGCGACGCGCTCATCGCTGCTTCTGTCCACGCACGTCTGACACACACCCGTCACCTCGACCTCCAATCACCCCCCCCCCCCTCCCGCTTTCCCCGCAGATCATGTACGGCAAGAACACCCTCGCCTACGACCGCTACGTGCGCGAGGTGCCGCGCCACAAGCGCGTGCGCGGCAAGCACCCCGCCACCCCCAACCCCCACGGCATCTATTCCAAGCGCCAGTTCGACGGCATCGTCGCCGCGTGGCGCCGCCAGCTGCACCGGTGGGACCCGCCCAAGGGCGGCGACGCTGCCTCCGCGGCAGCGCCGGCGCCAGCGCTGCAGCAGGCGGCGAAGGAGTGGGCGGCGGCGGCGGAGGCGCGGCGCGGCCCCTGCGAAGGGGAGGTGTCACTCGAGGCATCTTTTCTGCACGCGCTAGGGGCGGAAGGGGGGGGCGCGGCGGGGGGCTGCGTAGACATCTATACGGACGGGGACATTGAGGGGGGGGGGGCACAAGCTGGCAGCGCAGCGGCGGCGGCGGCGACGGCGGCGGGGGGCATTGCGGCGACGCACTTGTACGGGGACACCAAGGGCAAGGAGGAGTGCCTGCTGAGTGAAGCGGAGGATGACAGCGACGACGACTTGCTGTAGTCGGCGAGCACGGGAGAAAAGGTCTGGCGCGCAGCGGCGCTGCGGCCGCGCTGCCGGCGGCACCGCAGCAGCCGCATTGCTGTCGCGGGTGGCGCCGCCACGAAGTGCGGCGGGTCTCCGAGAAGAGGGGATCCTTGGTACTCGCCTGTTTCTGTGCTGCGGTCGGCGGTGCGCTTGATGCGCCGGCGCGCGGCCGGTGCGCAGCCGGGGGGTGGATACGCGACTGTCCCCCACCGCCGTCGCCTTGGCTGGCCGCCTGGTGTCGTGACAGGTGCTGCCACGGCAGCAGTAGCCACGCAGAGGCGCCTGCTGCTGACGCGCGGCGTGGTCGGCTTGGCTGTACGTGCATGTGAATGCCAGTTGCTGTCAGTTTGTGCTAGTTAGTTCTGCTGGAGGTGAACGTCGTTGGCCGTCGCTTAGGCGCTTGATGCGTGTGTCTACCGCTCTGCAGGCAGCGTATGATCGAAAAGCACAATGGAAACACTTGTATCCCATCATTCAGTGCTGCTTGTCAGTGTCTGTGCCATGCTCGCGTTCTGAATCATTGTGGCGTGCACCACTGGGCAGGAGTTGCATCTGGTGCGGCGGATGATTGCAAGCCACGACATGAATAGGCATGTGATGGACCAAAACTCAATTTAGCGTCACGACAGATTATTGTGCTTTGCGTTTCATTGCGGCAAGCGTATGCAAGGACAGCTTTGACACATGATCACACATGAATACATAGCATAGAAGACCTCATCTCATTCTCACCAACCTCTTGTTTCCTGCACGATGATGTGCGACTATGCTCGCGCACGATCGATCGATCAATCGGTGTCGATACCATATCGATCTGCTACTGTGACGCGAATACCTCTTCAGCGCCACCATGGAAGCTTTGCGCTGCGTGTGTCACCTCTGCTCAGCTGCCGCAGCGCCATCTCTCTCTCCCTCACCAGGAACTTCAACGAACTTCATCTTGAAGGTGAACTTCTGTTGAACTTCAACCTGAATATGTAACTGTGAGGTGAGAGGCTGGCTCTCTCTCTCGGAGGCCCGCGGACATTGTGCGCGGATCGCAGCAACAGGCTCTGGAGCTTCAAGTACGATTGCCCATATGCCAGCTCTCAGGCTGCATTGCGCAGCCTATTTCGCCTTGCTTGCACGCGATGCACACAGCTCACTACCACGCGCACTCCTCGCTCACCAGCGAAAGCACACACCAGCAGCCTCTTAGCCTTCACTTCATCAGCTCAGTAAAGCATGTCTAGCGCCAAGACTACCACTGCTGCCCCCGCCGCCCCTGCGGGCAAGCCCGGAGCCAAGACTGGCCACGGCAGCGTCATCGAGAAGGTCGCCGACAAGAACCCCCGCGCCATGGCGGCACCCAGCGAGAGCGACAAGATCGGCGAGATGCTGGCGGCTCAGGAGGCTGCCAAGAGGGCGAAGAAGGCCCAGAAGAAGGCCGGCAAGGGTGCACCTGCAGCGGCGGCGGCAGCAGCAGCGGCATCGGCTCCCGCCCCCGCCCCTGCCACTCGTGAGGCTGCCCCCGCCCCTGTCGAGAAGAAGAGCGACGGCATCGTCAGGCACGACGTGATGCACGACATGGACGATGTTGTGGCAGAGAAGAGCGCTGCTCGCAAGTCGAGGTCAAAGTCTCCTGCGCCCAGGAAGGCCAAGCCCGAGGCAGCCGCTGCCGAGGCGAAGCCTGTGGCCAAGTAGTCCCTAGCTTGTACACGTCCCCACAGCATAGGCATCTGTATACACATGGTATATATCAAGTGTTCGGTAGTTGCCTGCGAGGCAGCAGCGCTTGAGGCAATTATGGTTGCTGCTCAAGCTTCACAGGTTTCCCACGAGTGTTCATTTCTCATCCGCCGCGATCTGTTGTAATGGCCGCTCGACAATGCAGACATTGTACCACCGTAATTGGAGTGCACAGCTGTTCCGCCTCCTGCATATTGTCTGTCTGCTCGTATTGTGCATCTCACAAGACCCTGTGCCTTATGTCAGTAGGCTTTCAGCATAGCCATGCCTTTCGATGTATTCATGAATAGCATGGCATGCTCTCAAGTTCCTCAGTCCGCCGCACGCTTCATGTATACTTGATCTGCCGCATGGACACATACGCTGCACATGCATAATGTTCAAGTGCTTCATCTCTGCAATCAGCCACACTGACGTTTAGAATACACGCGCTTGCAACCCCCGATGTACACCCCCCAGCATTTGATGGACTGCCATGCCAGCCTTGCCTGGTTTTGCCACTGGTGTTGCGCAGGTTGCAACGTACGTGAATGCTTGTTGACATTTTTACAAGTGTTGCTCATCGAAAACAAGCAAAATGAAGATGCAACTGTTGCTCACCACTGCCGCCAAATATGACCGCGATGCAACAGAACTCTGCCGTGTTGTGACGGATCACGGCCGTCATTTCACCCTGTATGGACTGTGGCGCCGACGCATGCGCAACAGGTCTGTTGCTGAACTGCCTGATCATAACTTGCAACACGTTTGAAACACACTACACGCAGAATGCAAGCAACCGACGACGATCTGACAGCTGCTGACGAGAAGCGTACACCGATGCAAATGCCAGCCAAAGTACCTCAAAAAGATTGTTATTTTATTCTTGCATCAACATACATGTACACACACAGTCCAGTCATGGTCACAATCCAAGTATGCGCGACCTTGTGGCGCTGCCTCGTCCTGAGTCGCAGAGCCAACCTCAAAACTGACATTTGCTGCGCCTGCCATGACTAGGCAACATACGGTGTCATACCCCCCATTGCCAATCTATATACAAGAGAATGCACTCAGCATCTGTACAGAAAGCGAGGTTCAATTTGCTGTGGCGCCAGTACTACCAAGCAGCAGCGTTCATCTGCAGGCATTGGAAGTGAGCGCAACCGCTCCGAATTGGCAGCGACTGCTACCGCCTCTCCACATACCGTGTATACAGGTGGCTACAGACTGCATAGTCGACAGCAGGCGGACTACTCGTCACCGTTGGTGTGCCATCAGGTGGAGATGTGCACCAACACTGGCAGCAGCAGATGCTGAAAGCCGAGATGACCGTTCCCAAATCGAATTTGCACGGGCATGGCTGCGAGCGCGCTGCGGCGCAGCAGCGCCGCCGACGCTGCCGCCAACGTAGCCGTGACAGCCTCCCAGAGCTGATGCTGCCATGCATATAATCATCATTTCCTGTGCGACGAAGTGCCATAGCCCTCGTCTGTCACCTCGTCGACAGCGCCCGCGTCACGCCGCAAACGATACGCCCAGGGCTGCAGCCGCACCGCCGCCGCCGCTGCCGCAGCCTCATGCACCTGCGCCGCTGTCGCTGCTGCGGCCTGTCCCGCAGCAGGTGCGTGCACGTCACTGCGGCTGCCATTGCGCTGCACGCCGCTCAAGATGCGCCGCGCATGCAGGCGCGCCTCCAGATACTTCTGCTGTGGCGCCGCAGAGGCATCCGCGCCGCCGCCGCTGCTGCCGCCACGGCCTTCGCCGCTGTCGCCGCCGCCGCTGCCGCCGCCTTCGCCGCCGCTGCTGCTGCCTCTGCGCCGCGCTGCCGCCCGCGACCGTGCCCCAGGCGATGCCAGCACGCTGGCGCTGCTGCCGGCACGGCTGCTGCTGCGACTGCCTCTGCGATGCGCCGAAGGCGACGGCGGCCGCGCTAGCAAGCTGCCGCCCCCGCCGCTGCCGCCATTGCGCGAGCGGCCGAGCCTGATGCTGCCGCTGCTGCCGGTGCTGCTGACGCTGTCGCTTCGGGGTCGGGCGGGGAGCGGCGGAGGCAGTATGTTGGCGATCCGTGATCGTGTGGAGCGCGGCCTGTCGCTGGCTTCTTCTGTTTGTTGCCTGTGCGGCGAGCAAATGGAAGCGTTTTTGAGCCGCTGCAGAGGAAGAACGTGTGGGGCACCGAAGATTGTGGCATTGGGAAATGCAGCTGCAGCAAAGGCGCCGGCAGTGCTGGTCTCATGGAAAGAACAGTGCCTTGCATAGCGCTGCGATGCTGGTGCAACAGCATCCTCTCTCTCGCGATGGTATCGTGGCAGTACCGTCATGGACGATCCATGCGAGCACGTTCATGGTGGCACAGACAAGAGTGCTTTGCACAAAGAACAGTGCTCTGACAGTTGCGCACCGGCACGATGCGCTGCTGCATCCCGCCACTTCAGAAACCACAGGCGCCTCGACCTCCATGGAGCCGCACAGGATTCTCACCAGCACAGACTACGCAGACAAGCCAGAGACACAACCACAATGTCCGCCCCAGCAAAACACGCCGCAGCCCCTGAAGTGCCCACCTTCTGGAGGACCGCCGCCGTGACAGTCGCGCAACGCCGCCGCCCTGTGGCGCCGCCGCTGCCGCCAGCGCTGCTGCCGGCGGCGGCGGCGGCGGCGGCGCGGGCGTCTGCAGGTCAAACAGGTGGTCGCGCACCCTGATGTCCGCGTCCCCTGTGACAATTTGCCTGAGAATGCCTGCGATCGAGCGCGCCTGGCCGTTGCTGCTCCTGCGGGGCGACCCGACGGAGCCATGTCCGCCGCTGCTGTGTCTCGGCGGCGCAGCTGTGAGGGGGGGCGCACGAGGATGGTGCTCGTTATTGGCTCAGCACCAGCAATTGAGAGTGAAGAGTGGATCGTCGTCCAAGGTACGTGTGGCCCGTTGACGCCTTCGTGAAAGTGAATGGGATGGGTTGTGACTTTCGCACCTCTGCTGCGCCTGTGCTGTGCAGGATAGGGCTGCAGCTGCTGCGCCGTGATCGACTGCTCTGGCATGCCGCAAGAGACTTCAAGCACCGCAGTAGGGGTGCGAACGAGCGCACGCCGAAGGTGCGTGGCAGCCGCTGCATCCGCAAACGCAATGAACACATCCATGGCTGGCGCTGAAGCGTGCACAGAGGCCGACAACCCTGCGAAGCGCCTCGAGACTTTGTGGGTGCAGTTCAGAAGTAGAGGGTGCTCACCATACATGCGTCACTTGACAAGCCGCCGCCGTCAAGCCGCCGCCGTCACCGCGTGACTGCAGCGCCGCAACGCCCAACAAGCTACCACAGTCACGTGTCACGCGTGCTGACCCATCAGCGCCTCCTCTAGTCACAGGCTCACCATCAGTGTCGCGACTGCCGCTGGCGCCTGTGCGTTCCGGCGCCACCGCTACCGCCACAGCCTCTGCCGCCGCCGCCGTCGTCGTGCGCGCGTCCTGATCGGCGCTCCGCTGTCTTGCAAGGCCGGACAGCCGCGGCGGCGGCGGCGGCGGCAGCGCATCCTCAGCCGTGGCATCGCTGTCAGGCGGCGCCGCACGCGACAGCGCTGCGCACTGCACGTCCAGCGGCGCGCCGTCGAGGCACAACGCGCTGCGCGGCGCGGCCGCGCGTGACAGCGCGGGCACGAGCGGCATGCCCTCGTCGTCACTGGTGACAGCGTCAGCGTCAGCGCCGCTGCCGCGCGCCGCCGGCGCCGGCGTCGGGCCCCGGGCGTCATCGTCGCAGAGGTCCCACTCCTGCAGGTAGAATGGCGGCGCGCGCGTGAGGTGTACTTGCGAGAGCGCTGCGCTGCGGGCACGTCTCGTGGCGATGCGGCACAGCGGCTGCCGCCCGCACGATGACAAGCTGCATGCGGTCGTGCACGGCGGTGCACAGCGACTTCGCTGCAGCGGCCCGCGTAATAGTCAAGCGCAGGGAGAGTATGCGTAACGTGAGGGCGCGCACGCTACGCGGCCGAGCGTGCGCCTGTGCGCCGAGCAGACATGCCAGCCTTCCTCCACAACAGAAAAGCTCGTTGCCACGTCAGACGCGACCAGCACCGGCTACTTGCCTCTCCCCACTCCAGCGGCAGCGGCGGCGCGGAGTGGCGCTGCCGCTGCTGCTTGCGCGCGATCGCCACGTGGCGCGACCGCGTGCACGGCGACGGCAGCCCACGCGCTGCCTTCACCAGCGCCTCGCCCTCCGACTCCTCCATGTCATCGGCGCTACTGCCGCCGCCGCCGCCGCCGCCGCCGCCGCCGTCGCTGCCGCCACCGCCGCCCTCGCTGTTGCCATCGCCGTGGCGATGCGCACCGGCGGCGCAGTCGTTGACGTCGCACAGGTGCGGGTCCATCACCGGGACCAGCGCCACGAGGACGCGCCAGGGGAGCGAGATGCACAGGTCGAGCGCGCGCGGCAGCACGACGTGGTTGAGGAGGCGGTGCGCCTCGCCGATGGCGGGGACGACGGCGCCGGCGAAGACGACGCCCGTGAGGCGCGTGCGCGGCACGAGCAGCAGCGCCAGCAGCGCGCACTTGGCGACGTAGTACAGCGGTACCCACGCGAGCACGCACTGCGGGGCAGCAGGAACAGGTTGAAGTCCTTGAGCACAAGTTGTTAGAAGCTGCCGGGGCCACTGCAGCTGTTGCCTGCATCAGGACAGCTGCCGTGGCTGATGCGGTGCGTCTGCTGCTGGCGCTGGTGAGCGGACAGCCCGTACAAGTAGGTTCACGTCTCCAAACAGCTCTCGGTGTGCAGCCCAGGCACGCATCGCCATTGGCACTCATTCTGCGGCTACGCTGCAGTGCCGACCACCTGCTCTGTGCATGATATGCCTGCAGTGCACTAGAACGCTTGAGGCCCTGAAGGCCATGCTCTCCCGAGCCAAAAATCATGGGTCATCAAGGCTAGTCTCTGGGTCGTACAACTGTGATTTGCATTAGTTGTTTGATTGTGGACAGATATCATACGACGCTGCAAAAGTAGCATTGGAGGTCACCAACCAAGGCAGAAGCTGCGATCCAAGAATCAAACTCACCCCCAGGTAGCTCTCCACGAAGCACGCCAGGGTAAGTATGGACCACATCCTCAAGAGATCAAAGTCCACGACTCCAGCCTTGACGGCTTTGAAGCTGCGCCATGCGGTGAGGCTGAATGCTGCAGTCATGCACAACTGCCCTGCAAACCAGTTCACCATTGCTCAAGCTGCTGCATGCATGCAGACAGGCACTCGGCTCTGCCACTCGGCTCTTCTTCACAGCGGCAACCGCGGTTGATGCATTCATGCAGAGCAGGTTCTACTCTTCCACAGTTAAAGCCCAACTTCAAAATTGAAGTGACATAACCGAGACTCGACCTGACTCGAGACCCGCAGCACACTCTTTTGCTTGCTTTCTGTGAGGATTTGAGGTGGTGTTGAGTGGCAACAATGTTGGCCGATTTGAATAAGTTCACAGTCCCGAATTGTGTGTGTGGCTGTTGTACAGAAGCACTATCACTCAACACATAAGAATCGCTGGAAACAAGGGAAACGCACACCAGAAATAATATTGCGAACTGCATCATACACGCAGCCTGAACCGTATACTGGTCATGACACTCAGCAGAAGCACAACTAATGACGCTGTGGATGCTCTGGTCAACTCACATGCCAACTTGCAATCATGCATGATGGTGCAAGCAAGGCATACAAGCATTCAAAGCACACACATGAAAGCGTCCACTTGAACTCTGAGCGCTCGTGTATTCACAGTGCCACATGATTGTTTCCACCAAAACTGCGCAGGTGTTCCCTGCCAACGTGCGGGTGTCTAGCGGTAACGAGCTGTAATGCTGTTGCGTGTAAAGCGCTGTGGGAATGTTCACAAGGCGCACCACGCGCTTGCGAAGCACCACAGGCCAAACTACATGGGGGGTATAACAATCTTCAAGACATGTCCACAACAGTTGAGACATCAGCTGCGTTGAACTATGACGAGTGTCCCATAGGCCAGTATTTGTCCTTAATTGCATCTATGAAAGTATGCCAGGCCCCCCACAGTTCTTTTTTAACGTACAGGAGAGGCGTAAACCCACGCTTGTCCTTCACAAGCAGCATCTCCACCTCGTGGTCAAGGATGAAGGTGACCATGTCAAAAAACGGTTCGCTGGTCCAGCATGCATCGTGCAGCGGTGTTCTGTGACAGCAGCAAGATGGAGGAAAGAGAGGGAACAGAGGCTCAGTGCACTATACTACATGATGGAAACCGAACTGCAGCAAGCAAACCAGCATGTACGCAAGCCTGCGCAGCAATTTGAAAACGCATCCAACAGGCCGCGGGTCACTTGCAGAATGAGTTTTGCAAGTGAGTTCATGACCATGGACAGAGGCAGTCGCGTGAGCTCTGCATGAGCAACATCAGCGTGACGGGCGAACACGGCTTGCGCCTCAGCGGCACCTGTGTGCAGTGCATTACGTGCGGTTGCAGCAGATTGTGCCAACGCCCTACTTGCGATGCATGCCGCTCCACCAGGTGAGGTGGCGCACGCTACATGCAGCAGAAAAGCAAGAGAGACCAGTAACGGGCACCGCTGCACTCACAGCGTTTACAGCGGTCCAACCACATGCACTGTAAACATAACGCACCACATGCCATGGTCATGAGCGAGGTGATGATTTGGTAGTGGTCTCCATCTCACCTGCCGTAGTCATCGCTGATTGCCAGGCTCTCCACCCCGGTACACTCGATCATGAACTCCATCACCTCCCGTGCGCCGATGCGCGCAGCCATGTGTACGACGCTCTCTGCAAACTTGTTGCAAGCGTTCATGCTGCACCCTGCGGCGTGCATCTCCCGTAGTGTGTCCAGATCGCCCGCTCTGACCGCATTGACCAAGTCGATTGAGTAGTCCTCGACCTGTTTCGCTGTGGGTTTAGTGGCGTACCGGCTCTCTAAAGCCACCACTGTCCGCGTCGGATACCCCCGCGCAGCAAGCGTAGCTATGAGAAATTCATGAGGGTTCACCATGTCGGGCGTCGTGGGCTGCCGCGCGCACTCCGCCCACGGGCTGGTGGCTCGCCGCCGCGCCGATGCCTCGGCTGCGAGGTCCGCGGGCGATGGGGAAAGGCGTCGTTTTCTGCTGGCCCTAGCTGGCTCGTGCATCACCACACCCTGAACTAGTGTCACAGGCGGCGGCAGCGTTTTCAGCCCGTCAAGCAAACCTGGAGGTGCCGGCAGTGCCCATTTGCATCCTACAACTTGCAAGCGCGGTGTCTGGTTGGGTGGCGCGACCATGTGGAGTGGAGCCGGTGTTACTGCCGTGTTCGTCAGGCGTGTCGAGCACGATGCCGATGGAAGCGCCACCTTGCCGCATGCTATCTCGCCAGCACCAGCAGAGTTGTTTTGTTGATGCTGAAACTGGCCCATGTGCTGCTGCGCGAGCTGCCGGGACCGCTGATGCGCTGCCGCCGCCGCAGCTGCCTGCTTCAGAAGCGCTGCCGCTCTGGCGTCTGCTGCTTCGCGCTCCTGACGCTGATGCGCAGGCAGCTGGGGCAAGCACACGATCGTCTCCGCGCAGCTGCCGAAGTGCAGCCCAGTGCCGCTGCTCGTCATGAGCATCCCCCTCCCCCGCTGCGCTAGTGAGGCAAGCCAGCCTGCTGTGAACACGCACTACGCTCTCTCTGTGGTACTCCGAGGGAAGTTGACCTGTCCCTCGCAAAAGGCGACGCAACGAGCATGCATTTCCCTGCTAAAGCCTCGTATGTGTTCCACGTCGCGCACGTTCAAGTACGCAGTCACAGACAAAATGGAGGCCATGTCACACTAAAGTTGACCCACGAGACGTCGAAGTTGAGCCGCCACGCTGTCACAAGCCAGAAAGCGAGCGCACACGTGGCGAGTAGGTCTTGCTTCTATTGCCACATGGGTCACAGAAGCCTGCGGAACAAACCTGACACTGCATTTATGGTGGCCAGGCAGGGAGGGGCAGGTGCTCTCCGACGCATGACGTATACTAGGTTGGCGCAGCGAAGAGGCAGAGGTACATCAACAAGCAGGCAGTGCATGTTGCCCACATACGAGCTAGTGACACAGAGGTCTGATCTGCCTTGCATGTTTGATCATCTGACCATATGCCCATGGCTTGTTTGACCATCTGACCATATGCCCATGGCTTGAGGGGGCTAGGCTACATACCCGCTGAAATCATGGTGCAACCATGTGCAGTGCAACCACATGGCTCTTGGCTCTATGTACGACCAACTTGCCCCAAGGTTGTCATAGCGCTGACAGTGAGCAGATTGGTGGCCGCCTTTCATGAACTGCTGACTGAGTGCCTTGCCTCTGCAAGTGAGGAACACTACAACTCCATTCGTTCATCATCATCGTCATCATCAGCATCTGTGGAGCCACCATCATGAGTTCACCACTGTGAAGCTGAAGGGCAGGTCTGGCGACTAGCTTCAAACAGGTCAAACTTGTGCTGACCTCCACCACATCTCCCTACGATTCATGAAGCCAAGCCTTCCATGCCTGAATGGCTATGCAGCTTGTGGCAAGAAGCGCACAAGGTGCAACAGACAAAAGGCGCGCGCTTGCTGGGCTACTGGCATTGGCGTGCAGCATACGCAGCGTATGAGTGCCGTGTGGCATTCCTGAGCAACATCACTTCACATAAGTTCCCAGCACACACCTCGAAGGTATGCTGTGGAAGGCGGTGGCATCAACAGTGCAGCACTGAAATGCGAACTCACAATGTGACAGCAAGCCCCCTACATTTCGCGATGCCAGCAGTCACATTCACCACATGCGGGGTGCCAGTGTTGTCTCTACAGTGACACGTGGTATTTCAAGTGCGGGGTTGTATGCATGCACAGCAATGATATGACCCTGACCATGCGACACCCAAGTGCACAACGTTCAAGAAGGTACGTCACCTCGTGCCATACAACTGAAAGCTGATGCTGAATTATGCGCTACAATATGAGAGACGCCCACAATCCAGCAGAAGGGATGCCACCGCATGCGACAGCAGTATACTGTACAGAGAACAGGGCTGGTCACGTGTTTTGCAGCCGGCACGCACGCCGCCTCACAAGTCGTCATTTATGTTGTCAGCGGAGCACTGCCGGAGGCAGCGGGCGTAACGAGCACCCACGCGCACATGCGTGCACGCATGTGCACGCACACACACAGCACACTGCGTACTTGGGGAAAACAAGACACCTGAAACCATCTACCAGTCCACATACCGCATTGCAGCGCTCGCCGCCCACAACATCCCCAGCAACCCCCCCCCCCCCCCCCCCCCCTTCTCCCCTAGCCGTAGTCACCCCCGTCCTCCCTCCCGCCTCTATAGCCGCTGCCTCAGCCGCCGCGCCTGCGAGGGCCTGCTGCCCCTTCCCTGCCCCCCCGCATCCGCAGTCAGCTCCCCCCCAGCCCCCATCATGGTACCCTCAAGCCATTGTCCTTGATGACTTGCTCGAGCAGCAGGATGCGCGCGAGGGCCGCATTGAGCTCCGTCTCTAGCTCCGTCGTGGGCTTGCCAGACGCAGCGACCGCGGCGGCGATGCCCGACGCGGGGCGCGACGAAGCCGGCGTCGCTGTCTTGGCCGCGCCGAATGGCGTGGCGCCGAGGCCGCCGCCCAGGGACTGAGACACGGGGCGCTTTGCGGCGGGGTTCAGGTCCATGGTGACGGGCGGCCTGCGCGATGTGTGATGCGGCGATGGGGGGGGGTCAGTGCCGTGCCGCACAGCAGACCGGTGCTGAGGGGTGCCTGGCACGGGTTGAGGCGCTCACGGCACGCGACATGGAACATCAGAGGCGCGTTGCAACATGTGAAACGACGATTGGCCGTGTAGACTTCCCACGCGTGGGCCGTGAGAGATACCGCAGCATACGTCGACCTCGCTATTGCAGCGTCTGCACATCACCGACGACAGGCGACTTGGGCATCACTGGCAAAGCCCGCCACGGTGTTGAATGTACCCGCTCCTTCTTGCGCCTTGAGAGGCTGCTATCATCTCCACCTCCGGCGCCGAGAGACAGACTCTGCCACACCGTCTAGGCCGTGATCATGGCAAGGGAGCCCCCCGCAAATGACTACTCCGTCTGCCCGCAGCGCATCGTCACCAGCGCTGCCGCCGCGCACCGCGCCGAGCACGCGCCGCCGCAGCACCGCGCATGCCACCCATCCCGAGTGGCGCCACTGCACCCGCAGCGCGCAAATCCCCCCCCCCCCCCGCCCGCGCCCGCGCCCGCGCCCGCCCCTGACCCAGTGCGCCCAAGGCGACCGAGCGCGTGCGCGACTCACTTGTTGGCGCCGGCGAGCCATTGGTCCGCGGTGAGGCTCGGCGTGCCGGAGAACGCCGGCGGGAACAGGTCGTCCTGGAACGCGTCGCTCTTGCGCGGCACGACGAACGACAGCGGCTCCACGCTGGACGTCGTGAGCTTGAGCAGCCGCGCCGTCTCGCAGCGCATGACGTCGAGGCCGCGCTTGGGCACCATCGCCATGCCCTTGGCGGCCGTGGTGGACCTGCCGCGGTAACGGTGCGTGGTGAGCAGGGCGGGGGGGGGGGGGGGGGGGATGCTGCTGTGAGTTGGTGTGTGTGCCTGGCAATGTGTTTCTGGGGGGCATGGGGACACTGCATCTGCTGTAGTGTTGAAGCGGCTGAGCGTGCGCATCGCCTTGTCGTGCGCCGGCGCGACTGCTTCCGCGTATGCTCTTGTGCACCAGATGTACGCGCAATAGAAGCAGCTAGCTGTCCGAGACCAGCAACCCGCGCGATTCTGCGTGCGAGGCGCGTGGTGCGCCATCCGCGGCGGCGCGCAGCCAACCTACGGGACAGCGCTGCAGAGCGCTGACGTGTCACGCGTACCTGTACTCCGAGATGGCAAAGCACCACGGGTTCTCGTCCACAAACTCGTAGTAGCGAATGTTGCCGTCGCCCTTGCCGGCGAGGTACAGCAGCTGCGTGTCGTCGTCGTAGAACGGCATGATGACGCCCGCGGCCTGGTCGATGTCTATCCTCTTGATCTCCGCGGCCGTGTTGCGCGGGTCCCAGATCTTGAACTGGCGCTGCGACTGGCGCGTGAACCCGACGCTCAGCAGCTTGTCCTTCGCGCCGAGGTACGTGAGCTTGGCGGAGCGCGCGCCCTCGTGCGCGTTGGGGATGACCGTCGACACCTTGGCCGCGCGCGCGTCGCAGATGCGCACGCTCTTGTCCTTGCACGTCGTCGCGTAGTTGGCGCCCGTGTAGTCCCACACAATGTCCTGGATGAGCTGGTCGTGTGCCGCGAGCGTGTTGATCTCCACCGACTTCTCAATGTCCCACAGCTTGATGAGCGTGTCCGCGGACGCGCTCGCGAGCACGTTGGACGCGGTCGGGTGGAAGCGCAGCAGCGTGACCTGCGGCGGCGGCGGCAGCGGCGGCGGCGGCGCGCGTGGGGCGGCGGGGGGTCAGCACTGCGGGTAGGGTTGGGATTAGGGCTGTGAACAGTGCGTCGGGATCAGCATTGCGGATTAGGGTTGGGGTAAGGGTTGTGAACAGCGCGACCGGGCATGACATGCTTAGGTAGGCGAGGACATGGAGTGGCGGTTGCAGTGCACAGGCCGTAATGGCATGTGCACATGAAGCGTGGTGGGGTGAAGCCAAACGCGCGAGCGCCGGCGAGACCGGCGCCGGGAGATGAGCCAGGCGAGAAGAGGGCGCTTTCCGCTTTGACTTTGCGCAGGTGACTCCCAGAGGGGGACTACAGAACTTCAACTCGGTTCCAAGGCCGCTGATTATTTGTCACAGGTCACCTATGATCAGTGCCAGCTTCCTCCGATGACGAAGCTGACAACAGGTGATGAACCTCAGCTACGCAAGATGCGGCCCCAGATTTGCGATGTCTGTATGGGAGGACGACCTCATCAAGTGCACACCGTTGCCAGTGGGGTCACTCGCTGAGCCCGCAAGTATATGTGAAGCACAGCGCGTGAACGCATGACATTCACCTTTGCGCTTTGCATACGCACAAATCTAAGGCAAACAACCACCTGACCAAGCACGCTCAAATCACTTTGTTGCCCTTCTATGTGATGTGTCACAATTGCTGGCCAAGTGCACTATGCGCAATATGCAGAAGGTGTACTGAAAGCACAATGCTGGTGCGACGGCTCATTGAGGGGGCCATCACTCTCAGTCCAACACACTGCAATGAACCGAAAACAATACTACTTCACGCCTACCGCACACCCACAAAAGCACACATGATGCAACATCAGCTTCAACTTCAACTGATGACTTCAATCATCCAGAGCCCGTGGGTCACTGCGGCCAGATCCTGGTGACATACCAGCTGCGCTTGGAGCAACATCAGCCGGTCCCTGCAAGTCCCACCGCAATCCGGTGGGCGCAGCGGCCCCCGCACCCCACTGACCGTTGACACATTCCTGTTGAAACAACGCCCATGACGAACTGCTACATCACGTGCCATTGACTTTGCTGAGCACTGCTACAACATACTTCAACTACTGGTGGGCGGTGAGCAGGGGGCGCTGCCCGTGTGCACATGCCCGCATATCAGTAGCGGCACATTACGTCGCGCGGCGCGCGCGCGCCTCACCTTCCGTTGATGCCCAGACAGGTCCACCAGGGGCTCCGTGATCGTCTCCGTCAGCCCGCCTTCAGGGATGCCCCAGACCTTTATGGTGCAGTCCTCGCTGCACGACGCCACCAGCTGCAAGCGGCACAGGCGCGAGCGTGGCACGCAGTACACAGGATGACGCCGTGGCGGGCGCGATATCATACTACCTGCTACTTGCAGCGGTGCGACGGCAGCACACGACTCTGACTCTACATGTGAGTATTTCAACATGAGTGTGAGCCTGAGTCTTCGATAAACGTAGCGGACACAGCGCTGCTGAGCTGCGCGCGAAGCTGCCGCTGCCGCACCCGAAGCGTGGGACGGGACGACGCAGGCCAGCAGTTGTTGCGAGGCCCTCGGAGGCAATGCGGGGAAGCGCCTCGGCTCGCCGCGAGCACACGAGATCAGTGCCGCGGCTCCTTGTCAACGAGCGTAACATGCGCATTTTTCTAGCATTCAAGACGTTACTGTTGACGTAAGGCTGCGCTTTGTGCGGTGTTTCCATCTCGAATCAATGTGCCGCTGCCTGGTTCTTGGTTCAAGAGGAGCGTCGGTACTCTGAATTGGTGGCTTGCTTTCACCGAGCTTACTGCGACTGCGACGAATGCTCGGTCGGTGCGCAGTGATGGCGCGCGCGCAGTCCCAAAACAAGTGCGAGCCACTGTGTACCAGTTCAAACTGAAGATCCAGCGGCCATGGATAGCATCACATGACCGTTGTTTGTTGACTTACGCGACTGATGTGCTACAAGTATGAAGGCTCAGTCAGGCACAGTCATTGTTTCTGATGGTGTCACGCAGTGTTTGACAGGACGCATCAGAGACTGCGAGCACCCTCAGCTTCTTCTTTCACCTTCACTACTGCTGATGTCTGAATTTGAGCGGCATGAGGACACTGTACAGCCACAGCTCACAAGCTGTGTGTAACAGCGCCACAAGCACGACCTTTGCCGACTTCGACAGACATCGAGTGAAGACGCATACCTACATGCTAACGCACGCGCAGGTGCTTCTGCTTTTGCTCTGCGAAGAGGCTGAAATGGCTTGGAGCGAGAAATCAATTTCTCACTTGCGCTTTCACTCACGAGTAGCACTGTCACAAAGCCAGTGCTGGAGCGTGTGACCAAGCACATGCGTCAGCGCACAAACAATGTCGAGTATGCATATGATTGGTTTGCAGAAACTCCAGTGCTGACCGTTGATCGGTAGCATGCTATAATTTGTTTTCGCCAATGATGGGTGCATATGCACGTCTAGTCCAAACCTACAGGTAAATTGCCTCCATTGCAAGTACCAGAAATGATTTGTGTGCGCGCACTCACATTTTCAAAAAAGGGGTTGAAATCAAAGTCCAGAACGGCGCTGGTGTGCCCAGCAATGAGGGGAACGTTCCTCTCAAACCGACCGGGCTTCGTGTAGTCCAGAATCACGAAGGGCCCTCCCCCACCCTGCACCGCCACCGCTGCATACTTGGTGTTTCCCTTGATATAGTTTTGCTCCCCTGACGTTGAACTGGTGGGAATGTTTGAAAAGGTTCCCTCTATCTTGGGCGGCTCCACATATACATGGCGGTACTTGGATGCCCGCACGAAGTGGGACATGATTCCGCGAGGAGCTGCTCCCGCTGCTCCCTGCGCTTCTGTTCACTGTGCCCCTGTTGCAAGCACCTGCTTTCGCCACAGCTTGCTCTGCTATCCCCCACTGAGCTGCCTGAGGTCAGCAAGCAGGAAGCACAAGGCAGCAGGCTGTAGCGAGCTGCTTGCAAGAGTCAGGAGCCCCCTCTTTGCTGGCACATACCAGCAGCGGCTGGCAAAGCCAGCGGACACAAAGGTGGGGGCAATGGTAATATGACTACCTACTGACACTTGTGGCAGCGCTTGTTACGAACCTGCACGCACCAGAGAGAGCCGCAATGGGGGTTGCCTTTTGGTGGGCACTTTCTCCCAAGTAGGCGAAAGAGAGCCTGCTTAGCAAAGCCCGTAGCACACTGCACCCAGCTGCTGCCCCCCCGCACCTCCTGAGCTCCACGCAAGAACTATGGCTCCTATGCCTAGTCCTGGGGGGCTTCTCCACAGCTATCCGTACTCTCCCAGGCAACCGTTGTCTTTGCAAAAATTAATGTGATCATCACCACATTAATTAGGTTATGAAGTTGGGAACTTCAAGTGCCACTCGGGGCGAACGTGTGTACACAAGAGAGAGCTGCGACGCAACATGGAGGCTCCGCCTCGTAAGAAGGTTAAGCATGACGACAGTGACGGTTCTATCATAAGTGACACCGAGGATCTTGTCGGACTTGAGCGAGAAATCGACAATTGCAATGGCAATTGCATTGATGAAGCCGACATCGGCAGCGCGGGCCCTCATGAATCGGAGGCAGGCAATGCGCCACAAAGCCAGGAGCCGACGGTGACGAGTGAATGTGGCATCATCATTCGGATCACTGTGAAGGTAAAAAGAAACAAGATCAGCGCTCAAGTGTTCCCTCGCGTGGATTCCACTTCAACAACATCACACAATCCTGCAGCTACTGACACACACAATGCCTGTGCTTCCCTTTGTGTTGCAGAACTTCATGTGCCATAGGCATTTCACGTTTGACTTCTGCAGGGACATCAACTTCATCAGTGGCATCAACGGATCTGGAAGTGAGTGCGCTCTGGCTTGACACCGACGTGGCTGCTAGGGACCCATCGCAACCCCTGATGGCTCCTTGAAATGCATGCTGTGACGCTGGTCGAGGCAGCATCACTGGGATATATACACTGTGCTGATTGCACTTCACTTCACAGACATACGCCCACCACAGTCCGCTTTGCATGCATGCTGACCAAGTGCTGCTACAGAAGCGTGCTTGCCGCCGCCGCAGCTGCCTTCCGCGCCGTCAGCGCCCCCTGATCCCCCTGTCCTCCGCTCCTCCTCCCGCAATGCACAGAGTCTGCCATCCTGGCGGCACTGCAGATCTGCCTCGGCGCCAACGCGCGCTTCACGCACCGCGCCCGCAAGCTGGAGGACCTCATTCGCCACGGCTGGGCCGGCGACGCGGAGGTGGAGGTGAAGCTGCGCAACACGCCGGACGGGTACAGGTTCAAGAAGTTCGGGGCGTCCATCACGATACTGCGCACCATCAAGCGCGGCGCGCCAGCGACAATCAAGCTCATTGCAGACAATGGCGCCTTCGTCAGCGGGGAGCGCAAACATGTGAGCGCGGCAGCGCGGCTGTCATCACTTGCGCGCGTGCTGTTGGAGGAGGGGGTTGAAGCACTGCACGCAGTATGTGGCGCACAATGCCGTGGACGAGGCTCTCCTGATGAAGGTTTCAGGCGGTCAGTTGGCCGCGCTCTTCATGGGAGGTTGTCATTGATAGAGAAGGTAGACACCCCTGCTTCATGCCCGCCCGCGCGTGTAGGTAACGCTGTATGGTGGGCACAGCATCAGGGCGGCTGCGCGCAGGCACCAAGGCATATGACCAATGCTCCAAGGCGGTTGGCGTTGCAGCACTGCATGCAGCCCTTCTGTTGCGCAACGAGCTCCTCATCTCGCTCATCGCACCCATTATTTCCTGCAGGTACAATACCAATGCAGCTTTTTCTGCCCAGCCGCAGGCTGCTCGGAAAGGTCTGCAAGACCAGCACCGTGCTTGCTTTCCGGCGAATGCTGTGGCAGAGCACTGACTGCTGACTTGTTGTCATGCCGTTTCCCGTCTCCATGTCCTGCGGACGCTGCGGCAATGACTGCGAGCGCAGCTGACGAGAATGCTGGACGCCTTCAGCATCTCGGGTGCGGTTGAATGATCGACAAGGTGCTGGATTGGACTGCTGCTGTTGAGTTCGTTGTGCCGCGAGGGCGTGCCATTTCACTCATATGCGCAGCCTCCAGCATGTGCTGCACAAGCAGATGCTCCTAGACTATGTGTTTCTGCTGGAAAGGACTTCAATCAGCATCAAGTTGCAGTATCGGCTGTAAGACCTGCTGACTTGAAAGTGTGGATGTGTGCTATCCCCGTGTGCCTTGTCACGCATCGCAATGCCACTTCCTGTTGCAGTTGAGGTGAGCGGGGGGGTGTCACTTCAACATGCATCGGCATACCTCAGACGCTTGCGCGCCGTGCTCATTGCGCCCGGTGCCCACGTCTGCGCGCAGTGCGTGATGGCAAGCTGCGGCGCTCACACTGCGTGCGGCAGTTTAGCTGTGTTGGTCTCATTCCAAGTGGTTGTTTTGCGCGTGCTGTGCAGTGGAGAACCCGTGCGTGGTGCTGGACCAGGAGAACAGCAAGAAGTTCCTCATGGGCAGCAATTCTGACAAGTACTTTTTCTTCCTCAAGGCTACGTGAGTGCAACAAGCTCAGTAGAACTGCTGACGGCTCTGACGCGTTGGCTGCATGAAGTTAAATGTGTCATGCTTATCAGTCGTCTCATGCTGCCGCCGTAGGGAGCAGCACTAGGGTAACCTCAACCTTGCATTTGAAACTGCATACGCGTTCATCAAGAGTACTGTGTCAGGCGCTGAGCACGTATGGTGTGTCCGGCGCCTCTGCGCACACGTCATTAGGTCCATCTCTGCATTCCCTGCGCAATGCCAGCTTGTACTTGCATTGAAGCGCCCGCACTTGCGCTTCAGTGATCAGTTGCGCGCGCGCTCGCTCCGCTGACGGCCCACCGCAAACGCGAGCTCCACGCGACTGTCGCCAGCGGTGACCTCGATGACCGCCTTCGCTCCACCAGCCTCACCGCATAACCGCGCACTGTTATTTATGGCGCTTGTGCACCACGCACGCGCTGCGATGCGCCCACATTATGCACCGGCCGGGCACATGCGCTGTCCTCTGCTCGCCGCCGAGCATGACGTCACAACGCTCAACAGACTCTTTTCTTATCCGCTGCCTCGTGCTTTGCTTTGCTGTGCTTTGCTTTGCTTTGGTGCGCCGCCCCTGCTGCCGCCTGGTGCCGCGTCGTGCGCTCATGGGACCGCGTCACGTGCAGCGGTGAGTGACTGCGCGCTCGCATCGTGTGCTTGCACTTGACACTGGCATTGTAGGTGCGCAGCGCGTGGTTGTGCGGAGGCGTTGGTCACGCCGCCCGGCGCGCTCCACCATTTGGTGCTGGTAGACCCTTGGCGCCCCTGATAATGTAACTGGGGATCTGCGCGCGGCAGCAAGTGCTGCATGTGTGCGCGTCTGCATGGTCATACAGTGAGCCGTCGTGTCAGTGGCATGATCACATGGCGCAGCAGCTAGCTCGTGTCATACCGGCGTAAGGCACGCATCAGGAGAATTGTCATTTATTTGTGAGCGAGACGATTCATGCTTGCTTTACTGCCCCATCAAAGCTGGCCAGAATTGAATCGGGTGCAGTGCGGCCGCCTCCTCATTTTGAATGCCCTCAACCTAATCACTGAGGATGCGCCTGTGTCTTATTGATTGCGCTTGTTTCTCATTTCGTTCGTCTGCCTGGTGTTTCCCTTGTCCTTCATGCATCTGCCCGCCCATCCTTGGTTCGCTGTCCCGCAATCCCGTGCTAGACCTGGTGAGCATCGCTGCATGTATGGGCGAGCAGAAAAGAGAATGCTTAGTCTGATGTGGGCATTAGAGGCGCATGACTGATCTGGTCTTATGATGTCGCAATAAGTGTGAAGGATAGACGTTGCATGCATCAGAATAATCAACACGTTGCTTGACTTGCGTACACGAGCTCATTGTTGCATGTGGAGCAGATCAGTGCTGTGACACTGCATTGTGCAGCCCCATGGCCTCACTGTACATGATGCTGGCTTGCGGGCAGCAATGCTCATGTGCCGTCGCCTTTCAGGCTCGCCGACTCGCTACCACAACAGCCCCTACACTTGTCATACGCCAAGGCACCACCAACCTCCACACAGACAACGCTATGAGCTCACCGCCAGTCAGTTCCGCTGGCGCGCTGTCATCCGCACCGGCCTTCCTGAGCATCATCAGCGACTTACCTGCGGCATTTGCATCACAGCCATATGTATGTATGTATGTATGCATCCGCAAACCTGAGCGCTGCTGTGCGCCGCCGTCCCTGCTGCGCGCGCAGCTGCGCACCAGCGAGGTGATCGCCGAGATCCGCGCCCAGCTCAAAACGTACCAGATGAACATGCTGGCTGCGCAGCAGCTGCTGCCGCGCCTCGAGGGCCGCGTGAGGGACACTTCCGAAGTCCTGGACAAGTTCGAGGTGAGGCGCCGCACGCGCCTGTGCTTGCAGCGGCGCAATTGTCAAGAAATGCTGCGCGCGCTGGGTCAGGCGGCGGCGCACCGTTGCGTGGCTGCGGCGCTGCGCTGCGTGGAAGGTGTTTGCAGCCGCCGGCGCAGCGGCGCTCGGGTGCCATGTGCATGCGGTGTGCAAGGATGCCAGGAGTGCCAGCAGCGTCTTGACGACCCCTGTTCTGCGACTGGTACGCTTTGTATTATCTTACATTGGGCACTTGACGGTGTTGCCGTCGTGCAAGTGCCTGGCGCTTCTTGCTGCTGCTACTAGCGGCAGCCAGAAGGCGCAATCGGGGCGATGCAAAGAGAGCGCGCGGACAGTGCGCACGTTGTCAGGCGCCTAGCGCCGTCTGTAGCCATGCTTAGTCAGCGTATCGCCAGTAGTGTGCAGACGCTGCAGCCCCCTTGATCACAGCATCCCCCCCCCCCCCGCCCCCCCGCCCCCCCCCGGGGCAGGCGCTCAATGGCATGCACCAGAAGGTCATCACGCTGCGGCACCAGCTGCTGTGGGCGGGGCTCGAGGACCGCGAGCGCACGGCGTGCAGCGCGGAGGAGCATGCGGCAGCCGTGGCGCGCTCGCTGCAGACGCGGCGCGCCAGGCTGGACGGCGTCAACGCCAAGATTGCGCAGCTGCAGGTGCGCGTTCGGCTGCGACGGATGCGCTCACCGCTGCCGCAGGCTGCGCGCCGTTACGTGCAGCAAGCGTTACCAGTGCGTTACCAGTGCGATTGTTGCGAACGCAGTGCGCAGGGCCCCGGCGCAGTGATGCAGATGTAAGCGCGGCAGCCTTGATGCCCTGAGGAACGGGGCGCGCGGAGGGCCAAGGACGCCGCCGAAAGCACTGTATGCGGACTTGCCTTGGGCTGCCGCGCATCGGTCAAATGACAAGGACGCTGTCACGCCATGACGTCGAGGAGAACTAGCTCGTGTCAGATGTGATGATTGCATCTGCTACACATATTTGTCGCTGACCATCATCAGCATAGCCGCCTCGTCGCAATGGACCACAGCAGGCAAGATGCTACAGGGTGATGACGGTCAATGAGGCCAGCGCGTCATTGGGCAAGCGTGCGGATAAGTCGCAGCTCGCGCTTCGCAGCACCTGTAAGGGTTGCCGCTGCAGTTCACTCTGCCGCGGGCAAGATGCTGCGGCACACAGGCTTCCTGCCGCACCCCTGCGCGCGTGATCATTGTCATCACCGCCCATGTCCATGCGCCTCGCCACAGGCAGCGCGCAGCGTGCAGGACGAGGAGGTGAACCGCTGCAGCACTGCGGCGGATGCGGCGATTGCCGAGCGGACGGCCGCGAAGGCGGCGCTGCGCGCTGCCGAGGCGCCGCTGAAGCTGGCCGTTAGCGCGGAGAAGGACGCACTCGAGCAGCAGGGCGAGCTGCGGCGCCAGAAAGCGGACATCATGAGGTGCGCCGAGCGCGCAACATTAATCTGCAGGCCGCGATTACAGGCGCCCGCTGCCAGAGCGGCGTGCGCGCGCCGCGCCGTCGGCTGCCCTGAGGCACAAGCTGGCGGTCGGGCGTTCGCATGCAGGGCCCAGGCTGCAGCAAATGCCGGCGCGGAGAGGACCCCGCACCAGCGGGTTGTCGGTTGCAGCGCTCATGGCTCGTGAGCGACGTCTAGCACACGCCGCTCTCTGTGCAGCAGTAGTCGTGCGCCGCGCCGCGCGCTGCTGCCTTCGCTGAGGCATCTACCAAATAGCTGCCCGCCATGCACTGTGCGCACGGTTGAGCACTTAGCACCTTGCCCGTTTAGCCATGCACCCCAGCTGCTGTACACTGTACTGTGTTGTACTCCTGGTGCACTGTGCCAGTACGTTGCGCTGTTGGTCCTTTTGCGCCCGCGCGACCTCTCGCTCACCGCACGGCCCGCCGACCGCGTGCGTGCGCGCGCACGCGCGCCGCACAGGCAAATCAAGGAGGAGCGCCGCGTTCAGCTGAGTGCTGCCACGAACGACGAGGAGAGGCGCCTGCTGCAGCGCACGGCCGAGCTGGATCAGACGCTGGAGCGTCTGGACCGGGAGCTCGAGCAGCTGGGGACAGACGGCGTGGCGGCGGACGCGGAGTTGCAGGCGCAGCGCGAGATTGGCCATGTCGCCGCAGCCCGTCTGAAGGTGAGCTGCGTCGCACGCTGCGCGCTGCTGCGGTGCCTGTCAGCCTTGCTGCGTTGCGCGGCTGCGTCAGGCGGCGGGCGCGCTGCCGCCAGCGTCCTCGTGCGCGGAGGCGCTGTTGCCCGATGCAGAAGGCCGCGGCAGTGGCATCAGTAGCAACAGGCGTCCTGACGGAACTGACACTCTACGTCAACTGCTGCGCCGTCATTACCTAGCGCCAGTTCACCAGCGTCCGGCTCGCAGTGATGGGTCTTGAGCCTGCTGCTGCTGCCGCTGCAAGTCCTTCACAAAGTGCAAAGTAGCCAGTGGGCTCAGGCTCGTCAGAGGCACCCTGTGTGTTGCTGATCACGCCGCTGCATGTGTGCACACGCGCCTGGAATGCCGAATGGCGAGGACTATTCAGCTGCTCGCAATAGCGTGCCGCCGCCGCGGTAGCACCGCCGCTTTGACCGTGCTCACGCGCCGCCTTCGGCGCCGCCGCCGCCGCGCCAGGCCGTGCAGATCGAGAAGGAGCGCGCGGAGGGGTGGCTGCGCGAAATGGACGGGCAGCGCGGCGACCCGCTCGCCGCGTTCGGCAGGGGCATCCTGAACGTCGTGAGGGCCATGACGACCACGCACGCGGCGCGCTTCCGCGAGGCGCCCGTCGGCCCCATCGGCGCGTACATCAAGATGAAGCCGGTGAGCACGGCGCTCGCTCGCGTGCGCTGCGCTGCTGCTGTTGTGCAGTCGTGGTTTGGCGCGGCCCACGAGCGCGTCAGTGTCTGCGTGCCTGCGAGTGTTCGCACAACTGTCGCATGCATGCTGAGAGCTCGACTTCACTTTTCCCTGTGTTACTGGTCACTTTCAACGTTGCAACGTTGCTGTCTGCGCCACTTGATAGAGTGCTTGACACAGATGCTGAGCGCTGCATGCAGTTCTGGAACGTCAAACGAACGTTGATGGGACTCACAGCTGCGAGCGTATGTGCATTTCCGCTGCTGCCGCCGCGCGCGCGCAGGAGCACCAGCACTACGCGGCCATCGTCCAGGAGCACCTGGACAAGCTCCTGACGGGCTTCATCGTCACGTCGCAGGCGGATAAGAACGCGCTCATGGACATCATACGCAAGGCGCAGGACCTGCGCAGCGCGCCGTCCGTCTACATCATCGGGTGCACGGGACAGCGCCACCGCACGCCCGTCTTTGAAGGCGTCCTGCAGATGAGCGAGATGATCAAGGTGGAGCGCACGGACGTGTTCAACGTGCTGGTGGACCACAGTGGCATTGAGCGCTCGCTCGTCGCGCCGGACAAAGGAAGCGCGGAGCGCCTGCTGCAGGGCACCAGGGGGCACCAGCAGCTCGTGCACGGCGCCAAGGACGTCTTCTATCCGCAGGTGCGTGGCGCCGCCCGAGCAGAGGGGGCCACCCCCCTCTTGACGGCACGCGCAGAAGCGCACGTTAGTAGTGTTGTGTCGCGTGCCGCTGCCTGAAGGCCTCATGCACGGGGAGGGCGTCGTTGTTGCGGAAGGAGGTCCTCTAACCGCAGGCGTGTGGCACCGCTCCATGCAGGGGGCGCGCGCACGCCGACAGGCCATGTGAAGCGCTCGTTGGCGGCGCTTCACCTGCCCCTGTCTGACGACCGCATGCAGGAGGGTGTTATTGTTGCGGAACCGCGCGCCAAAGTTGCCTCGCCTGACCTGACGCTGTTTGAAGACCCGGTGCAACCGTCGAGCTAGCCAGGGCACAGATCAGCCGATACGCATGTGAGGTTCATGCGCTGGTTGCATGTCGACGTGACTGCGTGGATGTACCCACTAGAGAGTGCGGCGAGTCACCCGTCGCGTCCGCCGCTGTTGTGCACACGCAGGCCGCTGGCCCCAACGGGGCGGGACGCGGCCGCTGGGAGCGCCTGAACACGCGCAACGGCAACGCGTCCGTGAAGATGAACATATCGCTCAACGCGCGCCCGCTGCTGGCGGTGGACATGGAGCAGCAGCGGCGCAACGTTCAGCAGCAGCTGGAGGGGACCGCGGCGGAGTACACGGAGGCAAAGTGAGCATGTAGGCGCCTGCTGCACTTCACCGTGAACCTGCGTGGCCTCGAGCCGCTTTGCGAGCACTTTTGTAAGACGCTATGCATGTCTTCAGATGTCTGCATACCTCTCTGTCTCTGCCCAGGCCTTGGAAGGCAGCCCGGGTGAGCGTGCATGTGCGTGCGCGCTGCCGTCGAGCAGCACTGAGCTGTGCCACCAGCTGCATCGGGCACTAAAACTGCGGAAGCGCGGCGGATGCCGCCTCGTGCTGCTGCCCTGACCCTGCAGCTGCTGCTCGCTTATGCCCCTGCTCTCCCGGGCGCGAGCACGACGGCCTGCTGGCGCAGTTCAACGTCCTCAAGCAGCGCTCGGACGCTGCTGCGCGGCGGCAGGCGCAGCTCTCGCGCGAGCGCTTCGCGGCCGTGCGGCAGCGCGACAAGGCGCAGCGCCGCCTGGAGGAGGTCCAGTCCGCGCGCCGCCCCGCGAACGACGTCGCCGACCTCGAGGCCGAGAGCGACGCCATCGCGGAGGTGCGTATGGTGCGCGGCGCCTGTGTGTGTGTGTGTGTATGTTTGTGTGTGAGAGAGACGCTCGGCTGCGCTGCGTCACAGCGCGTGACTGCGCGAGAGCGTCCCTGTGCGGGTGCATACGTGTGCCGAATCACGCGCCTGCCGCGCTGACGAACGCTGCCGTGCGCGCTGAGCCGTCCTGAGCTAGCGCGCCAGTCTCCAACCTCATCCCCGGGGGGGGGTTAGTTGCCTGGCAGACTTGCATGCGCGAGGCCGTTGCATTACATCGCGCATCGTTTTAGTTGCCGTCTTAACTGCCGCTGGCACGGCCAAAGCAGCAGCACGAGAACCCTAGCAGGTGTGCTGGCCTTGCACCTCTGCCGCGCCGCCGCCCGTCACCGACCGCGTGTACCGGTTTACCATGTGCCATCGCCCACTGCGGCAGCGTCACCGCGCACACACACATGCGCGCCCCTGCGCCCACTGCTGCTGCGCAGTGCATCGATGAGCTGGCGCGCAAGGCGGAGGCGGCGGCGGCGGAGCGCATGCAGGCGCAGGCGGCGGTGCGCCCGCTGAAGGCCGCTTTTGAGGCGGCGGAGCGCGCTCTCGGGGCTGAGAGCGCCGCGCTTGAGGCGATGGGCCCAGACATTGAGGCTGCGGAAGAAAAGGCAGACAGGTGGGGCCGCGGGCGTTGTCGCGGCGGCGGCCGCGCGCGAAACGGGCGCGTTCCGCTGAGCTCACGCCCATCCGCTCGCACAACGCGCTAGCAGTCGTAGCCCTTTACAGGACTTAGATGGGCGTGAACGGTTTTAGGCGCGCGTTTACGGCGCCGGGGGCGTTCATCTCAGTGGTTTGAACCGCGCTTTGTGTGCCGGTCAGCGTGCCACGCCGCTCACCCTAAGCTGACCGCATCAGTCGAGAATGTCAGTTGTAGTGAGTGAGGATGGCGCGACACAGCTGGCAACGCAGGCTACATGTGTGCGCCATGCGCGACAGGAGCCACGCAGTCAGCTGCCGTAGGCTGGCAGCGCACCACAGCGTCGCCAGGGCCCGCGCAGCCTTTGCAATGGCAGCTCGCATTCCCTCGTCGCCGCACATGCTGACCGCGCATCGCGCTTGTTATCTCGCAAATCAGGGCCGCAAAGGTTGCGGCAAAACTTGTGCGGCACATTGGCGAGACGGAAGCGGCGCTGGCGGCGGCGCAGGAGGCGGCGGCGGCAGCGCGCGCCGTCGCGGCGCAGACGCTGGAAGCAGTGAGCGCTGCCACGCGCGCGCGGCAGCCGGACTGGGACGGCGAGCCCATGCGTGTGGGCAAGAGCCAGCAGCAGGTGCGTGGGCTGCGAGGGTGCACTCCAATGGGGGGGCGTCACAGCTGCGCCAAGGCTTAGTCAGGCGCTGTCTGCTGATGGCGCCGCGGGCCTGGAGGGGGGGGGGTGGGGGGGGGGGGGAGGGTAGGGTGTCAGGTTGTGGACACGGCAGGGCACGGCTTGTGCGACTTGGTGCCTGTGCCCATGTATGTGTTTGTGGCCCTGCGTTGTGCTTTCCGCGAGGTCAGTGTGCGGCAGGAGCGTGCTGCGTGCGCAGCAGCGCGCAACTCGTCGATTCGGAATGGATGCCATCCAGCACAACGGGGTGTCAAAGTCGGCCAAGCTTCGTGGCATGGCCGCGATGACGCCTGCGCCGACGCCGCGTGGGCATCGTGCAGCTGCCCGAGGAGCGAACACGTGGCGTCTAGCGCTGCCTCGCCTCGCGTTGCACCAAACACTGGCAGGTCGACCAGCACTTCCAAGCTCTTTTGCCGCCGCAACATGCCCGGTTGTAAGCGCACGTCTCTCGCTCTCACCCGGTGCGGTGCACCTGCCGCCACTGCCGCCGTTGCCGCGCACAGATTGCGACGGTTCTGCGCCACACGGAGGAGCTGATTGCGAAGGAGGCGGAGCGCCACGATGTGGGCGGCATGACGCACGATGCTGCAAAGGCTCAGCACACGGCGGCGGTCGCCGAGCTGCTGGACAAGCGCGATGCGATAAAAGCGGCTAAAGCCATGTGCAAGACTCTGGCCGCGTCGGCGACGCACCGGCTGCAGCGCTGGACGCAGTTCCGATCGTGAGTGCGGGTGCGCTGCTGCTGCTGCTGCTGCGACAGTGATTTATTGCGCCACTGGCGCAGTCTAGGAGGGTATATAGAAGTACACTTGGGCAAAGTCGACGCGACCGGTCAGAATGTTGTAGGGAGGGAGGGGGGGGGAGGGGCTGATGCTGGCAGCGGCCGCACTTGCGCTCGCACTCGCGATACATCGTGTGTCGTGCAATGGTCGCTCCGATTGGCGTGGAGCTTTGCGTTACTGTCGCATGTTACACGTGTGCTGTGCTGGCGGTGTCAGCATCAAGCATGTGTTCGGCATGCAGCGGCGGCACCCGGCATCACATCCGACCGGTGACTTGCCTGCGTCGTCGCTGTCGGCGTGCTGATGCGTGCTGCCTCTGCGCCGGTGCGGTGTCCATCCGCTCGCAGCTTTGTCAAGCGCAGCACATCACGCAGCTTCGAGGCGTGCATGAACGATCACAGCAAGTACGGGAAGGTGAAGTTTGATGACGTCGCCAAGACGCTGAGCATCGTCGTCCAGCAGGAGAATCTCGACAGAACCACCACGAGCAGGGTCGTCAGGCAAGTGCGCAGTGCGCATGTGAGTGGCGCCGCGGCGCGTGGCGCATCCGCCGTTGCGTGCGCAGTGCCAGCGTGGCAGAATCTCACACAAGGTTTGGTGCATGGTATTCGGAGAATGCGGACCCACCAAAGGCGTCGGCTGACTGACGACACGTGAGGCAGACAGGTGACGGCAATTGTTGGCTGAGCCGTACCACATGATTGCATGCAAGTCTCTGCGCTCCTGCCGCTGATGCTGAAATTTGCAGAGGCGCTTGCTGACGCGCGCGCGGCACGAGCACCGTCATCATGCGGCAGTCTTACTCATGCTGTATATGCGCTGACCATCGGCCTTGAGCAGTGCTGCGAGCCGCTAGCAGCGCCAGTCGCCCCTGCATGTTCCTCGCCCGCAAGCCGCAACGCTCACCGCCGCCGCCCGCGCGCCGCCGCGACGCGCAGCAACATGAGCGGCGGCGAGCGCTCCACGGCGACGCTGGCGCTGCTGCTGGCGCTGGGCACGTGCGCCGAGAGCCCGTTCCGCGCGATGGACGAGTTCGACGTCTTCATGGACGCGCAGGCGCGCCGCGTCGCCATCGCGCAGCTCATCGCGCACGCGCGCACGCAGCGCCAGCGCCAGTTCATCTTCATCACGCCGCAGGACCTGAGCGGCGTGCGGGTGCGTGCCGCGGTGGCGCCGCCGCCGTGCCTCGCCGCTGAACACTGCCGCTTTTGAGTGATGGTCGCATCCGCTAGTTATGTAGATCTGTTGTGGGTGCTAGAAGGTCCAGCTCGTGCCGCACGGTGTCACGATGTGCCCTGGATGCTGATAATTTCATTGAGTCACCTTCGCCTCATCAATTGAGATTGAATGCGCCGGTGGCTTTCTGAGGGCCTGACCCTCACCAGTGCATGTAAGCAGAGCAACGGCACAGCATAGGTTGGAAGTGGCTGGAGAGCCCGTGACAAGCACAAGTCGTGCTATCGATGCATTGGCACCGACTGGCTCAGGCAGCTTGTCAGCAAGTACTGAGTGCCCCCCATCGCTGAAGGGGGGGCTAACGTTAGCGGATACTGTATGGATTTAGCCTCTGAGGGGCGTGCAGTCAAATGCTTGCATGTGTGCGCATCAGAGTACCGCAGGGCGCGCGCGGGGGGGGGGGGGGGGGGGGGGGGTCTGGCTTGCGCGTGATGCAAATGCGCATTCTCTGTGGGGCACCTGCACCAGCCTGATTACCCGACAGGACGTCGGTGTGGAGTACTTGCATGTTATGGCATCGGTAATGTCATTGTCTTCAGCAAGAGTCACGAGGGCGTAGGTGACAGCATACCCTTCTGCAGCCGCTCAATGTTGATCCAGCTGCTGGTTGGCTCTTGCGTGTGCTGGCCGCGCGCAGACTGCTCCGGACCTGAGGATCTTCAAGATGCCGGATCCCAGGGCGGCACAACAACAACAACAGCGCACACTGGACGAAACGTTGGCTGGCTGATCTCTGCAGTTGTACAATGTATCATATATGTGTAGAGGAGGGAGTGGCGTTGACATGTCTCGCAAGGGAATGCTCCAAGAGTGTAAATGTTGGGCCATTGCAGGATGCCATAAGGCCCGCGGAGCATACGGTTGACTGTACATCATAGATGCACGTATGGTCAGCGCGTTCGCAAGCGCAGTGTCGCATGTTGGTGTAAATCAATCAATGGGCTGAGTGGCGATGCCAGCTCTCTTGACAAATGAGACGAGCCACAACATGGAGGCGACAACAACAAATGCTTTGCATTTGGGCGCCAATGGCTTCTTCATTGCCATTGTTCACTTTTACCTGCGTTGGAACTCTTGCTAGTGTCGGTTGCTTGGTGTGAGCCTGCAAGCAATTTTCAGGCACGTTCACCTGTGTTCAAAAATAGGAGCGGCAAGTAACTGGGCGGCAAAAGACGATACTGCATCAGGGCCGTTCTCCGTATGTTGGCAACTGGCTCCCAGCGCAGACAGAGTGCGCCTTAGCGCAGACAGAGTGCGCCTAAGCGCATCCCGTTCCCAGCACCAAACTACAGCTACCACTACCACTACTACGCACCCTCCCCTGGCAGTTGCGTACCTAACTCCCTCAGGCCCCCCCGGCCCATGCTGTACAGACGTCGACACTAATGTCATGGTAGGTTACCTTTCGACCCATTCCGAAGCGCTGACATGTCGCGCTTGCTGCAGGAGCTAATGTCCGCATGTCACGCTTGATCACAATGCTCAACGCCCTTTTGAGGGCTTTATGTACCATCTTACCACAAACGAGCAAATGCTCAACGATTTTACCCACCTTGTGACATGTATATTCAAGAGTTTACTCGAATTGATTTGAGGCCAAACGATTCCTTCTCACAAAAAGCAACGGCCATTTGCATGCAAAAATGTCACGATGCCAACATCACTTGAACCACCACCAATCAGCCAATCGCTGCTTCTGTTTTCACAAGGCACCTGGACAAGTTGATTAGTCAGTGCCGCGTTCATGCACATACACTTGATGAGTGGACGTCTTGAGAGCATGCAAGGCGGCGAGCAGGTGCCAGAGCACCAGGCAGCACTGGTGCAAAAGATGCGGCACCGCTAAAGTGCGAGTCGTTGCACCGTACAACGCTTGCCCATTGAGACAGGCAATTATTATCATAAATGCACCGGCCGGGCACTACAGAGCGCGACAGGACAGTTGATACTCAGTGATGGTATACTTTCATTTACTTGCTAGCACGCGCTCTCAACCGCTGAGCTGCAAAGCAGTCAATGGGGCTGCGTTCAACCACTGCCGGCTCATGGCCTGCCGCGGAGCCCTCGAACCCTGCCTCGGCACGAGGACACAAACAACTTATGCAGCAGACTTACAACGACGTGACTGCCTACTATGGCTGCGCCCGCCTCGAACTGGGCAGTTGGCAGTGGGTGCTGGCAGGTGCCATTGCTCTCAGCGGGCAGGCGCCATACGCATTGTCCAGGGTGACCTGCCCCTGAGGCGAGTTACAAAGGCAGGCAGGGCTCCGCGCTGCGGTCGCGACTTGCGCGGCGCGGCAGACGCTCGGGCGATAGATTTAGCGGCCAGCGGCAAACGCTTCGTCCAGCGTGACTTGGCCTTCCCTGGGACTCTGCATCTTGAAGATTCGAAGATCGTCCCCAGCCTGCGCTTGCACGTGCACGCACAAATGCCGAACAAGAGCACACGTTAGTGTTGGCTTCCCCATTCACGCGGTCCAGTAGTGGCAAGTGGCAAACAGCCCACCAGGATTGCTTTTACACACAAAGTCACGGGCACGGGCGCTTAATGTATCGACGTGTGCCCTGCCAGTGCTAGAGCTCCGCACATGGTGTGATGTCCTCAATGAATGCGCAAACTACTCCTACCACATGGAAAACTAGCATCGCGCCAGGGGACAGCCATACAGATTAGTGCTGAGGACTTGACGAGCAGATGCGCTCCACTGCACATATTGGCTGTCCAAGAAGCTTGTTGGACATGGTGCTACACCACCATTGCACCCCCCTGCTGACCGGCTACTCCATCGCACCCGCTCCAGCCCAACCCACGCGTCTGATCATTCCCCGTTGATCTTACATCTTACGCTTCCAGGCGCACCTCATGCCAAACCACTTTTCACCCCCCCCCCCCCCGCCCATAAGTGCACCTGCAAGTCAACTGGCGCAAACGGCAGCGCAACCGCGCACGACCCCCCAACCTCACCTCCAGGCCGCGCAGGTCCTGCGGCGTGATGAAGATGAACTGACGCCCGGGGTTCTCGCGCGCGTGCTTGACGAGCTGGCGCATGGCCGCCTGGCGACTCTGCGCGTCCATGAAGACGTCAAACTCGTCCATCACGCGGAACGGGCTCTCGTGGGATTTGCCGAGCGCGAGCAGCAGCGCCAGCGTGGCGTACGAGCGCTCGCCGCCGCTCATGTTCCTGCAGGGGGGGGCGCACGGGGAAGGGGGGGGCATGATGAGTTACGCGCAGTGTGCTCAAGACGAAGGACACGTGTCATGTGCAGTGCGCTGCTGAGTGCCCCGGTGCATGCGAGCACGTCAGCGGCATGCTTCCGGCTGCCTCGCCTGCATGTCGATCGAGCGCGCGCGATGACATCTTGCAAACACGACAACAGTGGAGCGCTGGTTGTGGCGCGCGGCTACAGCATCCGTGTGTGCCATGACAGCAACTCTAGCAATGTGGCGCTCGAGCCGGCCTGAGCAGTCGGGCGCTGCAGACAGCAGGAAAGCGCCACGAAGCAGCTGATGCTGCAGCAACGGCAGGAGCGGCTGCCGCAGTTCAATGCGTCGCGAACATGTTGCAGCAAGCAGCAAGCTCCGGCAACCTATATGCAAGCCGCACAAGCATTGGGCATCTTCTTGCGGCTGATAGGCAAACAATCAGGAACCAAGTCCTCTGTTGCCAGTGTGAAACGCATGAGTTGTACTGCTTGTACCAACATCAGACCTCCACAGCTTCGTCTCTCCTGTGACGTAACAAACACTGCACGCTCGTTGCTTGCAATAAGCAGCAACAGATGTGATGTGGCAAGTGCCTCACGCCAACTTTGTTGCCGTGACAGGGTCAAAGGCCGCTATGCAAAGCTCACTTCAACAAGCAAGCATGGTGGGGCAACGCTCGTACCTCCACTGATTAGCCTATGTGCACCACCATGTGCACCCTGCTGATCACCGCCAGAACAACCGCAAGCGCAGTACCATCATTGGCTACTCTGCAGATATACTGGCACGACATCAAGCGACTGTTGCGCTGTCTGCGTATTGTGCCACAGGCGCCCTGCACTTGCCTGACGTTGCTGCTCTGGCTCATCTCATCGAGATTGGACTGCTGGATCTCCAGGCTCAGCGTCTTGTTCTTGGTGTCAAAGATGACCTTGCCGGAGCTGCCCTTTTGAGACAGGCAGTTGTTGAAGTGGGTGCATGCCTCCCGCTCGATGTGTCTGCACGGCAACGCAAGCGGCGTTGCGCACGATTCAACTTCAAGTTCAAAAGGCAGGTCCACAACAGGCGCAGCGCACCCAATGAACAAAAGCGAAGTAGAACAACATCAGTGCAGGCGACTCCGCTGCTCTATGCGAGCCCGCAAGTGCAGGTCTGCCAAGCAGCATCTCCAGCGCAGTCACCGACTCGCAATGTCGGTGCGCGGCGGCACGTTGACCCGCAACAGGGGCTGCGGGCTTGCGAGGCGGCTGCGCTGCACTCCGTGACCCTAACTCTACATCACAGCACGGCTCAGCAGAGTGCAGGTCCGCCAAACAGCCTCTCTAGCGCAGTCAGCGACTCGCAATGTCCGTGCGCAGCGGCACGTTTGCCCGCAACAGGAGCTGCGGGACTGCACTGCACTTTGTAGAAAACCCTAACCCTGGGTCGCAGCGCGACTTCGCGCGGCGCTCACCGGCGGAACGCCTTCCACAGCTTCAGGCGCGCGTCCGACTGGCGGCGCAGGTTCTCGCAGTTGACCCTGGCCTGCTTGATGCCCTCCTGCTTCTCCATGTACTCGTCCTGCGCCACCTGGACCTGCCGCCTGGCCTCCTCGTTGGTGATCTGCACCATGTTGCGGTTACGCTTCTCCTCCGCGATGCGACCTTCCGTGTGCCGTATGGCCGCCTTGATCTGGGGCGGCAGCGGCAGCGGGCGGCGCGGGCGCCGTTTGGCGTTGCGAATGGTGAGCGAGCGAGGACGTGCGGAGCGCTGCTTGACGGGCGCGGACGCAGCGCAGGCGCGGCGCGACGCAGCGGCATCACGTCAACTAGAGAGCATCGAGCAGCGCACTGCAGGCGCTGACGTCGAACTCCGCGCACGTGCTGGCGTCCTTGCGGTCCACGCCTCAGGCCGCGCCGGCAAACGGGCGACAGGCGACCCATCTCAGAGACACGGATTGCAGACTGCGCTCTCGCGCGCAGCACCAGAGGGGCACGCAGTACGCGGCACGCGTCACCACCTGCGCTCTGCGCTCTCACGCGCGGCGCGGCGCACGGTTGCTCACCTGATCGGCTGTCTTGTTGACGCGCACAGGCTCGCCGTCCCAGTCCGGGTCGCGCTGGCGCATGACGCCCATCACGCGCTCGAGCGTCTGCGTCGCGAGCGCGCGCGCCGCGGCGGCGTCCGCCTGCGCCTTGGCCGCGCTCTCCTCGTACGCCGCGATCTGCTGGCGCGTCTGAGCCGCTGAGCGCTGCTGCGTGTCCACTTTCCTGCGCGCGCGGAGGAGGGGCCGTGTGGTGTGCGACGCGCGCGGTGCCGTTGAACGGTACTTCACGGAAATGGTAATGGTGACGGGGACTTGAAGGAGGCCAGGTCAACTCATGGCAAGATACCTTCGCCGGTTTCATGAGGGCAACATGGCCAGCCGCTGCTGCTGAGCGTCATCGATAGTGCTGCTGCGGCGGCCATAGTTCTGGTTAGTTTGATGCTGCCAAATGCGTGCTTCAAGCCATGTGAGACCAGCATTTGGACGCAGGTAGGTGCCTGGCGCCACTGCGGCAGTGCGACGTACAGAGAACGCAAGTGATCAGCGCAGAGCACTGAGAAGCTGTCACAACTGCGGCAGCTGTCAGCTGCCGCATAATCCGTGCAGCAACGAACACGCTGCCGCCGTTGTGCAGCAACGAACACGCTGCCGCCGTCAGTTGCGCGCAGGCAACGGCATAGATGGACGCATCGGCGCCCGCTCAGACACTTCTGTTGCTGCTTTCAAAAGGCTACTCTGCTACTGCAGTTGCCGCAAAAGCAGTCGTAAGCGGCAGAAACACAGAGGAATGGCCTCGACGAGAAGCGCGCACATGTCCGTTCAGCTCGCCATTGCAACCAACGGACGGCGCTGCAGCTGACACCCAGACTACTGAGCGCTGCACGTTCGCGTGCGCACGCACCTCTCAAGCTCTTCGTTGTTCGGCATTAACGCCTCCGCCTGCTTGTTGACTGCGTCCAGCTGCCGCTTCGCCGTGTCGGCGGCCGCCTTGAACGGGCGCAGCGCCGCCGCCGCCGCCTGCTTGCGCTCCTTCAGCACCTCCTGCTTCTCCTCGAGTTCCGTGATCACCTGCGCGCGGCGCAGCAGACAACCGGCACGTACAGTCATCACCACGCGCGCAGCACTGGCGCATGCGGATGTGCACGGGGGGCGGCAGTCCGCATATTCAAAGCCGTGAACGCTGCATCATCGCTGCCGCCATGCCTGCGCCTCGCGCCGTCCGGCGAGCGCTGCGCGGATAAGGCAGTTGGCGTCGAGTACCCAGCGCACAAGTTGGCACGAGAGTGTTGCATCCACTGTTCGGGCGCAGCGACTTGAGCGTGCCGCACGGCCCCATCAGCGCCATCGCTCCTCGCCCTCAGCGAAGCCTCCCCCCCCCCCCCCCAAACACCGCCCCAACCCCCATCGAGTCCGCCGCAGACAGCGTCCGCGCCTCGGCGGCGCGCCGGCCTGCGCGCGCGCGCAGATGCAGCAGCAGCGGCATCGCACGCCACGCGCCGCGCCGCACGCGCACACACCTCCGCGATGACGTCGCTCTCGGCCTCGAGGTCGCTGATGTCGTTCACGGGGCGGCGCGCGGACTGGACCTCCTCCAGGCGCCGCTGCACCTGGTCGCGCTGCCGCACCAGGCCGTAGCGCTCGCGGTTGAGCGCCGTCTGTCGCCGTGTGGCGTCTTCGGAGCGCCGCTTCACGTCCGTGAACTGCGCCAGCAGGGCGTCGTACGCGCGCCTGCGCGGGCGCGCGTGGCAAGCAGCGCAGGGGCACGTGTGGGAGAGGAGGGGGGTCAGGGACGGGGGATATGGGGGGTGCATGTGTTGACGGCGGTGCTCGTGTTGGGAGTTTGACTAGGTACAGCAGACATAGCCTAGCGTGCACAAATTCTAGCGGCAGGGTGCAGGGGTGCCTACCGCGCACGGGGCAGGCTTGTCTGCGGCACAACATCAGGTTCATATGCACATGCGGCTGCCCTCGTGCTGACCGCACGGCCGCGGCACACGGGCGCTGACGTCAATCACCGGTCTGCTCACTTTGCCTCCGTGTACTCCGCCTCGGTCTCCTGCAGCTGCTGTTGCACCTGGCGCTTCTGCTGCTCCACGTCCACCGCCAGCACTGGGCGCGCATTGAGCGATATGTTCATCGTCACGGACGCGTTGCCGTTGCGCGTGGTCAGGCGCTCCCAGCGGCCGCGCCCCGCCCCGGTGGGGCCAGCAGCCTGCGTACGCACGGTAGCATCGGACGCAACGGGTGACTCGCCGCACTCTCTAGTGGGGTACATCGACGCAGTCACGTTGACATGCAACCGGGGCATGAACCTCACATGCGTGTCGGCTTTTTGTGCCCTGGCTAGCTCGACAGCTCCACCGGGTCTTCAGACAGCGCCAGGCGAGGCGACTCTGGCGCGCGGTTTCGCAGCAATACCACCCTCCTGCATATGGTCGTCAGACAGCGGCAGGTGACACAACACCACTGTGCGCTTCCGCAACGACGACGCTCTCCCCGTGCATGAGGCCTTTAGGCAGCAGCACGTGACACGATACTACCAACGTGCGTGTCTGCTCTTGCCGTCAAGAGGGGGCCGTTCCCTGCATGAGCAGCGCCGCGCACCTGCGGATAGAAGACCTCCTTGGCGCCGTGCACGAGCTGCTGGTGCCCCCTGGTGCCCTGCAGCAGGCGCTCCGCGCTTCCTTTGTCCGGCGCGACGAGCGAGCGCTCAATGCCACTGTGATCCACCAGCACGTTGAACACGTCCGTGCGCTCCACCTTGATCATCTCGCTCATCTGTAGGACGCCGTCGAAGACGGGCGTGCGGTGGCGCTGGCCCGTGCGCCCGACGATGTAGACGGACGGCAGCTTGCCCCCCGGCAGCGGCGCCTTGCGGATGATGTCCATGAGCACGTTTTTGTCGGCCTGCGACGTGACGATGAAGCCCATGAGCACGGGGCCGAGCTGATGCTGCACGATGCTCGCGTACGCCCCATGCTCCTGCAGAGCAGCACGCAGGGGGGGAGGGGTGGGCGGGGGGGGGGGGGGGGGCGGGCAACATGAGCACTGAACATGTGGTGGTGTGACTTGAGGCTGAAGTTACCGCCACTGCCTGTCGCGGCCGACAGCATAGCGGTGATCGCACGCGAGTCGAGGCACACACGCCTGCTCACAAGATGTGCTGTTTGTCAACGGCAAGAACACCACTGGACATGGACCGCTAGGGTCATAACAGGCGCTGCTGCTGCTGGCGCGTGCCGCGTCGCCCCGCACTGCACTGACCCCCGCAACCAACCTCGCCCCTGACGCGCATGAAAATGCATCACGCTCACCGGCTTCATCTTGATGTACACGCCGATGGGGCCGATGGGCGCCTCGCGGAAGCACGACGCGTGCGTGGTGGTCATGGTCTTCACGATGGTCGCGATGCCCCTGCCGAACACGGCCAGCGGGTCGCCGCGCTGCCCCTCAACGTCCCTCAGGTAACCCTGCGCCTTCTCCCTCTCGCCTTGCACAGCCTGGCGTGGCGCAGAGCCGGGGGGGGGCGGGGGGGGTGAGCGCCGCGGACGCGCGCACCTGGTCACGCGCTGCGTCTGATGATGAACCTCGTGCGCATGCGATGCCGGTGGCGGTGCGCACTGGATAGGGCGTGGTCGAGCAGAGAAGCGGTGGGACAAGACTTGGTAGCACCGCCAGATGCTAAACACGTCAGGTTCACGCGAGACATGGGCTGTACACAGCGCCACATAGGCACGAACAGCTGATCATGTCATCCGCCGCGATGGGCACTCAGAGCAGGCCGACCTGAAACCAAGTCTGCAATTCGCATGCGCCCCGACATGGCTACGAGGCCAGACCGGCTATGCGCGCCGCGCGCCCCGCAATCACCAATGCCACATGCGCAATTGCCGCCACTACTGTCCCGCGCTCTACAACGGCGGCACCTGACACGGCAGCGCCGCGCTTACTCACTCCGAGGCGCCTCTTGGCCGCGTCGCCGGCCTCGCGCTGCGCCTGCTGCTGCTCCTCCAGCTGCGCGGACTGCGCCCGCAGCTCCGTGACCTGCTGGTCCAGGGTCAGCAGCGCCTCGTCGAGCTGGCCGGCCTGCTGCACCAGGGCCCTCTCGTCCGCGTTGTTGGCGGCGCTGAGCTGGCGCTGCCGCTCCTCCGCGATCTGCCTGGTGGACACAAAGCGGCGAAGGCGGCGCGGGCTCGCTCGTTACATGATGTGCCGCTGGCGACTGGCTGCGAGCTTCGCAACTGATCGCTGTGGAACTTCAAGCGCATGTCGGAGCGTCACAACTGCAACATCAAGTTGACTGAAGCAGCCCCATCTGCAATTGCCCAGCGGATCACGCAGTGCGTACGCGTACGCGTATGCGTGCGCGTACGCGTACGCTCCGCTGTGTCAGCAGCGCTCCACATGTCGTACTCTTTGCAGGAGAAAACATACATGGTGGAGTCCAAAGAGGGGGCAGACAGCTGGGCGAGAATGTAGAAGCGGAGAGATGCTGTTTACCAATGTCATTGCTGTAGTGGGATCGTCTGTGAGGATTGACACGCTTTGTGACAGGGTATAATCAAAGCGTGGATCAACTGGGCTTCATCGTGCCCGAGCCAAAAGCGATACAAAGGCATCAACGCATGCACTACAGATATACAGTACCTCTGGACGCCCTCCCTCTCGGTGCGCGACTCTCGCAGGCTCGCAATGACATCGTTCAGCTCCTCCGTGGCCTGGCGCAGCGGCGCCTCCGCCTTGCGCAGCTCGTCCTTTGCGGCCTTTGAGCGCTGCTGCGCCTCCTCAAACTGCGCCTCCTGCGCGCGAATCACATCATCCAGGCTCGTGCGGTCTTCCTGCGGCGACGCACGCAGCGCAGCGGCAGTGTGAGCCGCACGCGCTAGGGGTAGCCGCCGCGCCATGTGTTGTTTCCGCGATGCGCGTGCCGGTGTCAGCTGCTGCCAGTGCAGAAGGATGCGCCCTGGCTATGTACCGTTTTCGGGCGCCATTAGCAGCGGTCACATTCAGTGTGACATACTGACAACTTTCGCATACTACTGGAGGCGCGAGCAGAAACCTCAGGTCGAGGGCTGCGCGCCACAGCGTGGCGTCGTGGTGCGCTGTTCAAGGCATTCCGGCTGCACAAGGCAGCAGATCAGTATCATGAGTGTCCTCATCAGCTGTACTTTCCATGGATTGCCAACCGCAAGCGCCAACATTGCCATCCCAGTGCCAAATGTCACAGTGAAGGCAGTCGTCGCTTTGTGTATTGCGAATACGCCAACAGCATCAACAGGTTCTGAGCGCCAGCATCATAACATCAGTGGCGATGGTTGTAATTCTGGGAGAACATGTAGCGATGTGCCTGACGGTCGCCCAGTACGATGTGCGATGTGCCACGCGAGGAACTGCATGCCGATGGTGACATGACACCACGACGCAGCCGGTGACTCAGTGGCTCTATCAGCAGTCACGGCGCGCGTGAACATCTTCAGCGCGAGTTCGCACCTCCAGCTTCTCCAGCGCCGCCTGCATGCGCTCCAGCCTGGTGCGCGCCTTTGCGAGCCGCGCCGCGTGCTGCGCCACCGCCGCCTCCGCCGCCGCCGCCTCCGCGTCCTTCTCGTTGCTCCCGCACCACAAGAGAGCGTTCTTGTTGCGGTCCAGCTTGCGGTGCAGGTCCGCCAGCGCCTGCGCGAAAGCGAGCGCGTCGCACGAGCGGGTGTGACGTGCCACAAGACGCGTCTGGCAGCTCAGTGGCCGCGAATGCGGCACCGAGAGGAGGATGGTCCTCGCAAGCAGCGCAGTAGTACTGTGCTCCATGCCGCGCTCGGGGCGCTGCTGTGCGACGGCAGCGGCTATGGGTCCGATTTTTGTTTTGTGCGGCGGAGCGTAGGTCATGATTGTGCCGCATTGCAGGCTGCTGTCACAGTTACATCAGGCAGTGCAGCGTCCGCAACATGTTGCTTGGAAGCTTTACAGGCAGACACATGATGCAAGGCTCAGCGTTCCACATGTCTGACATCAAGTGACTGCTGCTACAGCACTGCACTTTACCACTCGGGTCACCAGCACTGCCACAGTGAGATCCGTGCAGAGGTGTGCTTTCCTGTTAGCACGAGGAAGAGCAACGCATGTACATCTGCCTGCCAACCTGCAGAATTTGAACAAAAGTTGAAATTGAGGTTGAAGTTACAACACGTCCAGTCACATCGATGGAATTGGCGCTCCGTGCAGGCTGACGTACCTCAAAGTCGTTCACGACCTTCTGCGCGTCCTGGACGCGCTGCAGCAGCAGCGGCAGGGCCCTCTGCGCCGTCACCACGTTTGCCTGATAGAGGGCGATCTGCTCCTTCACCTCGCGCATCGTGTCCTTGATGCGCAGCTGCGCATCGGAAGGGGCGGCGGGGGCAGGGGGGCGAGGACTCAAAAATGATGGCCCCTGTGCATGTGCAGCGTGCGGGCTCGTTGCAGATGCAGCGTTGGCAAAGCGCGTTTTGTGCAACGCGGACAACTTGACACCAGTTTGAGTTAGCACTGAGAAGCCTCTTGTCTTGAGTTGGAATGCTTCTCTCTCATGAGAGAGCACTAAACCTTCATATTGCCAAGCCCGCACTGCACTGGTGTCAGTGGTCCTTTTCAACGAGCCCAGGACAAGCAGGCAACTCAACAGTGCACGACAGCAGCCATGACAGGCTCATGAGGAATTATAGGGTCACAACGGGCAGCAGGAGCCGCATGGGGCTTACTTCAAGTCAGTGCTGAGCAATGCCCCAACTGCTCAGCTTACTGCATATGACTCCTAGAAGCTGCATCACGCAGCATGTGGCGACGACAGCAAATGGATTGGTGAATGCCCTCACCAGATCTGCCACGACGATGAGCCGTGCGCGCAAGCAGAAGAGAAAGGGGCGGAGCACGAAGCGCGGCACAGTGTCAGTGAATCTACGCCGGTACGTACACACACGGCATAAGCATGACATGGCGCTTCTGGCCGATCGCATAGAGCGCGCCATTCGCGCAAAAGTGACATGCGGGCAGTCCGGCATCAGCGCATCGATGCAGGCTGGTGATGGCACGCGGCATGCTGCGTTGCGCCCGTCGGCGAGCGCCGCAACAGCGGCCGCCAATGCTGCGGCAGTGATCAGCACATGATGGGCATTGCAGAGGCACGCATCAAGTGGTGGCAAGGAACTCACCTCTGCGATTTGCGGCATCCATGACAGGTACATGCCGAGAAAGGCAGCAGAAGCAGCAGCGGAGAGCGCAGTGCGGCGAGCGCGGTCAGCTCCTGCAAGTCTGTGCAGAGCTGCGGGTGCTGTTGTCGTGTGAAAAACCACATCATGTGGTCAACGCCGTGCGCTGTGGCAGCAAGTTGGCACAGGTCTGCAGAGACGCATCGATGCCATGTGTTGAAGGTGAAAAGAGCCTCGAAGACAGTCCCCGCCACTTGAGCATGATCACTCCCCCCCCCTCCCCCCCCTTCCCCCCTTCAACGTCCGCATTCGCACTGCAAACAGTGCAGATACTTGCAAGGTATGTTCAGTTGACAGCTTTAGGCAGCTTCATGGTTATGCATGGCGTCATGCAGGGATCACTGTTTGTCAGCATTCCTTGTTGTGCCACCGGCACGCACACATCTCAAGCTTTGAAGCTGTCTGCCGTTCGAAAGTGCACAGCATGACATACAGCTGAGGTTTCGCACAACGATAATGGCGATGCCACAGCCACCAGCGACACAAATGCATTCGCCAGCGAGGCATGTGAAGTGGCTGCGGAAAGCGTCTGCGTGCGTGCCCGGCTGGGCGCACTTTACTTGATCAGCACAGAGCAATACCAAATGCAGCATGTCTCAATGTCATCAGCACAACGTCAACATTTGTCATACGCGAAGCACACCAACCACGTCACGTGCTCCAGCAGGCGGGCGCAAAGCACTCACGTGGCCTTCAGGAAGAACATGTACTTGTCCTCGTCGCTGCCCTTGAGGAACTTCTTGCTGTTCTCCTGGTCCAGCACCACGCAGGGATTCTCCACTGCGCACGGCATCACAGAGGGCGCACGCAGGACAGCGTCACTTGCAAGCTGGCGCATGTGCCGCCCGCAGGTGCAGCGACGTAGACCCTAACCTTACCCCGCATCGCATCCCTAACCCTAACCCTCGACGACACCAATGATGCACAGTACTCAGCTGTGCGCGCACGAGGCTCAAGCACAGCACAAAGAAGGATGTGAACGCACTCTACATGCAGTGGCATCACAGCCAGAGAGCGCACGTTGACATGCGTGCACACAGCACGCCTGCGCACAAACCAAGCATGCGCACACGCACACGCACGCACGTCAGTTTGCATGTGTACATTTCGCCTCTGACCGTTGCCGCAACCGACAAGCAGGCGTTGCGTGGCTGTAATGCGCAAAGGTCCTCACGCGCTAGCATCTGCAGCCAAAACACTGCGGTACTCTGCAAGCGCCAAGCCTCGTTCGCACACCTGAGATGTTGAAAGAGTCCAAAATCCTCTCCAGCTGAGCGAGGACGCGGCGGCGCCGGCGGCGCATGCAGGCAGGCACGCAGCAGACAGAACGAAGTGGTGGTGAGAGACATGTGGCCAAGCATGGCTGGATGCAGGCCACGCCACACAGCAGGCAGCGCGTGCTACCCGTGGCGCGCCAACATTGACTCAGGAACGGCTCCCTGCCACGCACAGAGCAGATGCATGCACGTGAAATCGTGCGGGAGGACCAGCACACGAGCGGGGGGCCCGCTGCAGCTCCAAGGGCGCAAGTCGAGGATTGGCAACTGCAGGCTGTCCCCTGGATGGAACCATGGCTGTATCCACACGCCCGTGCGGTGTGCCGCAAGCGCCGGCCGCGCGTGCGCTGGGCACGCGTCTAGACGCAAGGCGAGGCCTCGCGGCGGCGCGAGGCGACAGCGCGCGCGCTCACCTCCTTCCTGTCCCTGCAGACGACCGTGCCGTCATGGCTGAGGAGCTCCACCACCGCGGACGCGCCGCGCTTGATGACGCGCCGCACCGTGATGGACTGCCCGTACACGTCAAACTTGTGGCCGTCCGGCGTGTTGAGCATCTTCACCTCCACCTCCGCGTCGCCCCCCCAGCCGTGGCGGATCAGGTCCTCGAGCTTGTGGGCGCGGTGCGTGACGCGCGCGCGCGCGCCGAGGCAGATCTGCAGCGCCGCAAGAATCGCCGACTCTGCGCGGGGCGTAGGAGAGGCAAACGCAGGTCGCCATTGGATTCAGTCATTGACTCAGAGGGGGGTGAGAAGGTAGCGTTTACGGCGGGGGGGCTCGCAAGGAAAGGGGGGATTGCAAGCCAGATGTTTGATGTTGCCTGAGCAAGACATGCGCGCGCCAACTGCAGTGGCCGCTGCAGTGTTGCCTCGTGCGATGGATGCTTGTGCCGCTGCTGCGGTCAGAGAGCGCGTCAAAACGGCGCGTCTGGGCGGCCATGCATGCAACGACTGGTGTGTCACTGCACCAACTGCCACTTGGGTTTGCACATGAGGAAGGCACACTCACTTCCAGACCCGTTGGAGCCATTAATGAAGTTGATGTTTCGGCACAGGTCGACTGTGAGGTGCCGGTGGCACATGAAGTTCTGCGAGGACAGAAAGAAACGGGAGCAAAGGGGGATGAGCACAGGGGGTGTTGCACTTTAGCGAACGAAGCCCCTGGAGACTTTTGTAGTATCCTTCGATGATATTGCACCAGCAACTGAATCAGCTGCCATCAGCCTTGCGAAACCCACAATCACAACAGCTAATCGATTTGATCGAAGCGCACTGATCAGAGCCTAAGGCCCCCACGATGACAGCCAGCAACAAGCACTAGAAGCTGCAAATCACCTTGACGTCGATTCTTAGAATTACGCCGCTCTCGCTGATCTGCTTGGGCGCTCCCGTGGCGACTGGCTCCTCCTCCTCCTCTGTCTCGCTGTCACTGGCTGCATCGCTGTCCAGGTCTCTCGCCGCCTCTCTAAGCTCCTCAGTTTCTTCCTCCATCAAAGCCTCCGACAAACGAGCACGCTTTGAGGGCTGCTGCTCTTCCAGGCCATCGGCCTCAAACACCCTCTCCCTCCTCCCGCCGACCTCCATCGTGGCAGCTGCGGGAGGCACTTGCTTGCCTCCTCCCGCCTTGCCCAAGCGTGTCAAGCAGGGTGTTTAACTCGATTTAAAAAGGCGGGAGGACAGGGACAGTGCGCTGGAAGAATAAATGTTTCCAGTGAGTGAACGCCCTTCCGCGGCAACCAAGCGGCTTTGTTGAACGCCTTCGCAATCATTGCGATGCTGCTCATCGCTGCGGTCGGTGTTGTCAACGGTTTCGTTGTCGCATCTGGCATTCACACCGGCAGGATTAGCCAGCAGCTGCCTGCTGCCGCTGCAGCAGCAGCAGCAGACGAGAGCAACCGCGTGCGCTGAATGTGATGCCAACAAGCCTTCACCGTGGCTGGATGCTGTCGGCGAGCTCACGCTACACGCAGCACACCCTTCCCTGTGCCTCAACTGCTCAAGGCTTCATCGTGCCCCCACAGGCCAATCTTGTCCATTGACATTGGTGAATATGACGCACAACTGTCATTGGAGCAGGCTGTCCAATATTTGGGGCTGCGCCCCTGGGGGCTTACAAGTGGCTCATCGCCACGTGCATGCCCCATCCTAGATCAGGTGTTGACTTGGTTGGTCGCCTCTTTGTCAGCACGCGCAATGTGCCGGAGTATAGCGGTGACTGGGGGGACGTTGAAAGTAGTCAGCGCGCGCTGGCGTTTAACAAGTGGGGTTCCATATGTACTTTTTATTAATTCTCGCTCAGGGCGCGAAAAAGCCCACATGTACTTCCATCTACTCTCTTGCTGAGTTTGTCGCCAAGCCATACCTCACGCTCATGTTCATACCCTTGGCCCGGGTGACACACTTTAGAAAGCAATGTTCAATCTAAAGTGATGACAGTTCCAGAGTTCAAAAATGGCGGGAACAAAGTGCATTGCAACTGACAACCACCCCAGCCCACTTGGTCAACGCGCTGCTTCATCATCAAGGCGCTTTCCCCATTAAGTGGCTCTGACTTCAGCAGTACTCCCAGACAAAAGGCCCACGCACATGGGGCGTGGAGATGGGGGTCTGAGTAAGTTGGAAACTTGTGCCCATCTTCGTGATGTGAATACTTTCTACCTGCGCCTAAATTTTTAAATGCAGAAAGCAGAAATACTACTAGATAATACAGTTTCAATATTACCCATACGTAATGCATGGGAAGTACATGTACCTACAAGCAAACTGTGCTGGAGTCACAGACAGAGGTCAAAGACGCGTACTGATGGTATCTTCATGCTCAAAGAGCCTGTACATTGCCACCATGGCGGCGTGCAGTGTGCAGATCCAATGGCTAGCATAATGTCCCAGGACCAGGACACCCTGAAGGCTCATTTGTGTCATCTCATCAAGTTGCAGTCCGCCACATGACAGCATTCATCTCTCAGCAGCCGCGTGGTGTCAAGGAACACAAGCATCCAGATTCTGAGCATGTTGGCTGCCTTTCCTTGCAAGTCAATACCAGGGTTATCACAGAGGTCACAGAGATCCCAGCAGGATGGCGTAGGCAGTCCGTGATGTCTGTGCAAGCAACTTGAATCAAGGGGGCCTGAACCCCTCTGTAGATCCCCTTGGTGCAGGCAAACAAAAGCGCTTAAGATGCGCAGCTTGCTTGCAGCAGCACGCGTGTCAAGCACGACAATGACACGATAGCACGCACGGGAGCAGGCATCGCAAGCGTCCAAGGGCACACGCACCCCCGTCAACTCAAAAAAAGGCGCGTATATTCCATGGCGTCACACGCATAAGTGTGCAGCCAGCGGTCATAAACGTCAGCGCTCAACAGACCTGCAAAGGCAGGCTCCGCTGGCGATGGTATGTGCCACGGAGCCACGGCGAGGGCGGCTCATGCGTCTTGTACAAGCACTGCTGGGCGTTGCCCAAACCGGAAGATCAACTTCAACTGCGTCATTAGCAGGCTGCTGTGACTGTGACACAGGGCACCTCAAGACATGATGCTCTCGGGAAGCGGCAGCTCGTTCTGATAGATCTGCAGCGCACACAGGGCAGCAGCACAGCAATGGGACGAGTAGGCGGTGAGATATGTAGGCATGATGATCAGTGTCAACACTTCTTGAACACTTAGTAGTTCAGCAGACTGAAGGGATCACTGCCTTGCGTCAGAGTTGCAATGACTCAGTTAAAGAATAGCCTTGTTGCTAGGCGCACTCTTGAGTTTTGACATGATGGGCACTGGCATCTGCAGCCGTGTCCAGTGTTGGGGTAGCAGGGATGTTCTCCATGACAGTACACTACCTTGCACATCAGTATGATTTAAAACACTTCAACCGCCCTCAACTTGAACAGGCAAACAATGGGCGTTGACGCATGTACGGAACCAGGCAACCACTGAATGGAAGTACACAATTGTGCTGATGATGAAGCGACTAAAACCTTGGAAGGGTAGGGAGAAGGATGAACAGGCCTGCAACTGACCGTGAAAACGGCAACAGGTTTTGAAACAATTGCAATCTGGCAAGTTCTAAGATAGATCATTTCCCTGTCAGTTGACATGTTGTAGCTGTGAAATTGAAGTAGGTAATTCCACGTGCACGCACGCGGCCGCCAACGCCTCTACCATCTCTGCTGGTATGCAGCGCCTGCCCGCCTCATTGGCGACCAGTGCACAAACCGCTCTGCTCTTGTGGCGCAGCAGCCTAACCGCACGCAGCCTCACCGCTCAGCAACCATTCGCTGTCATGACTACAGTCGCAGCCACTCGTACCAGGCACCGCTGCAATCACAGGCAGACTTGCAAACGAGGCAGGCAGCGCCGCGCGTATGGTTCTGCTACCGCACCACCACACCCTTGCAGCTTCTGACACGAAACCCTCCATGCGAGCCTCTGCGCCTGCAACAAACATGAAATCGGCGCCGACGATGCAGCGGCAGACAGCTTCAACCATCGTCCCCTCGGCGCGGTGACGCACCTGCTCCAGCGCCTGGCGCCGCCTGACGAGGTGCAGCTGGCCGTCCTCGCCCAGCAGCACCTCCGGCGCCTCGGGGAACGAGTTGTAGTTCTTGGCGCTCATGCCGCTCACGTACGCGCCGCAGCCCTCCACGACGCACACGTCGCCGATGCGCGCCTCGCCCAGCACGCGCTCCGCGATGACGTCGGGCTCCCCTGCACGCAAGGTAGTGCGTGTGTTGCGGCGGGGACGGAGTGCATGTGTCGTGTCAGTGGAGGGGTTGCGGCGAGGAACAGTCAGAGGCGGCGCGCCGCGCAGTGCATGCCGTGATTGAGCTGGTGGTGTGAGGGCTGCGCGGTGCCGCTGCGTTCGGAGGCGGCGCAACTCGCAGCGCATGCCGCGGCCTGCGCTGCTGAGGCACACATTGCCCCCTTGTGGCATACTACGACTGCAGTGCCGCAATGCGCGTGACGTCGGAGCCTCGTCTGTGCGCGTGCCCAGAAACAGAAGCATGCGCCTCGGCGCCCGCTGCGAAGGACATGGTCGCCGCAGCAACCACTGCCGCGAGTGCGGTTGCGCTCTCGCGGTACGCCGAGTCTGCCAGACTGGGCATCTAGTCACCACAATGCAACGAAGATGTGCAAAATGTACCGGAGTGCCAGTGCGAATCCACCAGATGTTCAACATGCCGTCAGCCTGCTCTCCGCTCTCTATACATGCCGCGCGGCGTGCGATGGGCGCCGCGCCAGCCGCAGACTCGCCACACAGAACGCCGACCGAGCACTGACCTGGCGCCGGCGTGAGAATGTCGCCGCTTTCGCAGCAGTGCCCCACCACCACGTACGGCCGCGGCGGCCCGCGCTTGGCGCCGCCCGCGGGCAGCGTGACGAGCGGGTGCTGCGCGCCGTACAGCGACGGCCGCAGGAGGTCGGTCATACCCGCGTCGAGCTGGAAGGGGGGGGGGCGTTTGGGGGGGGGGGGGGGAGGGGGGTCGCGGTCAGATGAATCAGGGTGCGTGAGAGGGGCGCAGGTGGGGCGATGAGGATTGTGGAGGACTGCTGCAGCTAGCAATGCGGCTGCGCATGGCAGGCGTTTTGTGGGGGAGAGGGGCGCAGCAATGCACCTGCAACTCACACATGTGCGCACTGACGGGTGCTCATGCCCCTGGCGGTATGCTGCACACTGCGCAAGTGACAGTGGCCATTGCATTTTGGTCAGATCTATCGTGCTGGCTTTGCGATGTGCCCAGGCATGTGCTGGTGCATTCCGGGCATGATCGCGCACGGCACCTCGGTGTGACTCGTGCGTCAACCTCGGTAACACCATGCTCATTGCCAGATCCTTCAACACAGGAACTGTGGAGATGCCAGACGGCTTGCAGCACATGCATGGCACACATTGTCCCTGATGTAGAACTGAGCACTGACCTTGATGAATGTGTGCCCCTCATCGCCGCTGGTGGAGACAATGTCTTGGATCGTGGACACGATGGCGCCCACGTTGGCAACCAAGAACGTTCCTGGCTCAATCTCCAGGTGCAGGCGCCTTCCGGTTTCCGCGGCAAATGCCTCAAAGTCGCCCTTCACGGGCTCCCCGATGACTTTGAGGTCCGTAGAATACTCGTAGCTCATGCGCCCCACCTGCCAAGAAGATGTTTGGTTCAAAAGCGGCATGTCAGGCCTGAGTGTTGAACATGAGTGTTGAACCAGACCGTACTGTGAAACAACAGTGTGTGATCCAAAGCGGCGCGTCGGGCTTCAGTGTTGAGCCACACCGCATTGCTCGCGCGCGCATGCTCATGTGTGAAACGCGCAACTGTGCTGTTGACAAAGCCAGGCAACTGACAACTTCAGGTAGTGCTGAAGTCGGCGCGCCCCCATGGCGCACGACGCCGGAGCTGCCGCAAATGCACGTACGAAGTGCAAGTCAAAGAGCCACATGTGCATGGCAGTGCTGTGTCTAGAGGCAAGAGAAGTCCCGTGCGCAGCACACGGTGCATCCCGCCCCTCCCCCCCCCTCTCTGCATTGACGCTGAAGTGACCCTAAGGACATCAGGTCCACGTCAAACTTCAATTCACCAAAATCGCCCCAAGCACCGCCATCGCGACCGCGCAGTGACCACCACCTTCTCTTTTTTCATTCGTGCTTACCTTGTAGCCGCCGCCGAGGTTGAGGTGCGTGGCCGTAGGGAAGCGCCGCATGAGGTCCAGGCTGAGGCCGCTCACGCGTTGCCACACGGCGGGGTCGGAGCCGGAGCCAATGTGCGTGTGGATGCGCGCCACGTGCAGGCCGTGCTTGGCAATGATCGCCTCCGCCTCGCCGAGCTGCGGGGGGTCGACGGCGCGCGGCGCAGGGGTCAGTCACGCCGCTGTGGCAATCCCGTGCGCAGCGGATACTGTGGCGTGTGCGAAGCGCGCACGGCGGCGGCTGCGGCGGCGCGGCGCGTGCCGCATGCGGAGGCGCTCGGGCTGGCAGCGCTCCGCGCGATGGGTCGCAAGGCACGCAGGGCGACGGGCGTCGGCGAGCGTGGTCTCGAGGACCGCGCCGCGCGCACGCCCTGGGGGTCTCACGCACGGTGGAGCACGCACGACTGCGCAGCAGAAACGCAGGGTGCGCGTGGGCGCCGCGGCGCTCACCTGCTCGTGCCAGATGCCAAAGGATGAGCCCGGGCCGCCCACGTTGGTCCGCTTGGTGCCGCCGCTGCCGAGCCCGGGGTTTACGCGCAGGCCCACGTGGTGCCCTGGCAGGGCGCTGCCGATGCGCTCCAGCTGTGGGAGGCAGCGGGGGGGGGGGGTGGGGTCAGAGGGGGGTCGGCTGTGCTTAGTGGCTGATTGGCGATAAGTGCACTGATGAAGTTCAGCGGGGCGCTGCGTTCCAGCTGTGGGAGGCAGCGGGGGGGGGGGGGTCAGAGATGAGTCGGCCGTGTTAACTGGCTAATTGGCGCCAATCGCACTGATATCAGGTTCGGCAGGGCGCTGCCGATGTGCTCCAGCTGTGGCAGGCAGCCGGGGGAGGGGGGTCAGAGAGGGGTCGGCTGCGCTGAGTGGCCAACTGACTCAAGCCGCTCTGATGAAGCCTGAAGATTGCCCTCAAGCTGCAGGGTTGCGCCCAACAGCTGTTTGGGGGTTCAGCGGTGCTGATGTTGGTGATGGCGACGGTACAGTAGCTGAATCACTCTCAGAGATTGAGGTTGAAGGTGCACACGCACAGCCAGGCGTATGTGCAGGCTGACGAGTGGCACCATGCACCAAGCCAAAGATGATGAATCATTGATGATAATCTATGAAGCTTTGATCAGATACCTGTCACCTGTCGGAAAGAGCACCGGTCCACTGCCGTGACCAGATAAATCCACAACTTCAAGCCAATACTGACAGCATATACACGCTTTGCAAATCCAGGCAAGTGCCGCCCTCCAATGCTTGGCGCTGTTTTATGACCTTTGACGCTTGCGGCTCAGAGGCCGCACGCGTGGACACTACACAGGGGCTACCATTGCAGCCTCCAAGGCCATGATCACAAGCATCACGGCACTGCGCCTTTGGTGGCCCGCGCTCTCGAGGCACGCGCCAAACGTGATGCAGCACGCGCTTTCAGCACAGCGCGGCGGCGCTTGCCTGCGACAGCGAGCACGCGTTCACGCGCACGCCCGCGCCCAGCAGCTCCGCAAAGTCGCGCGGTAGCTCCTGCGTGGACAGCGAGATGTGGTCCGCGGGCACGCCGGCGGCCATCGCGCGCCGCACCTCCCACCCCGACGACGCGTCGATGTGCAGGCCCATGCTGCGGGGGCGGGGGGGGGGGGGAGGGGCAATGCGAGGATGATTGCCGGGGCAGGAGGGGGGGGGGGGGGGGCGGGGGACAATGCGAGGATGATGAGGGGTTGTGCCTCTGGGCGGCGCGTGGGAAGCTGCCAAACTGGCGCCCCGGGGGCGCAGCAAGGGGGATTGGCTGTACGCGGCTGGCGCTGGGGCAACTGCCATCGGTGAGAAGCCGGACAGTTATGTAGAGTGTGCTTGAGGTGATGGGGACTGATCCTGGGAGCGAGTAGCAGCTGGCAATTCCAGCAGAGACGACAACGCTAATGAGCTGCACATCGTCACTGGGTTGAGTGAACTCGAACCTCAACAAGTGGTATTGAAGTGCCGTGTTGCACCACGTCGCTCAGCCTGTGGCATCACGCACCTGTTAAAGAGCTGTAGAACGGCCGCATTTGGGCAGCTCTTCATGGCAAACCGCACCGTAAGCCCGAAGGCATTCGGGAACGACAGGCACTCCCGCGCATTGGCTTTAAGCGATGCCACGTCGTAAACATATGCAGGAGTGCCGTACGTGGACCGCACTGCCTCGGCCGTCTGATGGGCAACACAAACCAGCAGGCGATGACAATAAGCGTGGCGTGAGCGACGCGCAGTCAGACGCCGTGCATTGCAATGATCGGCACCATCTGACTGACGGAGCATGCAGAGAGTTACTTCCTTGCAGGTCACCTGACCACAGTGCAGCACTCAGCGCCGCTTGGTTGAACAAGGAGGTGAAGAGCAGCACATCTTCAACGCACACAACATACTGTTCTGGACCGTGACCGTGCATTGCTTTGAAGTGAACACTAGCCACCAGAAAATGCTAAGCAACCTGTAAAGCCGCATCGAGCCGGTGGTGGGCATTGCTGAGCCTGTTGTGGCCATGGCGCAGTAAAGTGCATGTCTCCAGACACAGCGCTTTTTACTGTCAATACGGGACAGCGCATAGACGTAGCAGGCGCTGAACGCATGCATGTTGCTGCCATCAGATACACCAAACTGCGGCGCTATGCGAATTGCACTGATCGGCGCGGTGTCATGCAAGGCACACACAGCAGCAAGGCGCCTCTGTAGATGTATTCTGGTATGATTTCACTGAGTAGGGCCAGCATCACGCTTGATGTACTCACAGCAACATCAGCTGAGTCTAATCCAACTGTGCCGGCGGAGCCAGGTCATCAGCCCCAGGGGAGGAGGTGCGTACTAGCAACAGTTCACTCTGTTACATGAGGCAGCGGGCAAGACGGAAAATGCAAATCGATTCGATACTGCATTTGCACTGCGTGGATCACCTCGGGCGTAAGAAACCTCAGCTGTTCCAGCTTGGTCTCTACTTCTGGCTCCGCGGCCACCATCCTCAACCCAGATTGCTGCCTGGCCGTTGGCCGCACGCGCAGCCCCATTGGTGCATGGAACCCATGGCAGACGCATACCGCCGAAGCGCCGCACAGAAGGGCTCGTGCCGCCCTCATGTTTCGTCCTCTCAATCAACTGTACTGCACGTGGAAGTTGCGGCAAGGTAGGTATGTAGTAGGTCCCATTTTTCCTCTTTGCCTTTTCCAGTTGGCCTACGCATGGAGTGGCGGTGATCAGCGGACAGCATGTTCCCGGGCTGTGTGAGAGCAGCTCGAAGCTTAGGTAAGTTACCATCATTATCCGTTCAATCGTCTACTGCTACTCTTGTGCATGTGAAGTTTGCTTGATCGCGGTGCCAGAAAAGTGGCCAAGTCCTTGCGTTGCTGTGGTTGTCATGTCTGTTCTGCGCAGCGCTGAGACGCCCTTCAGCTAATCTGTATGCCTGGCAGCGTGGGCTGGCTGCGGCAAGTGGCGGTGGCGCAGGGACCAGCGACGGCGACGGGGACGCGGAGGGGAATCCACCTGCAACGAAGCAGCCAGAAAGTGCCGGCAGCACCACGCCCCAGCAACAACAGAAAAAGCCACTCAACTTCAGCTTTACAGGCAGCGGACCCAGCAGCGGGCGGGCAGATGATGACCCACTGTCAGCCCTGACAGAGCTCGGCAAAGACGCGGACTCGGGCAGCAGCGAGAGCTCCTTCTCTTTTTTGCTCAATGTACCACGCAATGATGGCTACAGTGCCAGTCCAGGCAGTGCGCTCTCTGGCGATGACGCGGGCAGTAAAGGCCAGGACGGCAAATATGTAGCAATAGGCAACAGCTCCTACTTCAGCGGTGAGTCTGGCGCGGCGCTGCTGTACATGTCAGGCACCGCCGAGCTGTAGATAGGGCATTGCTAAGGGTTGCACAGCGAGTTCTGTGGACCTGTTTCTATGCTCAAAGAGCAGAACAGATGCAGATTCTGTGGCGTGCCTGCTGTGCGTCACTGCCGCGCCCTGCAGCAGCTGCGTGGAGCGTACGCTCTTGGTAGGGTTTCTCTGGGCCCCCACGTCAGACTTGACTCTGTGGGGTCAGCACCGGCTACTGCATGTGGTCGCCGCATCTCCAGCGCCTGTTGACCCGCCGAAGCAGCGAGCAGGCTGGACATGTTCAGCTCAGCAGGTCACATGAATGTGTGGCGACCAGAGCAGGCCTCACGCGGGCGCCGCACCCTGAGCGGCCCTACATGCATGGCAGCTGGGCGCCAGCGAGCCGAAACAGCTCGTGCAGTGCTCAGTTTGTTCAATGGTATGTGCGGAACACTGTCGTCTAAGTATCAATAGCATCATCTCAATAGTGGCGGGCCGTCATGCTCCACAGTGCTCTGCAACATGCGCAGAAACCGGTGCTGTCACAGCACCGTTCCTGAGGCCTCGTCAGAATCGCTGCGCCTGCGCGTTGCGCCAACTGCCAACGCCGCATGGCCCAGCGCAAGTCGAGCCCGCATAGCAGAGGCCAACGGGACTTGCTCGTGGGACACCTGCGCCGCGCCCGCCTGCGACGCGCTGTCCTCACATGCGCTGCACCACTGCGCGCCGCCGCCGCCCGCCTGCCGCAGGCGACAGCGTGCCCCCCGTGCAGACGTTTGAGGACAAGGAGGACATGGAAGACTTCAGCGCGGACCTCCACTTGTCGTCGCCGATGAGGCTGGAGCCCGCGCTGCGCGCCGACGCGGGCACCGTCCTGCCCGACTTCGACCCGGACTCGGACAGCGATGAGCGCGCGCACTTCAGGTTCAGCGAGTCGCGCTCTCGGCTGGATGACGATGCGTTCCGCAGCGACGGCGGCGACGCGTACGTGCGCCGCCTGCGCGCCGCCGCGGCGCGCGTGCGCGACGCGCGCGACGCCGGCGGCGCCGCAGCCGACGCGGAGATCGCCGCCGCGGCGCGCGCGGCGCTGCTGCGGCGCTCCGCGCTGCGCGCGGAGGACATCAACGAGAACGAGAACGCGGAGCCGGCGCGGCCGTCGCGCTTCGACCGCGCGAACCTGCTCGCGGAGCTGCGGCGCCTGCAGCGACGCGGCGCGGTGCCGCCGCCGCCGCTCGTGCAGCGCCCCGCGCCGCCGGACGCACCCGCCGAGCCCGGCGACGACCGCCTCGTGAGCCCCGAGATGTTCGACTTCACGCGCTCGCGCCCCACGCAGCTCGCGCCGGGGGAGGTGACGCCGTGGATCCACAAGTGCCCCGGGCACCGCCAGGGGAAGAGCGGCTTCTCGGGGCGCTGCGAGATCTTCAACCAGTGGGACCTGCACTTCCAGGTGAGCGCGGGGGGCGCTGTGGAGCGCTGCCGCTGCTGCTGCGCGTGTGCGCGCGCGCGGACGCGACGACGCGGCGCGGCCGTCGTGCGTGCCGCCTGCGGACGTGAGCATGGGCGGCGTTTGTGGGCATTCCCTGAGATCCTTTGGAGGGCGTGTGCGTGTCGAGCATGTGCGCATTGACGGATGCATTCGCGATGAGAGGCAGTGTATACATGCCTGTGGGTCGCCCAGTTTTGTCGGACGCAATCGGTCTCTTGAAGGCCGTGGATGCGCCGCACTGGCCTCAAACGTCGCCAACTCGCCTGCAGTCTGAACCCTCGCGGTGCGGCGTACTCGTGCTGTGGCCGCATCATCCCTGGTCTCAGTTGGCGGAGCAGCGCGTGCGGTGCGGGGCGTGCGGCAGTGCTCACGCGGGCCGCAACGTGATGCTGGTGCGCCTCCTCACCTGCTGACCATGCACGTATCCACCGCTGATGGTGAGGCTCGCAGATGAGCCCCAGTGGATGCTGTGTACTCATAGTCAAAAGCATTAATCTTACCGCTGGAGCTTGCCACTCCACAGCGAGGCGGCGCCACATGTCACCGCGCCTCGGCCTTCAGAGGCGGCGCAAGCGCGTGCAGCAATGGCAGCCGTCGCTGCTACGGGCCGTGGCCACTGCCGATCACGACCTCACGCGTGTGGCCTGGCTTGAGTGCCCTCTGTGGGTCTTCACAGTCAGCCAATGAACTGCTGTTTTCATCAACGACCTCCATGCTCGCGCTCGCACCCGCTTTGCGCTCCAAAGCCTGACGCGCAGTGCACACATTTGCAACCCCCCCTTGGCGCCCCCCTCGCAGAACGTGGTGCTGCTCAAGCGCTTCTCGAGCGCGTCCGCGATGATCATGCCGCGGCGCCGCACGGGCCTGTGCGCGCGCTGCCAGCGCAAGGTCGCGCGCACGGTGAAGCGCGCGCGCCACATGGGCGCCATACCCTACATCGGCACGTACGGCGTGAAGGTGAGAGACGCCTTCACGGCCGGCGCCGCGTGCGTGCGCTGCTCAGGGGGGGGTGCCGCCAGCAGCTTGAACGGTCGTCGCCGCGTTCCGACGCACCGTCGCGAGCGGCGCCGGCTCCACCGACCCCTTGCATCACTGTGCTTGGCTTCTCGTGCGATGCCTTTGTTACCTCAAGGCGCCTGTGCCTTGGTTGCCTCAAGGCGCTTGTGCCTGGAGGCCTGGCGTGTGTGGCCGCTGCCGCTGTGTGCGCCATGCCATGGCACGCGAGCGCGCTGATGAGTGGCGTTGATGGGGACCCATGTTGTGGGCGTGCGCAGCGTCGCGTTGAGCACTGATGTGCTGCGATGTGATGCTGATGGCACCACGGCAGGCCCATCACAGCAGACTTGAAGCCACGTGACAGCAGCCAGGTCATCTGTAGTTGCCGCTGGCCGTGCGCTCTTCCCCTCGCAAGCACATCGGTCATCTACTTCTTTTCAGTCATGATTACCATCGGCGGAAGCTCGGAAAGTGTGCGTGTTCAACCGTCGTCAGCGCGCGCTCAGCCATATAACACTGCCACACTGCAGCACATGTATGTACGCATTCGGCCCATTTGCCGCGCCGTGCATCAGCGGCGAGTCTTCGCCGCATCACTGCAGACTTGAGCTGCTGACACGTTGGTGCCTCACTGCTCGTCTCATTTCTCAGGTGGACACGAGTGCCTCCCAGCCGCAGGCGCGGCAGACCTGGGGGCAGCAGCAGAGCAGCACGGCGGCGCCAGTGGGCAGCAGGTTCAAGTCCCTCTCGTGGGACGCCGAAAGGGGGCTGCAGTAAACAACAGCCTTGGGGTACCGCTGCGCCGACTTGCACGTGCTCGGCCACACGCCACCAGCACCAACAGCGGCGCTCTCTGACCTACGGCGCAGGGCGCACACGCAGCACGCTGCAGTGCTCATCAGCAGCAGCAGCATGCGTACCACAGCAGATTGGGCGCGCTGTCGTCAGGCATCGCAGCGCAGCGGCATGTGGCTTTCGTCCTGCTGCGTGCAACGTCACTGCGTAGAAGTACACGCATCGAGGCATATCTGTGAGCAGCCTGCAGGCCCTGCGACTGGCCATGCACATGCAGCAAACATCCATTTGGTGCTTGCGAGACTGCAGCGCCTTGGTGTTCGCAGCTGTGTCTTGGTGTGTTGTGGCTGGGCGCTGGAGCATAATGGATGCACATGAGAGTTCACGGCCTTGTCTTTGCAAACTCCTATTTTTGCTGTGTTGATTTTGTCGCATCTGTGCTGACGCTTCCGCTGCATGATTTTCGATAAACTTCAAGTTGCATATAATTACCGATGCGGATTTTGACTGATTTCATAGCATCTTCTCATGAATCAATACGTTTCACCTATCAACCAAACCACTTTGCATCACAAGTTTCGCAAGTGATGCCAACAGTGAACTTCAACACAAACTTGAACTGCACCAGGTTGAAGTTTTGGAGGGAAAGCAAAAGTTCCTGCTGCAGCTGCGGGTATTGAGCTCAATTGAGGGACAGGCAGGTGCCGGCTCAAGGATCAAGCAGGCAGCCTTGGCGGCATTCAGACATGGGCAGGCAGCAGTGACCGGCAACGTCAGGCGGATGAAGCAATCACACCCAGATCAACAAGTGCCGAGGCGCGTGTTGAACGACCTTGTCATGCAATATCTCGTCACCAATGGGCACGAAGAAGCCGCGGAACACTTCTCCAGAGAGAGCGGCACAGATCCACCTGTGGACTTAAGGTGGGTCTTGGAGCTTCTCAGTGACTGCAAGACGTGCTTTGACGTCCCTGAGCTCCATCCAGTAGTCACCAACTGTGATGGAAGCAGGGGCATCTGAAGCAACACACCATGAGACTATGCTCGAATCAACTTTTGCATTGAAAGGTTCCCCTTGCGGTCAGCCACAACACGTCAGCTGGATTATGCGCAGCCTCGTGCCTTGCCGTGCGCACAGAGATCTTAGGGTTAGCTCTTGTCTCCTGCCCGCGCCCGCCCTCGCAGGTCCGTGGACGGGCGCATGCGCGTGCTGAGCGCTGTGATGGGAGGCCAGTCCTCCCAGGCCATGGCGCTGCTCAACGGCGCGTTCCCGCTGCTGCTGGAGGGGCGCCCCGCGCTCGTCTTCGCGCTCAAGCGCCAGCACGTCATTGAGCTCATCGAGCGCGGCGACGCGGACGCCGCGCTGGACTACGCGACGGACGAGCTCGCGCCGCTCGCGCGCGACGACGAGGGGCTGCTGGCGCAGCTGGAGCAGGTGCGCGGGGGTGCAGTATTGAGATGTCAGGGTATGTATGAAGGGTGGGTAGGTGTACGGGGTAAATGGCCGTGGCGGTCGCGCTGGCTCCGGCTCCAGCGCAGTCTGCGCAGCCATGCCAATGGGTGTGGGAGATGCGAACATCATGGCCGAGCGCGGCACAGCGGCTGCTGGCGCGCAGCGGCTCGCCGACGCACGCGCTCTGCCAGCCCGCCCTCCGCTGTCGGCGCACCGTGGCAGTGCTCCTCGCTGTGACGCCCATGAGGCTCGCTCGCTGCCACCCGCATGGCTATGCAATCACAGACTCGTCGTGCAGAGTCCGCCGCCGCCGCCGCCGCCGCCGCTGTTGCTGCTGCTGCTGCTGCTCGGCCCGCGGCGTCCGCTGTCCCGCCTCACGCCACAACCCTGCGCTCTCTTACGCCCCGCAGGCGCTGATGCGACTCGCGCTGGGCGCAGACGCGCACGTCGCGCTGATAGGGCCCCCCCTCACCGAGCTGCGCCGCGCGCTTGTCAAACAACTCAATGTGGCCATGCTGGACCACCAATACGCGGCGGCGGCAGCGGCGGCGCACAAGGTGCAGCAGCAACAGCCGCCGCCGCCGCTGCCGCGGTACGACTTTCTGCAGCTGCTGGCGCACTCGCAGCGCACGCTGCGCGCCATGCACTGCGCAGAGTTCTCGTATGTGACGGGGCTCACGGTCGAGGAATGACGCGGCGCCGCGCAGCGCTGCCGCACGGGGAAGGCGTTGGCTGAGCGACTGCAGCGTTGGCGCGGAGAGAAGGGGGGGTTGGGGGGGGGGGGGGAGAGGGGATTGCCGCATTGGCCACCTCCTGTGTATGTACAAGAGGAGGTGCTTGCCTAGCGGCGGCCAACAGTTGGAATGCGCCGGTTGTGCTGCGGCACTGAGCTGAGCGCATGTTATATACTTGAAGTGGCCATGTCACCAGGAGCGTCAAGCACGGCACGCCTGCAGTGCTGCCTCGCAGACACTCATCGCACGGTCTATTGTGTTTAGAGGCCCAGTTGTGGCCACATTTGAGCGTGCGAACGATATGCTGCTGCATGTAAATGGCGACTTCAGCCGCAGTTGCTTTGTGTACTTCACACTCTTGCTGTTATAAGATCTTCTTCAACTTGTTGCTTGATGATGATCAACTGCGCTGCATTGATATTCCTTAGCAGGCGAGTTTGGAGCAGTATTCTCCAAATCTGGTGGCTTGTCCGACGATTGCACCTGCAGGCAACTCGCATGAAATTACGTGTGCTGGTGAGGTGTTCCAAAGTTGTGTGCTACGCTCATTACTATATGCTTTTAAAGGTTATGAGCATCCCCAGAAGTGATGGCGGGTTGCGCAATTGACGCTTTGGACATGACAAACTTCGAACGGTGATCACTGATGAACACGCTGTAGGTAGACTCACAACCGTCACAATCACTACACAACTCGCAGGCGTGCAGATGGAGTCGCACTAGTGATGATTGGCCACAGTGTTGTGCCACCAACACGGCCATGGTGGGCGGCTTGAGCAGTGCACGAGCAGCATTGCTCAAACAGTAACTTGCCTGTATGTCCAGTGTGCAATGTGAAACCATGTGAACGAAGGCAAGTCCAACACGCCGTGCCATTGTATGGGCTGCGCCGTAGCGGAACGTGTCTCAGCAGCCAGCATCAACACAAGTGTATGAGCGTTGCTGCTGGTCTCGAGCAGCATTGCAATGGCATGCGCACAGTAGCAAGAGACCACCGCAGGCCCGATTTCACCAATGCTGCACATGGTCAGCGCGCGTCCTCATCTACGCATTAGTGTAAACAGTCGAGGCAGCGGTTGAGGGCAACATGCTGTGGCACAAAGAGAGGCGCACTGCTCATGGGGGGGGGTTGGAACGCAACATGACTACATGAATGGGGCGCGCGCAAATGCAGACGGCGCTCGCTGTGCCGCGGCAAACGGCACTCACAACAGAGTCAGCAGCGCTCAGCAATTGTGCGCGCGCCCGCCTCTCCTATTTGACAAACAGAACTGTGCAAGAGGACATGCATACATGCATCAGAATGTGATCGGGCTGACAAAGTGCCACGACGCGGCACTGCGCCGGCTGTCACACATGAGCCGGCAAGCACAAGCGACCATCATATCATATGCAGGCGCGTGCGGCGCAAAAATGGGGGCTATATTTCCAACCCAAAGGCCGCGTGTGCGCGCGCGCGCATGTGTGTGTGTGTGTGCTGAAAGAGAACGTACACCACCTGGCGTTCACCAGACCCGCACCAAACACGTATGTGCGCTATATGCCGGAGCGCGCGGGCGGCGCGCCTGCAATCGGAAGTATCCGACGCAGCCATGTCGCTGTCGCAGCGGCTCGCGCATGCCTCGCACTGCGGCGATACTGTATGTAGTGGCTGTCTCACTGTTTCTGCTTTCTGCTATCACGAGATGCCTGCGCCACGCCTGAGAGACGCGTAAACCTGACAGCGGGGAGGGGTGGGGGGGGGAGGGGAAAGCGGGGAGTCCCACGGGCAGTGAGCGCACCACTGCGTGCGCCGCGGCTCAGCGTTGGCCTAACCCTAAACCTAAGCAACGCTGAGCATTGGGGCCGTGCAGAGGGGAGGGGGGGGGCGGAGGGGAGGCGGGGGCAGTGCCGTGGCATTGCTCGAGCAACCGCCTCAGAGACCACCTGCGCGGCGCGCACGCGCGTGCACGCGGCGACGTCTAGCGCCGCTGTCTGCTGCTGCCGCGGTCGCTCTCGTCGCTGTAGCCCTCCGAGCTCTGCCCCTCGCGATCCGACTCGTCGTCGTCGGCGCCGCCGCCGCCGCCGCCGCCCCGGCCATCATCCTGCTGCCTCTGCTTCAGCTGCTGCTGCTGCTGCTGCTGCTGGTACTGATGATGCGGCTGCTGGTGGTGATGGTGGTGCTGCGGGTGCGCGCTGCCGCTGCTGCTGCCGGTGCCGCTGGTGCCTACTGCGCTCAGGCCACTCGCTGTTCCGCTGGTGGTGCCGCTGGCGGTGCCGCTGGCGGTGCCGCTGAAGCTGCTGCTGAGGGTGCCACCTGCCGCGGCGCCGCCGGCGTCGCCCCTCGCGCTGCCGCCGCTGCCGGTGCCGCTGCCGTTGCTGTCCTGTCGCAGCATGGCACCCGGCGTAAAGTACAGGTGCCCGGGTTGCTGCTGCGCCATCTGCTGCGGCGACGGCGAGGGGTAGCCGCTCCCCTGCGGCAGCATGTGCGCCGCCGCGGACCCCTGCTGCAGCGATGGCTGCTGCGCCAGCGCGTGCTGCTGCTGCTGCTGCTGCTGCGCGTGCAGGAGCGCCGCCTGGTGGTGCAGCGGCAGCGGCCCGCGGTGCTGCATGTGCGGCAGCGGCAGCGCGTGCAGCTGGTGCGGCAGCGGGCCCAGCGCGCCCGGCGTCAGCCGCGCGGCGACGGCGGCGGCAGCGGGCGACATGCCCATGGGGCCAAAGTCGTACAGCTGCCGTGCCGACGCCGCAGGGTCCTGCCGCTGCTGCTGCAGCGCGGCGGCCAGGTGCATCGGCGGCATGGGCATGCCGCCGTACGCGCCCATCGCCATCATCGCCTGCGGCGGCACCGGCGCCGAGTGGTGCCAGCAGTGCGCGAAGACCTGCCCGTTCGGCCCGCGCGCGACGGGGTTCTGGCACCCCCACTGCGCGCAGGCGAGCCCCGGCAGCGGCCCCATCACCGAGGGCGGGGCGCCCGCCGCCGCCGCCGCCGCCGCCGCGGCGGCGGCCATGCTCATGCCGTCGCTCACGCCCATGCGCGGCGGCGGCGGCAGGCCGTAGCCCATGGGGCCCACGGACTGCAGCGCGTGCGTCGGGCCCATGACCATGTGGTGCGGCGGCGGCGGCGGCAGGTGCGCCTGGCGGTGCACCATGGGCATCGCCGCCATGGCCATCTGCGGCGCCATCATGTGCGTGGTGACGGGGTGGTGCTGCGGAGGCGGAGCCGCGGGCGTGGGCGGCGTGGGCGCGGCGACGGCCACGGTGCTGCTGCTGCCGCGGTCACCGCCGCCGCCGCCGCCGCTGCTGGTGCTGCTGGCGCGGCTCACGTCCGCGGCGGCGGCGACGCTGTCCGCGATGAGCGCCATGCCGCGCTGCGCGTGCGCCGCGCAGCAGCGCGGCTTGCGCCCCGCAAAGCCGTGGGTGGGGCGCTCGGAGCAGCCGTGGAACTGGCAGCGGCGCGCCATGACGTCGACCATGTCAGGCGTCTTGTGCGCGAGGCAGAAGCGCGACTTGCCGCCGACGTAGCCGTACGTCGGGCGCTTGACGCAGCCCGCGACCTCGCAGCGGCGGTTGCGCACGTCGGACATGCCCTCCGTCTTGTGCGCGAGGCAGAAGCGCGGCCGCTCGCCCTCGTAGCCGTACGTCGGGCGCTTGTCGCAGCCGCCCTGCTCGCAGCGGCGGTTCTTGACGTCGACCATGCCGTCGCTGCGGTGCGCGAGGCAGAAGCGCGAGCGCTCGCCCTGGACGCCGTACGTGGGCCACTTGGTGCAGCCGTCGGACTCGCAGCGGCGGTTCTTGAGGTCGACCATGCCGTCCTCGCGGTGCACGCGGCAGACGATGGCCGTGCCGCCCACGTGCCCGTACGTGGGCAGGCGCTGGCACGTGTTGCACCTGCACCTCCGGTTCTTGACGTCGATCATGCCGTTGTCCTTGTGCATGGCGCAGTACATGGGGGGCTGGCCAGGGTGGCCGTAGGAGGGCCTCTTGGTGCACTTCTGCCACCTGCAACGAGGAATGAGATAATCCACCATGCCCTCTGCCTTGTGAGCGACGCAGTGGGTCGGCAGCGGCTCTGCCGATTCCGCCGTTCCCGCCCCCGCGCCTTCGGTCTGAGCGACGCCGAACACTGCACGCCGCTTGCAGGTGATTACTGCGCACTTCGAAAAGTGGTCCCCAGGAAGACCTCCTCGGTCTTCAGGTTCCGCATCATCCTGAGCACGAGGCCCCTTGCCCTCGCTGGCAGGGGCTCGCCGAGGTGCCCTGCTGCCTCCCCTTGCAGCGGCATCTGCTGCTTTCCCCTTCTCCTCTTCTAGATCGGAGTCATCGCCGTTATCCGAACCATACCCAGGAGAGGTGCCCCTGCTACTGCTCCGCTTCATGGAAGACCTAGGCAAGTCGCCGATCAGGGAGAAAGCCTGCTGTTGGTGTTGCTGTGGAATGTGATCTCCAGGCTGCGGTTGCTGGTGTGCTGCGCCGGAGTCTTCCCGCTCCCTCCCCGAAGGCCTGCCACTCACAGAGCCCCCTTGTCGTGCTGCTGCCGCCAACCCAGCTGCAGCAGTAGCTTCATTCAGGAGCCTCCAGTGATTGCTGCTGAGTGCAGCAGGCTGGTGCGGCTGGGGAGGCTCCTCCCTGGAACTGTGCTGTGGCTCCCTCCTCCTCTTCATGAGATGTGGTGGCCCTTCGTCATGTTGTAGCCGGCCTAGTCTCGCTCTCGCTGGTCTCTCCGAGTTGCACGCCCTCAAGCTGATTGCTACAGATAGGAACAAAATTATTCTGTGGAGGATGACATCATACGCGTGAAAGGTCGCTCTGAGGGGTCACAGTCCGTATAAGCTATATGTGTCTAGTAAACTCAAGTCGACCAGTGCCCAAGTAGCCGCCGCCAACAGGCTAGCGCGCGGGTCCTGGCGCAGCTGCGCAGCCAGCGTGCGTCCGGGGCAATGGCGTGGATGAGCGTGCCACCCGCTGCCAATGACCGCCCGGGTGCGGCGCCCATGTCCAGTATGGCAGCAGCCACGATGATTATGGTTGCGATCTTTATAGACGGTTGGGGCATACAGGGCGAGGTGTGCCCATGGCGGTGCAGTGACGTGAGCCCCACCTCCACGCATGCGATCAGCTGCCCCAGCCAGCACATACGGGGGCACAACGCGACACACACTGCCCAAAAGCGGTGCCTACAGCGCATCTTGAGACAGCACCATGTCTCTATTGTCCGCAATGAGGACGCTAGCGTCTTCAAGGTACCGGGGTATCGGGCGGACACAGTCATTGACCCAGGGTGTCTGCACTTTAGCAGTGCATACCGTAACAAGGGAATAGTGCTAGACACAAGTGTGCGCGCACCCACAGCGAGCTCGTACCTGACAGGCAAAACAAATGCCTCGAACACGGACGGCTATGCTGCTGGGGTGGGGGAGGACGCGAAGGTCAAGCACCACACCGGCACCTTGACGTCATCTTGGGCTTTTGTGCCATTCGTGCAGGAGTCGTACGGACGGCTGGGCAAGCAGACAAGCCTTTTTGTTAAGGAGTTGGCAATGCACTCAGCACTGTGCTCAGGGGGGGGGAAGGCAGATGTGTTACGCAAGGCCGGGTTAGCTAAGCGTCAGATCCACATTGAGCTGAGCATATCGCTGGCGCGGGAGTTGGCGGAGCGCGTCATGGCATACACACGTGGAGCGCGAATGCTGGGCTGTGTTGCGGCGCCGGTATCCAAACTCCTAGGGCACAGCGCAGACTAGGCTGCTGCGTTGACGCAAGCTTTTCGATTGCATAGGCAACCCGGCCTCCCTTGGGCCTTTATAAATACAAGTCCATACGTGCCCAAGTAGGCGCAATTGGACTCGTAGGGGGTCACGAGTATTAATGCGTAGGTTCTGGGACACTCTGACGTCATGTTGGCACCTACGATGACATGGCTTGTGTTCCTTGAGAACTGGGTTCTCTAGCCCTACATGTAGGCTGCGAGGCGAGACGAGCAGGAACACGGTAGAATCAGGGCGCCGCCAGTGCCTGCCGCCTGCCACCGCATCGTGCACATGTTGCAGGTACACACACACCATCAAAGATACATGCACTGAAACTAACTTCCCCACACACAGTAGATGCCAGGCATTCTGACGCACACACACTGAGGCACAGGCTTGCCTCTTGCCTCTGCGTGCCTACTGCTGATACAGTGCTGTGTCCGTGGTCTCTGCCTGCTGGTGTCTGCGCGTAGGATAGGACGACTTCTGACCCAGTCGACCACGCAGCACACAAGCAACCGAAAGCACAGCGCAATTTGCCTTGCCGCTAATGTTCACCAGTTAGTCAGCATAGAGCAGTGAGCAGCGAGGGCAGCATAGAGATGAGGTGAATCACAATCTATACCTCATTGAATGCACCTGGTAGCCCAGTGGCAACAACGTTGAGGTGAATACACGCGCTAGTGCGTCGCGCGAAGCGACTTGAACCTTGCTCTGGTAACTGATTGCAGGCCAGGTTGCCTAAGCAAGGAATGATTAGTCAGTGTTCTAACCCAGTAAGGGCACCAACAGAGGGGCTCTGTGTTCACATCACGTGCAGGCCCCTCTCTTACCACTTGATGACTCACTCACCACATCGAAGGCACTTGTTGCCTTTATTGAATGCTTCTCCGGATATTATTCCCTTACAGCTAAGTGATGGCGCAACACATGCTCTACTCATTCGAAATCCATAGCTAACGCTGTCCCTGCTCATCAGAAGTCACTTTGCAACCCCCACTGTTCAGCGGTGATTGCCAGCCAACGCAGAGGGGTGCAGAGGCAGACAGAGCGGCCTTGAGGGGATGGGCATGAGGGTGTTGAACGTTACGTTGTCCAGAGTGGCCCAGTGGCAGCCCATGAGTGGATGAGTTCAGGGATGAACCCAGTGCAAGTACCGCAAACGACGTTTGTTATAATTTGCAGTTGATGTTCCGAGAGAACATGACCGGCATCTCCAGCCCCCCAGGTTTGACAGGCCAATGGCAACTGATGCACATGGCAACAGACTATACAAGTGCAGCGTCCAAAAGCGCTTGTACCTCAACACTATAAATGGACTTGCTGATTGAATAAGCCCAAACGTACAATACAGGTTATCCACCTGCACAGCTGCGTGTTGAGGGGCTTTCAAGGTGTTGTGGTTTCAATAGGCGACAAAATGGCATTGGCAATTGCGTTTTGGCAGTACAAATGGACAAGCTTCAACATCTTGCCCTTCCAGCCGCACAGCATGGGTTAAAGCCCACGTATATACATGTGCAGCAAGCATAGTGATTTCGCCCCTCAAACGAACGTAAATAAAGCACAGCAAGCATAGCCAACAGGAGAACCATGTACCAGTTGACGGTCAGAGTGATCCGTGATTGCACTGTGCTACCCAGCAGCTCTGCGCCATGCACGAGGCGCACGCGCCATGCTGTGAGATTGAGCCAGATCAGGGCTACACAACGCCTAGACATTGCCAGCCTTGGCGCAACTGGAGTTCAGGTTTGAGGCCCGGCGCAACCAGTTGCGCCATGGCGCAATGTGTATTAAGGTCTACGGTGCTTTTACAATTATTGTGAAGCTCTCGTGCATGATGCTTACCCCTCATGCATGATGCTCATCTACTTGGGCTGGGGTCAGCCTGAGGGTTGGGGTTATGCTCACCCTACATCTGGGACCAGTCCTAGTTCTAACCCCAAGTCAAGATTAGTGAATAAACTCATGAGTACAAGTACTCGCGAGCAAGGTCGCGAGATGCGCCAGATGCGCCATGAGCCACTTGGCTGACAGCTGACGCGAGTGGCGCTACAAGCTGGCTCAACCTTAAGTTGAGTCTGGGCACTAGCCTACGCGCCCTAAACAACAGTGCAGGTAGTGGGAGGTGACGCATCGTCAACATGATGGCACTAATGCTGCCTGGCGGCATGCACCTAGCTTGCTTGCCTGCAGGTAGGTGTAACGATGATTTTTGTGGCTCTCCTTTAGAAACCACAACGTCCGTTTCCAGTGGCTTCTCGAAGCACTCCAATATATGGCTGTATGCCGAAAATGCGAGCATTACTTTCGTCATCGACACCAAGGCCCAAGGTGTCATCAACAAGTACAGGCCTAGCGTCACCATTGGCGGCATTGCGCTACGACTAGTGGTACTGGTACTTTGATTCATCTCCACTTGCAGCTGATAATGTTGTAACAAAGCGGATGCCAAAGTGACCCCCCGCCTAGCACAACCTATGCAATGTGTCTTTGTCAATGAGCACGTTGTGCTGCGCAGAGAGACCACTGAAACTAGCACTGGTATCAGCAGTAGGCACGCAGAGGCAAGCACGCAGAGGCAAGCCTGTGCCTCAGCGTCGTCAGTGTGTGTGAGTCAGAATGCCTGGCATCTACTGCGTGTGGGGAAGTTAGTTTCAGTGCATGTACCTTTGATGGTGTGTGTGTACCTGCAACATGTGCACGATGCGGTGGCAGGCGGCAGGCACTGGCGGCGCCCTGATTCTACCGCGTTCCTGCTCGTCTCGCCTCGCAGCCTACATGTAGGGCTAGAGAACCCAGTTCTCAAGGAACACAAGCCATGTCATTGTAGGTGCCAACATGACGTCAGAGTGTCCCAGAACCTACGCACTAACACTCGTGACCCCCTACGAGTCCAATTGCGCCTACTTGGGCACTGGTCGACTTGAGTTTACTAGACACATATAGCTTATACGGACTGTGACCCCTCAGAGCGACCTTTCACGCGTATGATGTCATCCTCCACAGAATAATTTTGTTCCCAGCTGTAGCAATCAGCTTGAGGGTGTGCAACTCATACAGAGAGACCAGCGAGAGCGAGACTAGGCCGGCTACTACAGCCAGTCATGACGCAGGGCCACCACATCTCATGAAGAGGAGGAGGGAACCAGTTTGAAGCATGTGTCATTCGTCTTGCTCCATATCTACATCGACCTCCTGCTTCAGCGGTGCGCGCGGCGGCGGTCGCGGACGCGCGAGCGGCGGCGGCGCGCTCCCGCCGCCGCCGCTGCCGCGCGCTCTGCCTCCGTTGACGTGCGCAGCGGCTGTCGCAGGCGCGGCCGCCTCCTGCTCCTCCACCTTGATGCGCGTGCCCAGCGGCGCCTGCTGCGCAAGCCGCTGCTCATGGAGGTCTTCGAAGTTGGGGGCGCACACGAGACGCCGAGTAACCTGCACCCCAGCGGCAGTTGCCGACAAGGAGGGGGGGGGGGGGGGGGGGGGGGAGGCACGATGCTCAGCAGTGTCGCGCAGGCGGTGGACTCGGTGGGGGTTATTAGGGTCACCGGTCAAATTCAACCCCACAGTGAATCCTCTGCTTTGTGACGATGAGCGCCTCGGCAGAGGCCGCAGCGTCTGATGGGTAGTATCTCGTTGAGCACTGCCGCAGACTGTTATAAAGCCAGAGAGACCCTCAGGCTACTCCCGTCTCATCTGCCGCGCGCGAGTGTGAATGCTGCGGGAGACAGCGGCGCACCGAAGCCTGTGCTCGCGCAGGCATTGCAATGCCTGCCCCCCTGGCCGTGGGAACCTATCAGAGGTTGGGTGAGCCTTCACGCACGACGCACGAGCAGCACTGGAGCAGCACCGCAAGCAGCTCTGAAGCGCATCGCAAGTAGTCGCTCATTGGCAACAGCACCGCTGGAATGGCTCCTTCCTGCGCAAAACAGTGAGCAGCGATGACGGACGCGCAGAGGCGTGCAACGGCGGCCGTTCTGCATGCGAGCGCCCCTCACCTGCCCGAACATGCTCATGGTCTTCTGCTTGGGGTTGACGCACGTGAGCTCCTCCACAAAGTGGCACGGCATGCCTGCAGAGACGTCCAGCGCGACGCCGGCCAGCAGCAGCTGCACCGTGCCGGACCTGCGTATTTGCAGCTGAGGGGGGGGGCAGCGGCGCAGCACGAGGGGGGGAGGGGAGGGGGGGGGGCGCTGAGCAATGCTGGAATGAATCGTGCAGCTGCCCGGGCTTGGCGGGGGGAGTGTAGAAGCCATTGCAGCAGTCAACGGGCGCGCCTGTGCAGGGTCATCCGCAGCGAGTATGCGATGGAGCACTTGCAGTGTTTCTTTACATCACACCTTGGAGCAACGATCACACAGGGCAGTCGCATATGCCGATGCGCACTTCAGCGACTCACACAGATGCTGCGGGCGTGGCGCTTGGCGAATAGGGCGCTGGTGTCCGCATGCACGGGTGAGGTACTGCGGCAGATGCCAGCGCATGAGCGTGGGCCTCAAAACAGATCTGTACATGCTAGCAGTCGTAGGGCTGCGCTTTAGCGCCGCATGCTCTTCAATCCGCGAGCGCCGCAGGCAAACAGTGCGTACACATGTACGAGCTCGCATGCGCGCGGCACAGCAGCACAATTGGCAACCATGCCATAACTGCCGTAACTGTAGCACACGACCACGAGCAGCTAGCGCCCCATGCTACCTAGTGCGCAGTGCTGCAGGGGGCGCTTTGCAGGCTCCCAGGAGAAAGCACGCGTTTCTCACGGGCAGTTTCAAGACGGCTCGGCTTGCGGCCTCAGCGTGCCAGAGACCCACGTCTGGATGCGCTAGAAAGCAGCGCCCAACAGATGCTTACGAGGCACACACACAGCAGCTATGTGCATCACTGCCCTCTGCACGTAATGCCGGCATCACCTCGACCGCGTCCTAAAGCCTCCCGACCAAACGCGACGTGCAAAGCAAGGTAAATGGCGCGCGCTGCATGCATGGTCTCCTAGCGAAGACCCTGCTCCACAAAATACAGAAGCTCACCTTGCCAATGCGCCCCGGGAGCATGGTGGTCAGGCTGTTGTCGTAGCCGGGCGACCCGCTGGTGCGTCACGCGGGCGTTTTGACGAAGCCAGGATAGTGCAGGTTGCGGCCATGCAAAGACAGACCGAGCGGCGAGTAGGGTTGCAAGGACATCAGTCAGGCGCCTTTGCGCAGGCTCAGGCAAGAGTGGCGAGCAGAGCGCTCAATCAGCAACGCTACTTGAAGTTGCATGTGCCGCAATAAAACACAACCACCATATGCAAGAGCAGCAAGCAGTCTGACGCCGTCAGGGGGCGCTCAAGCTCGTCCTGCTATGGCGTGTGTGCGCACGGCACCAGCGCTACTGAGTAGGCCTGCACGCCACGATACCACCATACGACTAGGCACATACTTCACAAGCAGGTAACAACGCCATCCATTGAAAACCAGTCCGAAGAGACATCGGCAAGCCAATGAGGAAGGATCTGCGAGTCATGACACCATACATCATGGAACCTTGACCAACAAGCATTGCGATCCACTGACTCCGCCCCTGCTGCCACCAGTTGTGGGTGTGACGCTCCTGTCCCATACTTGAACTTGCTGAACGCACCACCGCCCACTACGGGTTTACAAGGGCCCATACGAGTATGTATGGGGCGATTGGGGGGGGGCGAATGAAATGTCGTCAGCATACTCGAATGCCATCTTCTATTGTCGTTTGGGCACATGATGCGTGACGCCACTCCTGCTCTGGGGATGAATGTGCATTCTGCCGCAACGAACGCACCGCACAAATGAACGAGCTACACCCGACCTTCCCAGATGTGCACTCTGGGCCCACTGACTCAGGAGCCACACTCGTCGGGCCTGCAACTCACTCGTGCATTGTTGCACGGCGCCGCTGTCAGCTGCACCCACTGCGCCCCTTGCGCCGCCCCTGTATCCTTGCTGCTGAGCCGTGAGCACGGCCAGCTCGCGCTGATGACACTGCTTGCCTGGCCCCCGACCCTACGGCCTGACTATGGCACGCACGCGTCGCACCGCGGCCCCCATACTCTGTACGACTTGCGCCGTTCGCACTTGTCAGCTACTGGATGTGCTCACACAGCGATGCGGGGAACTCACTCTGCCTCGCCAGATGTGTCCGCAGCAGCCTTTGCGCCCTGCGCGCGCGTGCCGCCCACTGCGCCGTGCGTGCCGCCGCCGCCGCCGTCGCCGCCGCCATCGGTCGGCTGCGACGGGTGCTCCATGCTCTCCGGGAACACGCGCGGCAGCGCCGTCGGCAGCTGCACAAAGAAGATGCCCTCGTCCTCCTCCGCTTGCAGAGCGGCGGCGTCCTGCGCGGCGAAGGGCGCGGGGCGACGGGCGCGAAGGCGGGCGGGCGTGAGCGCCGCGTGATGCGTGGGTGGACGGAGAATGAAACTGCGACAGGCTAAGGTGCTTGTTCTGCGTCTGAAGCCGCGGCTGTATGCATCGTATAAATGTATGTAGCAACAATGAGGCGTTGCGCCGAGTGGAGTGGGACATTGAATGCCATCGCAACAGGATGCAGTGGAGCGGCTTAATGAAGTTGACATATCTTGACGCGTCCGCGTAGCGCTGCAGGCTGAGTCGCTACCAGCACGCTTTATTGCAGACATGTGCCGCACTGAGCATCACCCCTCGTGTTCAAAGCGGGAAAGCGCGTGCCGCGTGCGCCATCTCTGGCTGGCTCCAGACGCCATGATCATTGACGTGCTCACAGCGGGTGCTGCGGAGGCAGTCAAGCAGGGGCCAACCCTCTACAGGCCCTGTGCCTCTATATGAGCATTAAAGCGCGCCCGCCGACCACGGCACCAGCGTCCACGCCAGTGACTCTCCTACAAGACCATGTGCTTCGCAATCACGGCGCGCACTCACATGGGGCCGCGCGAAGAGGTCCTCCGGCCGGACGGCCGTGTTCTTGCTGAAGGGGATGACGATGGGCCGCAGCACGTCGTGCGGTTGGAACGCGTTGCCGAGCACCTGCGCGCAAGGCCCGGGTCGACACGGTCTGTGAGGCAGCGGCTCGAACGCGCTGTGTGAACCACGGCGTGCAGCCGACGTCATCTCGATGTGATGGCGGCGTAGCGAGCACTTCAGCATGACATGCGCTTTCATGGCCGGCGGGAGATTCCACCAGCAGCTTCTCAGCATTCTGTCTGTCGTCATCTGCAAAGCACCTCTGCTGCGTGCTGCTGGCATATACACCCCCAACAGCTCGCTGCCCGCTGCAACGCTGGAAAACATTGCGAGCGTAAATTGCAGGCATAATTTGAAGGGATTGCGCATCAATCGTTCTGCTAGCCAATACCATATTCTCCAGCAGCTTCTGACCACGTCAGGCACACTGAAACTTGCACACAATTCACATCGAAAGACGGGGTTATTGGGCGGTGACGGCGGTGGCGCGCTGCTCTTATGGCGCTACGTGAGCGGGCGATGAACTCGCTGTCCTGCAAGTGCCAGGCACATGGCGCGTCCTCGGTGTCCTCTCACTACAAAAGACTGCTGCGGTGCGCCCGAGACACAGCACTCCAATCGACCCTGCCCGAGCGCTGACGCGCCGCCAGCAATGAGCATCGCCTCATGTCATGCGCACACCCCGGCCCATCCTCTCAGCGCGCCGCGCCAAAAAACCGTCGCCGCAGTGCAGCGCGCCGCCAGACCCGCTGCCGCGCAGCGCTGGCGCAGCGCGCGCCCTCGCAGCAGCGCTCACCGCACTCAGCAGCGCTCACCTTCATGGTCGCCGCGCGGCCCGCGCCGCCGTCCAGGTCCGTCATGCCGATGTCGTCGTCGTCGTCGACAAAGTCGTCGTCCGCCTTGTCGAGCTTGTCCTCCCATTCGCCACCGCTCTTGTCGTCCATGGCTGCGGTGCCCCCGGGCTCTGTGGAGCCGCCCTTGGCCTCCTCCGCGCCGCCGCCGCCGCCGTCGCCGCCGCCAGCGACGGCCTCTGCCTTGACGGCGGCGGTGCGCTGCGCGTGGTGTGCGTTTGCGGCGGCGCCGAGTGCATGGTCGCAGGGGGCGAGCGGCGTCGCGGTGAGGATGCTGCCGGGAGCGGCGTCGATTGGCACACGCGCGTACGAAGTGGTGAAGGCGTAAGGGAAGTTGAGGGCCTAGCGATGGCCTGCGCCTGCGCAGCAGCTGGCTGTTTTGGACGACCACGCCGTGAGACAGGGCGCTGTGCACTGTAGCTGGCAGAACAGTTGCCACAAGCGAGTTGATGCAAAGCAGGAGTGCTTTCAAATGTGCTCTTCTAATGTGCTGGGCTGAAAAGTGTGCCGCAGGCGGGTGGGTACAGCATTGTACATTGCAAGCTGCTCCCACCAGCAGCAGCAGCAGCAGCGCCAACCGCTGCTGCTGCTTCAGATACATCCCAGTTATAATCCCCATCACTACTACTGCTCAGCCATTGCCCATATCGTGTGACCAGCAGTCTGAAGTGTTTTGCAACTGTGTTGCGGGGCTTGTAAATGCCGTTTCAGAGGCAGGAGGTTGCTAATTGGCGAATCGCCAACGCGAAGTCGAACAGTCCGTCAGAAACCATTCCTAAGTCAGAATCGCCTGCCCACCTGCTATTTCAGGTTGGTGACTGTCATGATGTCGATGGCAGTCAAGATGTTCTTGAGTGCATGCACGTCTATTGCTCAGCCAGTGAGTCTGTAGGCTTCTGCAGACTAGGCGCCGCCAACAACCACGTGCTACCGTCTCAAGGTACGCGTCGCACGCAGAGGTCGTGCGTGCTCTGACCATGACCACCGCCGTGGAGTACCGTTCACCACCGCCATGGAGCAGCACCGCTCAGCACCGCCATGCCCATAGGTCTCACGAACAGCAGCGGTGTCAGAGCACTAACACGCCTCGTTTCGCCCTTTTGTACAATCTTATGCTTGCATGCGCCACACACACACACCCGCCGCGCACAGCCCCGTCCCCGCACAGCTCACCGCGGCCGCCTCCCCTGCGTGTGACAGAAGAATACTTGCATGCGCCGCTGTCTACCAGACAGACAGCTCACCGCGGCCGCCTCGCCTGCGTGCGACACAATACTTGCACGCACCGCTGTCCACCAAACAGACAGCTCACCGCGGCCGCCTCGCGCTCCGCCTGCCTGCGCTCGTCGCGCGCGATCACGCGCGAGATGTCCGCCTCGCTGGCGGGCCCCGCGTCTCCGCCGCCGCCCGCCTCGAAGAACGCGCGGCCCATCACCACCGGCGCACGCCCCCGGCCGCGCCCCCTGCCATCGCCAAATCCCCCCCTGTCCCCCCGCCCCCGACCTCTGTCGCCTCTGCCGCGGCCGTGCCTGCCGCCTCCCCTGCCGCCCTGGTCTACGGCTTCAGGCCGCTGTCGGGCCGTGTCCGACTTCGCCTCTGCAGGCGCCGTGCGCGCTGGCGGAGCCTTGGGTTTGAACTGCAAATGAGAAAGGCAAGTGCGGAGTGAGCACGGCTGTGGCAGCAGCAGTGGCAGCATTGGAGCTGAGCTGGGCTGTGTGCCATGCTACAGACGAGGATTGTCCAGCAATTCAGATATCTCTTACTTACAGGACTAGACACACGCTTTGCGTCGGACTAGCACAGAAACGACAGAGAGACATAGTCGGACTGGATCCAAAGTTGGCCTACGTGAACAACATGAATTTTTTCGTATGCATTCGAATGCAGGTGTGCGAGGCCTGCCGAGACGAGATCCTGACCTTCCTTCTGGGGGGCTCTCCGCCCCGGCCTGGACCGCTCCCGTCCGCCGACATGGCGGCAGGTCAAGGTCAGCTTCACCAACTGGTGTAAACTTCAAGTTACTAAGTTTGCACCTGTCGAGTCGACCCACACCTCCCTGTGCAGCCCTGCCCTCAACTGAGAACACTCACTGCCTTTGCGAGGGCAACACAATCAAAGATGCAGAGAGACACACGGTCGCGGAAGAACTTCACATTTGAACTCTCCCAAGAGGAGGTAACCGTTTGACTAATATGCGCAGGGAGCTTCTTGCACCTGACAAACCAGGGTGATCACCGCTGCTGCAGGAAAGCAGACAAACGCAGGGTTACGTTGGCGGCTGGCAGGCTCCTGCCGTGCTTTGCCGCAGGGAACGATAACGACATGGAGGACGATGGCTCCTTCGTCGGAGTCAACCCTCTGCCTCTAATGATGCGGGACCAGCCTCCTAGCACGCCTGGGCCACAGGCATTCACACCCAAGACACAAAGGCGCAGCATCAGTGAGTCATCGCCCAAGCCCTCTCCTCTTCCCTCGCAACTGTTGGCGCTGTGGCCGGACTCTGGATCCTCTCCTCGGGTGCCTTCGACAAACTCCAAATGGATCGTGACAATAGACAGCGCGGTCATGAGCGGGACCACCGATGACATCCGGGTAGCGGCTCAGATGGCCAACAACGGTGCTGGCGGCGCCCCTGGTGCGCCCACCATAGCCACTTCGTTCCTGACCCTGCCGCAAGTCACTCCATCTAGGAGGCGCGGCTCGCTGCCCACGGAGGGATGGGGGGAGCCTTTTGAGATCCCTCTGCGCGATGAAGACAGCGGCCACTGCCAGATAACCCTGGAGGCCATCAGAATGGTGAAGGGCGAGAACGGCACTGTGACGCCACAGCATTTCGCCAAAACGAAGTGAGTGAGTGCTCGCTTCATGCGCAGTACTATGCACGCGTACGCCCTCGCGCTTGCCATCGCCTCGTCGACTGACTGCGCACCACCACAACTCGCTGGCCAAGAACGCCTGACGCACTCTGATTTGGTACGTTTGCACTCGGTGTCCTGCGTACGTGCCAGCATCTCGCTGACTCCCGACCTCAGGCAGATGAAGGCGGACATGTTTGGCAAGGTCAACAACAAGGTGCGTGTGCTGCACTTCATATGCCTCTGCAACGTGCTCAGCGTAAGTATACCAGCAGGCTCAAATGTCGTTTTTTCCGCTCCAAGGGTCTCGCTTTTCTGATTGAGGTGTAAGCGGCCATGTGCAGTCAGTGTCTGCCTGCAAATGCGACTGTGGCAATCGATTCCTGTGGGAATAGTTGTGCAATGCGCACCTGTGGCAATCGACGTGATGTGAGCAAATCCTCTCAGGCTCCACGTTATGGTCATTTCTATGCCATTCACACAAGCCAATGCTTGTCAAATGCCGTTCTGAAACAGAAGTCAGCACCACAACAAAGTTGGTGATGATAACACTGGTCTGAAAACTGTGCATGTTTGCTCTCCTTGCGCCAGGGGGCGCCTAAGAAGCTGGTCACGCTGTCGCTGACCCTGGAGTTGTTCAAGGGCCAGGCCGCCGCGAAAAACAGGGTAAGTCAGTGGTCCATACCGCTCAACACGTCTAGCCATCCGAAGGCGATGCCCACCAGTACACGCGTCCATGACGATATCAGTGATGCCACAGGGCAGCACATGCGAAGGCTATGTGCTGAGAGCATCGGTGTCCTTCCGGATGTGGTGTTTCTGCCCATCATGCAACTCGGCATACTACATGATTGACTTGACCAATGAACGTCCATGCGCGCTCTGATGAACTCAGGAGACTGACTGAAGGAGCGCTGCTCTGCGTGCGGGACATCTAGCGAAACCACACAATCGGACGCTATCACCTGCGCTAACAACACCTGCTCTCCCGGTGCCATGCTCAGTGCTCATACCCACCGCCGCCCGCGCTTCTCCGTCCAACGCCGTACCACGCTCCCTCCGCAGTCGCCGCGCGCGGGCCGCGGCAAGCTCTTCGGCGCGCTGGAGGGCGCCCTGGAGCTGGATGAGGACGGACACCCCGTGGGCTCAGGCGGCGCGCCTACGAGCCCGCCCACGCCGGCGCTGCGCCCCGAGAGCCCCGTCTTTTCGGGGGGGGAGGTGCCTCTTTCGTCGAGGGGCGCGGTGGCGGCGGCGGCGGCAGCGGCGGCGGCGGCGACGGCGACGGCGCACAGGGCGGCGCCTGCGCGCAGGGCGGTGCCCGCCAAGAAGCTGCTGCTGACGACGCTGTGCCTGGCGCTGGGGGGGCTGTGGTGAGTGGGTGGGGGCGCCACGCTGCAGAGGGGGGGAGGGCGGGGGCGTCACGCCCGCGCGGGCTGGGGTGGCCGTTGTTGGCAAGCGCGTCTTTGTGACGCGCGCGCAGTCGTGGGAGCGTGCTGTGCCCATCAATGCCGCAAAGCACCAGTTGCAGGCCCGCCACGCGCGCGCCGCAGCCATGTGATATGGCGCTCAGCGCTGAGGGCAGGGCGTGCATAGAAACAATCAACAGCTCGTGCCGCCACAGCCTGTGGACGCACTCACTGATCCACTGAGATGGGCCAAAAGGCGACCCCGATGAGGTCGGCAATCCAGCATTCTGCTCCGCCAGGACGGACGCTAGCATTCTACGAACCGATGCTGCCAGCAGCAACGCTGCTCCGCACCTCATCCATCGCCCATTGCCCTGCAACCGATCGCGTTGCTCAAAGCGACGTGCCCCCCCCCCCCCCCCCCCCCTTGCCGCATGCGCCGCAGCACCATCCTCAGCTACGGCGGCGGCAAGGCTGCTGCCCCCCCCCCCCCCGGGCCCGAGCCGATCAAGCTGAGCCCTGGCGCAGTGATGCGGCCTGGCGACAGAGTGGCGTCCGCGTCCCACTTCCTGGAGCTGCGCGGCGACGGTAACCTGGTAGTGGGCGTCAACGCCGTGGCGGCGGGCGCCGGCGACGCGCAGAGCGGAGCCGCTGCGGCGCCCCTGGTGAGTGGTAATGAGTGGCCGGTGAGAGCAGCGGCGCCGCAGCGGCTGTCACTGCACGGCGGGCGTCGCGGCGGGGTGCGAGGCGGCGAGCGGCGCTGCGCGGCGTGCTTGGCTGGATGTGTTACGAGATGACATGCGGTTGCGCCATACAATACTTCGAAGTATGTGTATTCCGCCTCAGTTCAACTGTCGTGGTTTGCTGCGCAAAAGCGTACTTCTGAAGACGAGAGGTTCTGGCGCTGCCTCTTCCTGCACGCAGCGCAAAAGCTCACGCCTGGCTCTCCTGGTTCAGCTCCACGGCAACGCAGGCGTGGATTCCCGCACCACAAGTTCAAGCAATAAGTTCAAGTACCACATCTATTACTCCACACCCGCACACCCCTGAACGCCCCGCTTTGATGAACTGCTCCCGCTTTGATGAATTGCACTTCTCTCAAGTCGCCTGCACTTGCTGCAGCAGTTCACACTAGGCTGCTCCCTGTCTGCTGCCGCGCGCGCGCAGGTGTGGGAGTCGCGCACGGCATGCGGCAAGTGCGAGGCGCGCGTGACCAAGTCGGGAGAAGTGAGTTCCATTCACAGTACGCAGCAGTGCTCATCAGCGCCGTGCACCGCCAATTGCTGCTTGCCGCATTGTGGCGCAAGGCGTGCTCTCCGCATACAGAGTTAGGGTTACTAGTAGGGTGAGGGTTAGGGTCAGGTCAGCAGCCGGTGGTGCTGTACCGGATGGCCCGGCTAGACACAGGCCAGCTTGCTCTTGCCTGGCATTGCTGTCAGAATGCTGAGCTGCTGCTGTTGCTGGTCGCAGATGACGCCCAGCGGCCAGCGCAAGTGACCTCATCATGCCATGCGTGCACGCTAGCAGGCGTGGTTGTGAACGCGCGCAATGGCAGTGTGTCGCTGACCGGAGTGCGGGTCCGCGCGTGACAAGTTCAAGTTCATAGGACATGGTGGTAGTTGTGACCACGCATGTTGCTGATGTCATCTTAATTGACGGTGACGCGTACGCACACATCTGCATGATCTCGTACCGCAACATGTCAATGAGTACCATACAGTATAGTGCTCACTGATCAAGTATGGTCCATACTTGATGAGATTTGCAGCCATCGCGGTACGCTGCGCTGACGTGAGAAGCGGGAGGCGTGAATCTTGCCCCCACCCAACCGATCACCGTCGCTGACCACGAGCTGCCGCCTCTCGTGCGCGCGCTCTCCGCGCAGATCGTGCTGCTGCGCCACAGGTTCTTCGCCGTGGGGCGCTACAGGCTCGGACAGCACCCCCTGCCCGACGTCCTGCGCTTCGTGCGCGACCCCCAGCCCAAGTCCATGACCATCGCTTCGTCATAGACGACTCAACGATCGAGCGCGTGCGCACGGGCTGCGGCCGACAAGCGCGCGCGCTCGCGGGCTCACTGCCGCCGCTGCCGCTGATGGCTGCCGTCGGCGCGTCGCGTCGTGCGCGTCGTGTCGCCAGCGCGCGCGGCGCGGCGTCCGTAGCTGACACGCGACTCAGCGCCGGCGCGCGAAAGGATGCGGCGCGTGTACGCGCGCGCGTGTGTGCCGTCGCCGCGCGCGTCCCCAGCGCCGCGCTGATAGATACCGCACACCGAAAAGCGACGCCATGTAAGAAAGAACATCGGACTTGTGGGCGGGGACTGCAACGACAAACCCTTCAGAGCGCAAAAGAGTTCGACCCCCATGCGTTTTGGTGAGGCGCTGTCAAGGAGAAAATGAAAGCGGGCCAGGGTCGTGAGAGCGGTCCCTGACAGTGTGTCAGTGTGGAAGCAAGCGCCCTGGAATTTCTGGAATATTGTGCGACGGGCGAGCATGCGGGGCGGTCCAGCCACGCCCAGGTGCCACGGCACTCTCAATCACGGGCGCCTCGTCTTGCTGCGCATCCTGGAGTCAGTGCTCTGTGTGTTTTTGTAATACAATTGGCCGGGTTTGAGTGCTGCGCAATTGCTGCTGAAATCAAGTTTCTGCTGGAGGTCTGCCAGGGGCTTCACTGTGCTTTCATTCGCAATGGCCTCATGAGGACGAGATTGTGGTCAAATTGTTGGATGTGGGTATGTGCTGATGTGCAGGCGAATACATGCCTTGCGCACTGTATTATTGCCTGGTAAGCACAGCTCAACTAACATGGCGAATGAGGACCACGCTCTCTCAGCTCTCAGTATATTCTTGTCATGGGGGGAATGGCCCTCATTGGCCACTTCAGTGCAACAACGCCCACACGCACTATCAACAACGGGAATGTTTGGTCTTTCTTGTGTTAGTGTCAGGTATGGTATGCTGAGCAGCCTCAGCTCATCACCGAAAGATGTGCACATGACCAGCTGCAGTTATGTGGGCCCAGGTGTTGTCGATACAACGCATCTCGGTACCTGTACGACTAGGCGCATAGTTACCTTAAGTCCGCATGGTTCACACCAGGGTTGACATGTTACGTGGTGGTATATTCAGCTCTGTCCAAGCCGTGCAATGCTGCCCCGTGCCGCAGCGCGCATGAAGGGTGGGGGTGCGTTGAGGTAGACCTCTGTTGCATGGCCATGATGTGCACATTTGCCCACACGTGCGTATGGTCATTCATGAGGTTGAGCATGTGACATGTCAAGCAAGCCAAGCACAATGTCAGATGCATGCCCTGCCGCAAGATGCCAGGCGTGTCCCTTCCACGTGTGACTCTGCTGCTACGGGCATCGCATGTTGATGTTGATGTGTGGACGTTGCAGCATATGCCAGTCCACAACACATGCTGAACAAAGATTGAAGCCACCAAGGAGAAGGGTGTGGTGCTTGTTTGTGCCTCGTCTATTACGAAGAGACTGCAGCAGATGACAGAGCTTCAGGTCGTCTAGCAGCGCATGCTGGGTTTTGTGCCCGCATTGCGGTGCAGCAGCTGGTGCAGCCGGCGGTCATGATTGTGACGGGCAAGCGTACTCCCGCATATACTGACGTGCCATTCCAGCATATGCACATGGCAAGTACATGGCACCATCGGTCGCGGTTGACGTCTGCTGTTTCTACTTGGGTGTACTTCAAGTGCACGACCTGCGGCACTTGGCAGCACAGCGAACTGCATTGAGCAGCAGCGCGCCTGCCTGGCTGCGCGGGCGACGCGCCTCGTGCGTCGAGCACTGCTGCTGCATCCGCATCAGCGCTCAGCGAGCCGCATCGAGCAGCAACAGCGCCTACGCAGCTGGCTGCGGCGCAGGTGACGTGCCCCGTGCGTCGAGCACTGCTGCTGCATCCGCATCAGCGCTCAGCGGGCCGCATCGAGCAGCAACGCGGCTGCACGGGTGACGTGCCCCATGCGTCGCGCGCTGCTGCTGCGTCCGCATCAGTGCTCAACCCGAGTAAGTAGGTATATATCAGTACGTGTCGTCCTTGAGGCACTGGCGCATCATGAGCTGCGCGACGTCCGCGCCGCAGTTGTCCAGGTCCTCGCGGTGCCTGCGACATGAGTCGGTGTCTGCCTCCTCCATGACGCACGACCGCCACTGCGCGCGCGGCCGAGACACCGGCGGTGGCAGGGGCAGCAGGGCGAAAGTGGGCTGTCAGCTGTCGTCAGGCGAAGTATGTTCAGACGCTGCGAGGACAGACAGGTTGTGTGCCAGCGGATTCGTGACGTTAAGGTGCGTCGCTGCGCATTGCGGCACCAGGCACCAATCTCGCACTTGCATCGGAACGATATTGCGCGCGCGCGCGCAGCGCATCGCAACGAGATGCGTGCGACAGTCCCCGAGGCCAATCCAACCCCCCTTTTCGAGCACAGGAGCGCTCCCGTTCGACAGGACAGTGCGGGCTGCTGCAGCGGCGCGGGGGTTGCGGCACCAGCAGACGACGCTAGGCACGGAGCGCCATGCTGCAGGGGGCTCACCTCTTGATAGGGGCCGGGGCACATTGTGCCGATGGTGCACATCAGGTACTTGGTCGCCACGCCGGGGCTGCCGGCCTGCGCCTTGACGACGGACTCCGTGAGCGTGCTGCAGTTTTGCTGGGGAGTGGAGACGGATGCCGCGCGCGTCAGATGGTGAGCGTCAGCAGCAAGCTCGCTATGGCTTGTAAGGAGGGGCATGCCAGCTGAGTGCAATCGACAGCATTACCGTGGTAGGTATACTGAACATGGTCAGCCGTGTGGGCTGCGAAAAGGGACGTGTGGGGCCTCGTCGAAGATTGTACATACAGGGCAGCCCTGGGCAGCACGTGGCACCATGCCACATGGGTCGCAGGAGGTGGCGAGGAACAATGTACGTGGTGTGTGAAGCGCAGACTTGTTTATTCATCCAGGAATGTGTGGTACGAATTGTGAAAAGTACTGCACATGGTGCAGCATTGAAGTGGACTCCATGCATTCGCAGTACGACAGGTTCCCTGGTCACATCGCGCGTGCACATACAGCAGCAGCACAGCGGCGGCTTATGCTCGAGAGCACTCTGCGGTGCCTTTGGCATCTTCAGCAAACCGATTTTCAGATGCTTCCAAACTTACAAGCGCACAAACACAACATAGACTATAGGTTTGCGAGTCGGCTCACCAGCAGCTTGGCAAAGCGCGGGCCTAGCTCGGTGTCCCGCAATAAGCGTTCCTGGTGTCTGCTGGTGAAAGTGCCGTTTTCGAAGCCTCGTAGCAACGCCAGCAACGCCATAGGACTGGGCGCAGCTCCGGGTGACAGATGCACTCGACGTGCATGCTTCTGCTGCACATGCTCTTGCTTTTTGGGCTCCTGTCCTTCCATCGCCGGAATTGTCACACGCTGCCGCTGCACCTCCGGATACTGATGTCGGATCCGCTGGCCTGCCTGCACTTGCCCTGTGCTTCCTCAACACAGAACTTCAACACAGGCGCGTCCCTTCTGAAACACTTTTTGGTTTGGCGTGCGCGCATGCCATGACGGTGGACGATGGTGCGTCGCTGGTGCAAGCTTTTCTGTCTGCTGCGCAGCCTGGCAGCAAGGCACAGCAGGCGCCAGGCTTGACCGCCCACCCTCCCAAAGCTGCAGGTCGACGACAACGACCTCACCATCTGCGCAAGACAAGCGCACACAGTGGCGGAGCACCTGCTAGCACTGATGATGTCGGCGCCCTCCATGAGGATACCGCAGTTCCTTACTACCTCAGTGACGATGTAAGTCAGCACTTCTTCGTTTTGCCAACACTTTTGTTTTGAGCGATGAGGCGAGGGTTCCGAGTGCAGAGGCGACAACGTCAACATGAGCACGCTGCTCCATGAGAACTACCGGAGTGCAGCGTAGCCACTGAACGTGCTTGTGGATTCTCAAGAGGTTACTTCATTTCTTTACAAGGATGCTTCTTCAGCAAACTTCATACAAGCTTGATACTCACTAGAAGATCCATAGTACCTGCATGGTGACGTTGCAATACTCAGCGGCCGACTCCCTGCTGGTGCACAAACCGGGTGAACACCAAGGCAGCAGTGAAGTCTGGCACACTGCTCGCACGCTCAGCACGCCAGTAGCCATGCATCCTATGCGATGCGACCCAGCCGATGATGCTCACGGGGAAGCGGTCACTGCACCACTGAGCTTACCCCCCCCCCCCCCAAACCGCAGTTCCCCAAGGCGGAGGTCATACTGCGGCCCAGCGAGAGGGTGTGGGCGTGCACGTCGGCGCAGGTCCTCAAGGAGCTGCAGGCCGGCACGATACCCAGGACGCAGCGCTTCGCACGCCGCGAGCGCGCGGGCGGCGGCGGCGCGGGGTGCTTGCCGCCGCGCGTCCTGGCGCAGCAGCGTGAGCGCAACGCGCGGTTCGCGCAGATCCGCGCGGAGGCCGCCGCGCGCGTGAAGAACATCGGGCTGCTGCGCATCGCGCTTAACCTGGGGCTGTTGACGCAGAAGGTGGGCCGGGGCACGGGTTCTTCAACGCATGCGGCAGTTCAGTATCGTTCACAGTGTCCATATCATCATGCTGGGGGGCAACAATGGAAATTGCCTTGCAGTATTCCAGTGAGGGAGCCGCACTCGTGACTTTCATTTCAGCCAGAGTATGGTGTAATGCTTCGAAGGTTGTATCTGTTTTCTGCTAGGCAAGTGGCAAGTTGCTGACAGGTCCCTGCCAAAGCTTGGAGACGTCGTGTTAAGCTCCGCCATGCCGTTGATCGCCGGCTACTAGTAGTTGCCGACAACGTGCCTGACGCGTAATGTACCTGACGCATTTCATGCCAGTCCCTTGTCCGCATGTAAGTCTAAATCAGAAAGCCTGCGCATCTCTGGATATGCGTCAACAGGTTTTGCAGGATTGCAAATGCCATCTTTTCTAAGTACGTTACTGCAGCAACGCAAAGTCGTTGGGCCACTGCTGCCGCTGCGCTTAGCAATGTATCTGATTGTGAGGCCGGATCGCCGTGCGATGCCGTCCAATTCTATCACTGGATTGGTTCTTTAAGACTTGCTGTTTCGCCAAATTCACTATTGATTTTCACGATGGGCCATTCTTTACGTTGCTGGTCATGGTGAAATGCGGTGAGTCAACCTGTTCAAAAAGTGTGACAACAAACACATGAATCCACTGAAAAAAACTGCCTTGGCTCACCCTGGGGCGTAAACCGTGCGCTGTTGTAGGACCTAATAGCTTCCTCTGCAAAGGAAGAGCACCCCAACACCAGCCTGCAAGAATGGAGCAGCATTGGCCTGGAAGCTCAGCAGTCATGCGTACACCAACCGAGAGAGTCCACCAAATCGAAGCGACTGTCTGAGATGGAGTCCGCCTGCTCGCAAGGCGTACTGGAGGAGAAGTGCAGCACGTTTGAGCGTGTCAGAGGTTAGTATTGCTGCAGCACTGCCCGTTGACCATTGCATCCAGAAGCGAACCTTACATATCACTGCCGATGTTGAAGTGTGCCTGTTGTGGTTTGAAGCCTACATTTACATCCTCTCCGTGCGTACCACGTAGCGTTGATGCGGTGACCAAGTGGGCGAGTGACGTGGCAGCCGCCGGTGCCTGGTGCCGCAGTACCTTGCATGATACCTCGTTGCTGCGCGAACTGCCCACCAAATCAGACGACACGCAGCCCCCTTCACCCGTCGCCCACCCCTCGTGCGCACCGCCCGCCGCAGCCATGGCGAGCCTGTCCGAGAAGATCAGCGCGGCGCGGCAGACGCAGCTGTCGCTGTGGCAGCGGCAGCAGCGCGCGCTCGCCGCGGAGGCGCGCAGGCACCGCGCGGTCGTGAGCCAGTGGCTCACCGCCGTCGCGCTGCTCAGGGGCGCGCTGGTGCCGCTGTGGGAGCTGCAGCTGCAGGCCGTGATGCGCGCGGCGGCCGCGCCGCCGGGGCAGACGGCGGCGGCGACGGCGGCGGCAGTTGCGGCGGCGGCGGCGGGGATGGCGGCGGATGCGGATTTGGACGAAGAAGACAACGCGTCGGTAGCGGCAGACAGCGCGGCGCAGATTGCCGCGTCGCCGGTGGCAAGGGCGGCAGCCATGTTCTTTGCCGCAGCGGTTGCGCCGCAGCCGCGTTGTGGGCTGGAGACACTGGGCCCAGGAGGCAGAGCGGCAGCAGTGGATACAGAGCCGCTTCGAAGATTAGCAGGCGGCTCTGTCGATGACAATGACTGAGCGCGCGTCAGTGCTGCATGGCAGACGTCACCAGGGGCGGACAGCAGGGGCAACGATTGCCGCTGGCGCTACTACACTAGTTGACATACAGAGTGAACATCTATGATATTTTGCAGCCCCGTCATTGTGGCAATGTTTCAATGATGCCTGTATTAGTGCATGCGGGCCTCTGTTTGCACATGCATGGTGACAACCCGCACACACATCAGTTGTGTGGCACACTGCGCTATGTGGCGCGCTGGGATTTCTAGCACACATCGGCTCATTTCAATCGCGATCCGGCTTTGAACGGTCCCGCGATACGGTTGTGATCCACGCCGCCCCTGATCATGAGAGCCATGAGTGCCAGCAGGCGCAGGCGGTGGATCCGCACAGTGTTGTGATCCTGATACGATTGTGATCCTGAGAGCACCTGATCATGAGAGCCATGAGTGCCAGCAGGCGCAGGCGGTGGATCCATCTCGCGCACACTGTTCTTGTACACTATACGTAGCGGATGTCAGTGCTGCAGCAGCAGCAGTAAGCACTGTGTCGGCAAAATGGTGCGCCTCAAGCACCTTGCGTTCCAAGTCTTGACGAGCCCGTGGTTCGACAGGTTCATCCTGGTGACCATCGTATTGAATTGCGTCACGCTGAGCCTCTATGACCCCACCCGCGACTACCTGGATCAGTCCGCCTTCATCATCAACGGAGATATATTCTTCACGACTATATACATTGCAGAGCTGTGCATCAAGCTCTTTGTGCTCGGGTGAGTGTCCACGTGCTGCTGCGGCCTGTGTTGTTGCAGCACATCAAGGCTGCAAGGATGGTCAATCTGCGCAGCAGGGCTACAATGTGACGTGTGTGCACAGCACTACATCGCCAACTGCAAGTCTGCGGATGTGGTTTGTCATGCACGCAAGATCTTGTGACTGCACATATGGATCCTACAGAACGCATTGGCATTGTGGACTGAAGCCAGCAACAAATGTATCAGGGTACTCAAATTCCGCAGCAGCTGCTGCTTGCATCCTCTCAAGCGCACACACCCCGTTCAACCAGCTTGATCCTCTACAGCACCCCCCCCCGCGCGCCCTGCGGCAACGCTCGCACCACACCCCGCAGGCCCTCCGGCTACTTCAAGGACACATGGAACTGGGTGGACTTCATCGTCGTCTCGGAGAGCATTCTGGGCTTCATACTGGACGCGTGCAGTGTGGAGGCGAGCCTGGGCGGACTCTCTGCGCTGCGCGCGCTGCGCGTGCTGCGGCCGCTCAAGGCGGCCGCCTTCGTGCCGGAGATCAAGCTGCTGTTTGAGACGTTCACGGCGTCCCTCCCCGTCTTCCTGACCATCCTCGTGTGCATCGGCATGGTAATGGTGCTGTTTGGGAACCTCGGGTGAGCGCTGCGCGCGCGTGACGCCTCCACGCGTGAAATGGCAGGGGCGCATGCAGAGCACTGCTGCATCCCTCGCGCCCCGTGCTCACCGATGCCGTGAGGTCATGACAACAAACATAACGTCAGCAGAACAGCATCAATGGTGCGCAGACACGCAGCCATACCTTCGCACACCCGCCACGCTCCGCTGACCGCCAGCAACGCTCACGCGCGCCGCCGCTGCTGCCGCCGACGCCGCCGCCGCGCGCAGGTACACGTACTGGGCGGGGCTGCTGGCGCACACGTGCGTGAACGCGACGTCGGGCGCGCTGCTGGACGTGCGCCACGACCTTGTCTGCAGCATGCACGCGAGCGTGGGTTATCAGTGTCCGGCGGGGTTCGAGTGCATGAGGCACGGCGCCGGGCCCGACGGCGGCGCAACGAGCTACGACAACATCTGGATCGCGTCGCTGCAGGTGTTCAAGGTGCGGGCGCGGCGGTCGGCGCGGGGCGTGCGCTCTGCTGTGGCGGAGGCTGCTTCTCTGAGAGCTGCGCAAAGCGCTGTCGCAGACTCGCACGTGTCATGGTGGGCTGTGGGCCTGTGGCGGCGATGAGGAGACGTGCGAGGCTCGCTTGCGCATTCAGCAGTGTCTCTCTCGTCTCATGATTGGCACTTGTGCCAATTTTGTGCAAGAGCGGCGCGCTCCAACGGTGACGCCTGCGCCGGCTGCTGGCGTGCGGTACACGCCAGCACTGCTGCAGCACTGCTGCAGCGCTTCCGTCTGCAACTTCGACGGAATCGTGCTGCGCGTTTGGGCCATGAGCGCGCACACACCTGCTCATGCAAGGCACGCCGCATGTTGCACTGTGCCGTGTCTGACACCAGCAGCACCTGGGGGGCGGCACGCACGACGACTGCAGCATCAGTGCGTCGGCGCGGAGCTGCACTGGCGCAGCGCACGCCTTGGCCGCTCGCTGCACAGTCGCTCGCACCGTAGCCAGGCCAGGACGCAGTGGCAGCGCCGATTGCTGAGCCATGTGGCGCGCGTGCTTGTACGCAAATCACGCGTAATGCTCAGGGGTAGTGTTGTACACAGCACACACGTGCCTCAGCACGCTGTTGATGACTGATGCCAAAGTCTGTGTGCGTTCGCCCGCAGGCGCTGAGCCTGGAGGGGTGGCAGGCGGCGGCGTGGCACACGTCGGACGCCGTGGGCGCGTGGGCGTGGGTGTTCTACCTGATCGTCATCCTCGCGGGCAACGTGCTGCTGGTGCTCATGTTCCCCGCGGCCAACAGCCTCAAGCTGCGCATGGCCATCGACAAGGAGGTGATCACGGGCGGCAGCTGTTGCCGGCGCGCAGCTTAAAGCGGTGACGTGCCCCTGCTGCCTTGAAGTATGGAGAGCGGTTACCTGCTGGCCTTAAAGTGTTGGGCAGCAAGTCGCCTGCTGCCTCGCAGTTTCTGCGCAGCCGCTCGCCTGCGCAGGGGCATGATGTGCAGGACGTGGTCGAGAGGGTGCACGATCCGCAGCACTGGCGTTCGCGTGCCCGCGAGGGCATGAGCAGCACGATGGGTGTAGGTGCGGCCCCCTCAGTAATCCTTGTAGACAGCTCCCGCTAGTGCGCGCTACAACTGGCGCGCAAGTCCTGGCTAGCAGGTGCAGCTGCATCCCCTGCAGTGCCGCCGACGGGCCGCGCCGCCGCAGCTGCGCATCCGCTGCCAGCACCACTCAACAAACGCCCCCCTACCCCTGCTCTCTCCTCCGCACCGCGCCACAGGAAGCCAGGGTCAAAGCGGAGGCGGAGCGCAAGGCTGCGGAAGCGTCGGCATATGCGGACCCCGTCTCACCGCCGCGCGTCGCCAAGACGGGGGTGCTGACGAAGCTGCGGGGCGGTGCGGGGCGCCACAGGAAGGGGGGGGGGGCGGGGGGGGGGGACGCGGGGGGCGGCGGCAGGGCGCACGCGTCGCAGCTGGAGGCGCTGCTGTTCGAGTACGCGCTGATGGAGGGGCAGGAGCTCAAGGCAATCAAGGAAGAGGAGGTGAGAATGGCGGCGGCGGCGGCGGTGGTGGCGGCGCGCAATGCTCCCTGTGGGTTGGATTGCGCTTGATGGAGATGTGCAACGCAGGGCACAATATCCCGTTAGCGCGAGAGGATGTGCATCGCAGGGCGCAATAGCACGTTTTGTTGGTGGTTCATTGGGCTCCTCGTGTCATGATGCCGTGACAGCGATGCCGTGACGGCATGGGCTTTGTGTGAGCACTCTGGAGCATGAGACTGTGCTGCCGCGTTGCGTTGGAGTCGGAAAGCCGCAAGCGTGATTTTGCCAGACACATCGACGCAACTGCAAGTGCCGCTGTCCGCCGCCTTGTATCGCCGCTGGTCTGAAGCGCTCTCCGCACCAGTGGAGCCGCCACCAATGCGCTGGTGGATGCATGCAATGCTGGCGCCAGCGGGCATACCTTTCTTTTCGAGCGTCACAAATCCTGCAGCGCGGCAGGCAACAGGATGCTGCGTGCCTACGACCGTCGCTCACGGGTCGTATGCATGCAGCTCTGCACACGCCAACACCGTCCGCCGCCGCGCCTTGCATCAACGCTCAGCCACTAGCACTTAATGCGCGCGGCATCAGCGCTCGAGAGACCTCGCGGCATCGCAGCTCATCGTCCCCCCCCTTCCGCCCCGCGACCTCCGCTGCGCAGGCGCGGCGCCGCGGCGGCGGCGGCGCGCCCCCCTCCCCCCCGCCCCCCCCCCCGCCGCGCCTCACGCCGTTTGCGCGCTCCGGGGCGTGGGCGCGCGCGCGCGCGGCCGTCGCGGACGACGTCGGCTTCGTCGCCAAGATCGTCTACGCTGCGATCACGGCGAACGCGCTGCTGCTGTGCGCGCCCTACGCGGGCATGCCGCGCGGCGCCGCGGCGGCGGTGGCGGCGCTGAATGTGCTGCTGACGGCGGTGTTCGCGGTGGAGGCGGCGCTCAAGGTCGCGGTGCTCGGCCCCGTGGGGTACTTCTCGGACAGGCGAGTCGGAGTTGTCGCTCGCTGCTGCTGGCGAGTCACTCGCTGGCGGCGAGTCACTCGCTGATGAAAGCTGCGATGCGCGCATGTACGCGGATATGCACATGGGCTGACGGCCAGTGACTGGCTGATGAAACCTGCAATGCGCGCACATGCGCGGACGCGAACATGGGCTCGTACAGGGGCCAGTGTGCGCTTGCCTCGGTTGTGCGCGGTTTGCGGCCGGCCGTGATGCTGCACGCCAGCGACGCGTCAGCCGCGCCGCACCGCGCAGGAAGCTGAGCCTGCGGCAGCAGGTGCCTGTGTGCATGAGCGCGCTGTTCTTGCCTTCCAGTATTCATGCGCCGTCATGACACGTGTTATCGCGCTGACGCCGCAGGTACAACCTCTTTGACTTCATCATCACGATGCTCGGCATTGTGGAGGTGGCGGTGGGGGCGGCGGGGTTTGTTAAGGCCTTCCGCGTGGTCCGCGTCTTCCGCATCCCGCGCATCATCCGGGCGACAGGTGAGGTGACGTGTGTCAGCTGCTCAGCAGGATGCTTGAGGTGACAGCGGGTTTCAATGGCACGTGCAGCTGGCCACTCTGTGCATCATGTCTGAAAGTTTGCATATGTAGGGCTGTACGCTTTGCTCTCTGGTCCACGTTAGCATGTGCCTACATTTGTGGCATCGTCCGCTTCTGCAACCTCATCATAAAACGCACTTGACACGCACAGCGGCTGCTACTCATGGTGCCTGCTTTTGTAGAAGTGGTCTCCAACACAATCCGCATCGTCTCGAAGCCTCTGGGAACCTGCACACCCCTGATCATACATTATCATGCGCCCACGGCAGCGCTGAGCACTGCCACAGTCAACACTGCAACACGCGCCGCCCATCCGCCGCCGCCGCCGCCGCCGCCGCCGCCGCCGCCGCCGCCGCCGCCGCCGCCGCCGCCGCCGCCGCCGCCGCCGCTGCCGCCGCCGCCGCCGCCGCTGCCGCCGCCGCCCCCGTTGCTGCTGCGCATTGCCAGGCATGCGCGGCGCGGGCGACGACGATGCGCGCCGTAAGCTGCGGCCGCAGCAGGAGATGGGGCTCGCGCGCATCCTGGAGCTGCTCACGACGGCGAGCGTGTGGGCCGTGTACGTGTACACGGTGCTGCTGCTGGGCATGTTCATGTTCAGCGTGCTCGGCATGCAGTTCTTCGGCGGGCGCGCGCGCCTGTCCTTCGACCCGTACAACAACTCCCTCCTGGTGAGCGCTGCCGCTGCCGCCGCTGCTGCTGCTGCCGCGCTGCCGCTGCAGCGCCGTTTTGACCGCACGCGAGCGCTGCTGCAGTGTTTGCAGTTGCATGCCACGTGAGACTGCGCATATGAGGGCACTGGCGCGTGTCGCCTCGGCGCGTCTTCCTGATAGCTGCGCTGTTGCTGCAGTGCATGCCTTGCTGCAGACTCGATGAGAGCATGCCGTGTCTCGCACATTGCAGCAGCTACACCGGCTCGCCAATGCTGATGGCCAGCACCTGGCGATGTTCGTCGCCTTTGTAGCCCGCACGGAGGATTTGCCAGTTGCCTGCTGTGAGTGATTGTTGACACCATGCGCTGCCTTTCCTGCCGTGTCCGCCTGTCATTGTGTGCCTGCAGTTCAGTTACGACTCCTTCATGCGCGCCTTCATCACCATCCTGAATCTCCTGACCGGCAACTCCTGGGCACAAGTGAGTCACGAGAGCATACATCACCAACCGGCCAGGACGCTGGCCGGCGAATTGATGATTGGCACATTGCTCACGAGATGCACCTGTCACCGTAGACGCGAAACGCTCTGCAGTGCAGTGTGACGTGCATTGGTCAAGCGCATCTGCACGCAGGTTGCTGTCGCGGCATCAGGCATAAACAGCAGTGCCGCATGCGCTCTGCCGCTGCGGCGCGCCGCAGATCTTGCAGCATCAGCACGTCTCAGCACTTCCGCCGCAACCCCCCTCTTACCTCCCCCTGCTGCCCCCCCCCCCCCCTGCCCCCCCCCCCCCCCCCCCGCGCCACCCCTATGATAGACCATGCAATCTACCATGCGCGATGTCGGCAGCATCGCGGCCGCGTACTACGTGATGTGGGTCGTGGTCGCGCGCTGGGTGGTCGTCGCCATCGTGGTGAGCATCTTATTCTTCCGGGTCGACAAGTGAGTTCAAAGCGGAGAATACTAAAACGGTGACAGTGATCATGTTCAGTCGACAGTACAACCTTATTGTGGCCACCGATCTCACTGTATCAAATTAGGTTTTAACAAGTGTGAAAGCTCCACCTGGTAGTCAAACTTCAAAGTTCAAAAGACAAGTTCAGCTTCATATTGACCACAACCTCACCTTTTCGAATTAGGTTGAAGTATAAAAGTTTAACCTTGTAGTCAAACTTCAAATTTCAATAGACAATGTCAACTTCATATCAACCACAATCTCACTTTGTCTGGCAAAATCAAGTTCAATGTTTTAGTGGAAGTTCACAGTTCAGCAGACAAGTTCAACTTCATCTCGCCCACCCACCTCACCTAGTCGAATCAGGTTTACAAGAGTATCAAAGAGCATACTTTTTCCACTTTTCAGTCAAACTTTAGAGTTTAAACAAGTTTCACTTCATCTCGACCACTCACCTCACTTTGTTGAATCAAGTAAAAGAAGCACAACAATTCATATTTGTAGTCACACTTCAATGAAGTTTAGCAGACAAGTTCAACTTAATCTCGACCACCCACCTCACTCTGTCGACAGGGACGTAGAGGAAAACCTGCGCGCGAGCGTGCGCGCATCCATGTAGTCACACTTCAAAGTTCACCAGACAAGTTCGACTTCATCTCAACTACCCACCTCACTTTGTCGACAGGGACGTGGAGGAGAATCTTCGTGCGAGCGCGCGCGCGTCCATGCGCGGCGTGCACGGCCTCGACCAGGCGTTCCGCCGCACGTGCCGCCGCATGCTGTACCTGCGCTGGCGCGCCAAGAGCCGCGAGCTCAGCGGCGTCAGGTGCGCTCAATCCGCTATCGCCGCTGCCATGAAGACTTTGTTGCCACTACGCAGCGGCGCGCATTGCGCGTGTCGTCGCGCACACGTGTAAACACTGGCGCTTGTGTAGTACGCCTTGCTCGCTGCTGCCGGTGCGTGTGGTGGTATGCTATAGATGGCGAGCTGAGCCATGTGGCTTTACGGTCCTGTATGTGCAGCATGACGTACTGCCGCATCCTAAAGCCTGTGCGGAGCCTGTGCCAGCCCTTGCCAGTGATCATGCCGGCGCAGCCCATCCGGCAAGTAGCTGCGCACATGGGCACTCTGCCCTCCGCCCATTTGCCCGCGTCTCCCTCTCCAGCGTAGCGGCGGCACTCACTGAAGTCTACTGCAGCAGCACAGTGCCGCGCTGCTTGACAAAGCCACAATAAACCCATGCACCCCCGTGGCAACGCTCCGCACCTCACACCTCCAGCGCAACTCCATTCCGCTGTCGTCGCTCCTGCAGCTCTGAGCGGGGGTGCCTGACGCTGCTGCGCTACGCGCCGCCCAAGGCGCCGCCGACGCTGTGGCAGCGCGTGCGCGACAACAGGCGCGCGCTGCTGCTGCTGGCGCCCAGGAGCGGCCTGCGCCTCACGCTGTCCTTCATCACGGCCGACCCTAGGCAGTTTCTGTACGACGACGCGCGTCACCGGCCGCCCATTGAGGTGCGAGCCTGATTCTAATCCCAGATGTGGCCCTACGTGTCGCCCCAGGCGGTGCAGATGGGCGCTGCTGTGCTGAGGCTGCATGAAGCACTGCATTTCACGTGTGATGCCGCGCTGCTGCAAAAGTGAGACTTCCAGAGGGGGGGTACTTTGCAAGTACTTCCTGTCACAGCCTTGCTTGGAGCCTTGTGCAACGTGCTGCATGCGACCTCCTCGTCAGAGGCAATTGAACGTCAAGGCGGCACGTCTGTACCACACGTACGTGTACAGTATGCGCAGATGTATGGAGACTACTCAACACTGCATGCAGCAGCAGCAGCGAGAAGCCGCAGCGACCGCCGCCGCCGCGACGATCTTCCCCCCCGACTCGCTGCTCATCATCACTACGCCCCGCGCAGTCCAACGGCCCCCTCCCTTGCAATAGCCCATTAACAATAGCCTTCTACTATCCTTCGCTCATCTCCTGCACCCCGTCCCTGAGCGCTGCTGCAGTCGCGCGGCCCGCTCACGTGGCTGCTGTGCCGCAAGCGGCTGCGCACGACGGTGCACTCCGCGTACGAGGCCGCCATGGCCGGCGTTGTGGTGCTGGGCGCTGCCTCCGCGGCACTGGGGCTCGAGATCAGGACTGGCGCCAAGGACGGCGCCACTTGGCAGCCTGTGGTGGACGCGGTGAGTGTGCTGGTACCGTTGGTGTTTGGTGGTGGGCGCGCTGGATACGTTGACGTAGACAGGGCAGGTAGCACAGGCAGTTACAGCAGACGTCAAGCCTACCCGCGCATATGCCGTCATGCACTAATGACCTGATTACTACTATGCCTGGGAGAAGCGCCCACGGCGCAGCGCACGGGCTCACGAGCTTTGAGACTGCTGGTCGGTATGTAGTGATGGCGCCGCAGTAGTGACCTTAGGAACCAGTAGAAAGGCGCCGCCTCGCATGACGTGGGCGTGCCGTGCACGCTGCACCCAAGCACGTCCCTGAGCATCGCTGCATCAAGTGTGTCAAGACGCGACCTGCGAAGCCGTAACGGGTACGCTGAATACGTGATGAGTACGCTGAAGGGTCGCAGGCGTACAGCGTCAGTGCAGCGCGCGGGTCACGCTTCTTGTGGCAGCACGCGCGGCTCCGCGCGGTGGACACAGTGCGCCGCAGCTGCATCCGGCGGTCGTTGCTGATCACAGCGCGAGCTGACTCTGACACTGGACGGCGACCGCCGACTCTGCACTGAGCGTTGCTACTGCCGCGTGATGTCAACACGGACGGCAACTGGTGACTCTTGCTCTAAGTGCTGCTGCTGCCCCGTGCGGTGCGCGTCATCGTCCCCGTCCCTACACGCAGTTACTTTGAGCTGTGGGCTAACTATATGTGTGGCTCTGCGCACCGCCTCGCGCTGCTGCGCCTCGCATGGGTGGGCAACACCTCCGTGAAGACAGAAGTGTCCATTGCACCGGTGCGGCGCCCACGAGCTTGAGCTTTTACACCAGCACAAGCACATGAAGCACACCGCACTGCTTGATTCGCCCGACTGACCTGCCTTTGCCTCTGCCGCTCGTCGGCATGGTGCGTCAATGTATCGCGGCACAGATGGAGTCTGTCATCATCATCGTGTTCTGCGGGGAGCTGCTCGTTAGGAGCCTGGCGCAGGGGCTCGTCCTGCTGCCCGGTGCGCTTCTGAGGTCACCGGTGAGTTTCTGAGCACTGAGTGCTTGTTGAAGTTGTACTTGACCAATGCTTGAATGCATTCAAACACCATTCCAAAGCGTACATGCGGAGGTACATGTGTCATGTGTTAGGTTTGACTTGTGGCATGTCGCACTCATTGCAGACGCTTGGCCTCCGTTGCTCGACTGCGACGGTCTTGATTGTGCCTCTCACCCAGTTCGCACATGGACACCTTCACCGTCATCCAGAGCTGCGTGACCGCTGATCGTCTCAGTGCAAGAGCATGCGTAGCAGAGCTGCTGGTTTCAGTGCAGTAATGTATGCGCTCAGCGTGCTCATGCCCAGCGCAATGGCTCGCACCACACCAGCGTACCGCATCTGAATGCAACGGACCACGTGTTTCAGAACAGCCACACCCCTGGGCGATGTCCTGATGTCTGCTCTCCATGGGCACTGGGCTATCATGTCTGCGCTGCTGACAGGGCTCGCGAGCTACCACGCCCCCCCCCCCCTCACATTCCTTCCGACCCCGCCCCCCCTCTCGCCCCCAGCGCCCCGTCACTGCTCAGATGGGCGTGCCGAACTGCGTGGGTGCTGTGTGTACAGCCATAACCCCCAGCCTTGCGCAGATGGGCACGCTGGACTTTGTGGTCACGCTCACACTTACCGTACCCTGGACCTGTGCACAGATTACCCCGTGGTGATGCTCATCTACCCCTAACCCTAACCCGACCCTCGTCGCTCCGCAGACGGGCGTGCTGGACTGCATTCCGATGCTGGTGCTGGACCCTGTGGTGCTGCTCGTTTAGCCCCTAACCCTGACCTCGACCCTGCCGGTGCGAAGAAACCCCCCGCCAGACTGTGTGGTGACTCTAATCTCACCCTACGTAATCGTAACCCTGATCTCGTCCCAGGCGCAGATGGGTGTGCTGCGTGACCGTGTGGTGATGCTCATCTAACCCTAACCCTAACCCCGACCCTCGTCGCTGCGCAGATGGGCGTGCTGGACTGCGCGGTGACGCTGGTCAGCGTCGTGGGCGCCTTCGTCGGCGGCCTGTCCGCGGTGCTGGTGCTACGCCTGCTGCGGCTGGTGCGCGTCGTCAGGGTCGCCTCCAAGGCAAGTGGGTCCCTGCGCTACGACTGAGCGGTGCTGCTCAGAACTGCCGTGCCGTGGTGTTTCCGTGGTGTCGCCTACGGGCTGATGCAAAGCGTAGCATTGTCGTGACGTCGGCACGTACGCATCGGGCAGGTGAGATTAGGCTTAGTAATAAGGTAAGGGTCAGGGTTAGGGGTTAGGGTTAGGGTTAGGGTTAGGGTTAGGGATAGGGTTAGGGTTAGGGTTAGGGTTAGGGGTAGGGAAGGACGGAGGAGACACACAGCATTGCTTGTCGCACGTGACCAGATGTGCACAGTCTGCACTCTACTTAGTCCCCTGACCACGTGCAGCAATCGTTCTCACATTCGAATACGGGGTTGACATCCTGACTCAAACATGACCGTCTCATGCCGCTTTGTTGCCCCCCCCCCCCCCCCCCCCCCCCCCCCGTTTTCCCGCAGAGTCGTGGCCTGCGGCATATCCTGGGCGCCTTCACGCGCTCGCAGAAGGCGCTCCTCATCAGCGTCGCCATCGTGCTCTTCTTCTGGTACCTCTGGAGCGTCATCGGCCTGCAGGTGCGGCGCAGCGTGCGCTCTCGCGTCACGCGACGCGGTAGAGCTATCTGTTGACACACGATCGGCAGCGTCGCTGCAATACGCACATGCATTGATGTCGCGCGTGCATGCGGGGGAAACGCGCGCCACGAGTTCAACAATTGTAGACTTCATGCCGTCAGAGAGCAGGGGATCGTCGAACCGCTGCAGCGCTGCACGCATCAGCACCCGCTGTCGCGCTTGCCACTGAGCCTCTTGGCCGTACACGCAGTACTACTGGTACTACCTTTGCCAGTGCACATGACTGCCGAGCAGCACTGCTCACGTGCGGTGGCTGACACACGCGCACACACCCCCACTGCGCACGCCGATCATCCCCGTCTGCGCAGGCGTGGATGGACCTCTTTGGCGTGTGCAGCAGCCCCGACATGGCGCGCCAGACGGGGGCGCGCAAGTTCTACGTGTACGCGCCCGCCATTGGTAGGTCGCGCCGCACTTAGGGTTAAGGTTAGCATTAGGGGTAGGTTAGGGTTAGGGTTAGTTAGGGTCAGGTGCGTGTGGCGCAGCTGCGCATGGCTTTGTACGCGTATCAACGGCTCCGTTCGTCCTGTGAGCCCTGATGCCGCTGCGAACTGCGTCGCGCACCTTGAGGCGGCGCGCTGTCATGCCCTGCTGCGCACGCCTCGGCAACGCACTTGCGCGCCCATGCCGAGCATACCTACTGCATTTGCTTTTGCATAGTGTGGGACCATCAGTGCAACACCAATCAGTTCAACATTAAGAAGGGGGGGGGGGGGGGGGGGGGGAGGGGGCAGAACCGACTACACCTCTTGTTGAATGCCACCGTTGCCTCATGACTGTGCATTCGATGCTGGCTTCAAATGCAAACAATAGGCCTGTTCTTGCCTTGCCAACATGTGTGAAGCAGGTACTACTCCGACAGAGATGCGCACGGCAAGAAATGGCCTAAGAAGCCCCGCCATTTCGCGCTCACCTTGCTCGTTAGTGTCCACAGCAGTCCAGCAACAAGTTACCGATGACGGCCTGCCGTTTAATGCAGGGCTCTGGCCCACAGCCAATGACTGCTGACTGCTCGTGAGCAGCCCCCGCACTCCCCCGCACTCTAACACCCCACGCGCGATACGGTACGTAGCACTGACGCTCTCGCGCCCCTTCCGCTACCCTGCGCTCACGCGTGCACCCCCCCCCCCTGCAGCCAACAGGGTCGAGTGCGCCGCCGCGGGCTTCGACTGGCTCGTCCCCGGCATGAACTTCGACAACATCTTCCGAGCGCTGTGGAGCGTCTTCGCCGTCTTCTCCTTCGACGGCTGGCACCCCATCATGTTCAGCGCGGCGTCCGCGGGCGCCGCCGCGGGCGACAACGCGGCGCCGTGGGGCAGCGTCGGCGCCGCCTTCTACTTCCTCGTCGTCGTCCTCAGCTTCATGGTCCTCGTGCACCTGTTCGCGGCCGTCCTGTACTCGACGTTCATGTACCTGAGCTACACGTCCGCGCGCGCGCGCCTGCTGTCGCTGCGCCAGGCCTTCTGGACCATGTACCGGTCCAAGGTGGGTGGGCCCCCAGCATCGCAGCGCTCCGCATCGCGCGTACCAGGGCCCGAGGGCACAGCCATGTGGCGCCGACGGTGTCGTCGTGTTGCTTGTCGGTCGGTAGAGCCAGTGGTCCCATGCAACGACCTTTGGTGCAAATGACGAGTGCTCTCGCCTCGTATGGCGCTGCGCGCGACGCCGGCGCCGTGCAGTTCAACGGCGAAGCGCGGTGCGCCTTGCGGCACAAGCAGCGTCCCAGTGCTAGCTGGCTGCATTCATGATGCACTGTGCAACAACTCAAGGTTAGGATCAGGGGTAGGGGCAGGGTTAGGCTGCAGTGTACTTGTAAGTGTACTTTTTGTTTATTGTCGCTCTGGGTGCGAAAAAGCCCAGACGATTGGTATCAAAGCGCATAGTACAGAATCTACGTGACGTGAGACAAATCGAACATGTCTCAATTACAATCATTCATAAACAGCGGCGCCAACAGGCTCTCAAGTATATTTCTGCATGTCTGTGTGTGGCTCATGCTGCCCACCACCCCGGCCCTGCACCCCTGGCGCTGCCGCCGCCCTCGCAGCTAGAGCACGTGGAGCCGTACTCGGAGCCGCGCAAGCCCGAGCGCAACCGCGCACGCATCTTCCTGTACGACCTGCTGGCGGCGCGCTCCTTCGAGCGCGCGTTCGCGGCGTTCATCTTCTACAATCTCATTGTGCGCTTCCTCTACGCGTGCTCGTACCCGTCGTATGAGCAGGCCCCCCTGTGGGTTCAGGTACAGGTGAGACGGCAGGGGTACGCCTGCCGCAGCTGGGCGAGTTGTCTTGCATTGGGATCTTTGTGCTCGGCTGGGTTTAGAGTGCGCTCCTGCGGCATCGTCGAAACTGTTGTCCTCGTATCGGATTCCTGCGCTTGCGCCCTGCGGCAAGCGCAGGCAGGAGTAGCACACCCGAACGCCATACGTGTGCACACAGATGCACTCATGGATGTGACATCGTACACAAAGCATTCCGCGTTCGTCGCGGACAGCGCACGGCAACAGCACGCTTGTGTCTCAGTCACCCGACCAAGCACTCGTGTACGGTAGCACCCGCTGGCACTCTCACCCACGAACTGTAGCACCCGCTGAAACTCTCACTTAAGAACCGCAGCACCCGCTGGCGCTCTCACCCACAAACCGTGCCGCTGCCGCCGCCGCCGCCGCCGCTGCCGTCGCCGCCCCCCCCTCCCCCAGGAAATCGTCTGCGCCGTCATCTACGTCGCGGAGTGGCTCCTGCGCGTCTACGCGTACGGCGGCGTGCGCGCCATCTCCAAGACGGCCTTCCAGCGCGTCGACATCGCCACCACCGCCGTCATGGCGCTCGTGCTCTTCACCGGCGTGACGCGCGCCGCGAAGGGCGCCGCCGCGATGCGCGCGCGCGCCGGCGGCTGGCGCAGGCTGCTCAACGCGCTGAGCGTCGTGCGCGTCGCGCGCCTCGGCGCGTACGCGCGCACCATCCCGGAGCTCGTGTACGTCATCGCGCGCAGCCTCGAGCTCATCCTGCCGCTCGTCGCGCTGCTCGCGCTCGCGACGTTCTTCTGGGGGACGCTGGTGCGTGACGCGCGCGCTGCGTGCGTTTGCGGAAGCACCCTCGCTGCGCATGCGCTGCCGACTGCAGTGTACATAGAGGGGCAGGGTTGGGGTTAGGTTCAGGGTGACTGCCAGGGTTAGTGCCAAAGCAGCAGCGCATCACTCTCGACTTCAGACATGGTTGACATGCAAGCCCCCGGTGCGCTGCGCTGGGTACCTACGCACATGTATGCTGCCCGTGCATGCACACCATCGCTGCCGCATGAATGCCGCACCTCTCACCTCTATGCCCCCCCGCCACATTGTCTGCTGCGCGCAGGGCATGGTCTTCTTCGGCAACGACAGGTTCCAGAACCTTCTAGGCAGTGGCCGCCCCCACGAGCCCGTCAACAGGTGCGCGCGACAGCGGCAGCGATGCTCCGCACCTCTGCTGCTGAGCGTTGAGGTGTGATGCCCACCGCGCGCTCTCACGTGTCACATGCGCGCGTCTGACTGCCGGCTGCTCAAGACTCGAGCGCTGCGCCACGTCCTGCAAGGTCTCGCGCCTCGCTTCATGTTGTTACGGTCGTGGTGTTCCTCGCGGCAGCATGGCCCTGTTCGGCATTGTTTGCTGCAAGGCGCGGTGCAGCCATTGCGCCTGGCACCTCTGACGGGTGTCCTCACAGTTGACGGCGTAGGCACCGGCACCCGCTGCCAGCCCCATGAAAAGGCGTGTCATATGGGATGTCCATGCAGGCGAAGCGGCACCGTGTGCGCACGTGTGCGCACCAGTGCCACGAGCCGACTTCATCACTTCACCCGCAACAACACGCCATGCGGACGACGACAGAGCAGGACTTCAGCTCCCCCCCCCCCCCCGCTGCATCTGCACGCTGCGCCCCCAGGTACACCGGCTTCCTCTCGCTCGCCACGGCCATGCAGACCATGTTTGGCTGCGCGACGTCGCCCGGCAGCGGCGGCTGGTGGGCGGTTCAGAGCGCCTACACAGACGCGGCGGGCGGCGCCGCAGCGTCCGCCGGCGTCATCCTCTTCTTCTCCTCGTACACGCTGCTGTGCCGCTACCTCCTGTGGAACGTCTTCATGATGGTCCTGATGTTCAAGTTCAAGATCCACAGCTCGGACAAGGTGCGCGCTGTGGCTGCTATCACGTCGTCCACCGACAAAATGTAAGCGCAGCTCTCGCGTCCTGCCCCCTTCCCAGCGCAACCAGTTGACGTGCTGCTCGCTATCTTTCAACATACTCGTGGAACGCCGCTGGTCCCGGCCATATGCAGCCAGAGATTTGGTGCCGCTGCCTGTAAACGCTCGCGCTCGCGCGTGCCGCGTGTCCTGCACACCACATTCCCTCCACTGACGGCACTGTACGCCATCCCACACCTTCTGCTCACCCTACCACTGCATCCGCCGCCAGGCCGGCGTGGCGATGGAGCAGGTCAACGAGTTCAGGCGCGCGTGGAAGCGCCACGCCTTCAAGCACACGGGCAGCTACGGCAGCATCCGCGCGTGGCAGCTGACGGAGCTGCTGTGGGAGCTGCCCGCGCCCCTCGGCGCCAAGGGCAAGCCCTGCTACTACGATGCGCAGGTGCGATGCCCCGTTTTTTGTTTGGGAGCGGGGAGGGCTCTGTCGGTAATGCTGCAGTAGGGCCGCACGGCCCGCAAGCATAGCCAGGGGCTTCTTTCCTCGCGCAATTCCCACTGCAAAGCACGGTTGGGCATCTCTAGGTGAAGCACCCCAAATAGGTGCGCGGGCGAGCCTGTTAAAATTCTGTACAGCAATGCCAATCTTGGCCCCCCCCGCCCTCATCACCCTCGTCCCCCCCCCCCCCCCCCCCCCCCAATCCAGGTCCTCGCCAAGAAGGTGCTGGTGGCCATGGGCTGGCGCGCCGCGCGTGCCATCGACACGCGCATCCTCGCCATCGTCCTCGCACGCCCGCAGACGCACACGGGCGGCGGTGGCGGCGGCGCCGTCGCGTCGTCGCGCTTCAACCGCTGGCGCGCCTGGCGACGCTGTCGGCGCGCGGCGGCCGCAACGGCCGCGGCGGCGCGCTGCCGCACCTTGCCCCCGCCTCCGCAACAGCAGCAGCAGCGGCGCTCAACACCCTGCCCTGCTTCTCCGACGACGACGACGGCGCCGCCGCCGACGCCGCCGACGAGGAGGACGACGAGGACATCGTGGGCGGCGACGGGGCGGGGCCCGCGGCGGCGGCGCTGCGGCGGCGCGCTACCGTTGTGGGCGGCGGGCGCGGCCTCGGGGGGTGGATGATCCGGCGCCAGTCGTCCGTCATTGCCGCGCCGCGGCCGCCCATGGGGCAGCGGCTCGTGCTCTTCAACGAGGCGCTGGTGGCGGTGCACAAGCTGCAGGTGACGACAGCCGTGCGCTGCGCGCACTCGTGCCGCGCCCTGCTTTGGCCGACACGCTCTTTCAATCCTAAAGCGCATGTTCATCGCGCACCGGCGAGCGAGCGCCTGCGAAGGCACTGATCTCCGCTGCTGCGCGGCGGCGAGGGTCGATCCTGCGGCAGCGCGCCAGACGAGTCGTACAACTTCTGTGCACGGTGCCCGCGCTGCTGTGAGCACGAATGCAGCGCAGCACCGGCTCCACTGCTCTCACGCCCTCCTCGCTTACGGCCGCTACCCTGCGCTGCTGTGCCCGCCGTCTCCTGCACGCCGTGCCCCAAGGTCTTCGCCGCGTCGATCGCGGACGAGCAGGACGTCGCGGAGCGGCGCGAGTGCGCGCAGCGCAACCTGGCCCTGCTCAAGCTGGGCGTGAGGCGCAACGTACAGCATCGGTGAGGGGTCATTCACGCCGTGTGCATGTGTGGAGCATTGGCGAGCAGCTGCGGGCGCGGACTGGCGTGCGCGCCGGCGTGTTCGGATTTTGTCGCTGCCCTGTGCGCGTGTTTGCTGGCGCGATGTGCAGCGAAAGACTTTTGCGCACTTCTGAAGTACTTTGTCTTCAGTTTCAAATACGTATTTCAAATAAGGTACAAGTGCATGTACTTCTGATATATACATCGAGGGTACGTCTGCGCGTGGCGAGCTTCAACTGTCACAGTGACTGCACTGGTCGCCGCGCCGCGCCGCGTAGTCATCTCTGCAGCGCAGCTCATGCGACGTCCTCCGACAGGAGCGACCATCCACTCCGTCAACGCCCTCAACCCACCGCCACCGCCGCCGCCCCCCCCCCACCGCAGCAACGCCGCGCGCCGCCAGCGTGGCGACCCCCTCACCAGCTCCAACAAGCTGGCGGCACTGCTCGCGGCAGTCGAGGCGGAGGCGAGCCTCGTGCGCCGCGCCCGCCCCGCCGTCTTCGCGGAGCGCGCCGCCACCGTGCTGCTCGCCGAGTTTGCGCGCTGGCGCGAGAGGATCGACGTGGAGGGCCTCGACGCCGCCGTCCACGCGCAGGGGCGCTGCCTCATCGGCAGCATCAGGTGAGCATCGGGCGGCACAGCTCAGTGCTGCGGGAGCATTGCGTGTGCGTGCCGCCGGGGCGGCCGGCCGCTGCGCAGCGCGCGCGAAGCACCCTCTGCATGCGCGATTGCGAGCCTGCGGCGCACGCCTGCAGAGCGTTGCCACGCGAGCGCGATGCGCGTGACGCTCGCCAGCTGACTCTGGCACAGGCCAGCGTGCACGGCGGGCGAGAGAGTGTGTACTCTGTGGCAGCGCTCATGCGGCCGACCGCGTGCGCCTCGCGGCCGAATGGCGTTTGGACGCCCGCCCTCTTGTGCCTATGATGCTGGGAGGGCCCAGCGGATGGATCAATGCAACCGTCACCCACTGGTCTCTGCGTGAGCGCACATTGCAAGCAGGCTTCGTCACACATCGGTGACACGGCAGCTTTATGCAGGTGTAGCCTCACAGCGATGATTTGTTCTGATCCTCGCTCTCGTATACGAACCAGGCCTGGCATCATGTCTAGCACATTGCAGAGAGTCGTCTGTCTGCTCAGCGTCACTGCGCAGCAATGACGCGTCCACTCTTTATCTGCACGCAGGTTCGAGCTTGAGATCGCAGAGCTGCAAGAGAAGACGCGCGCTGAAGTTGCGCAAAAGCATCTGGGAGAGGGGGACAGGGCCGTAGAGGTAAGCACTGGGGGTGCTGCGAGTCAGGCGTGCGGTTACACCTTCTGAGCAGTAGTGGCAGCAGCATCGAGACGAAACCAGCTCGCTTAGCAACGTCACCGAGTCAATGATGCGCAACGCGTAGGCAACTGGGGCGGCGCACCGACGCGAAGCGCCGCCGACTGGGCATGTGCTCATCGGGTAGTCACTGCAGTCATATCCTGATGCTTCGCACTTTGAGTACGTTTGAAGTTGAAGTTGTTGCACCAGTCGAGCACTGCCACTCGAGCTGCTCGTGTTGCGCATCTCCCTCGTCGCGGCTTCGTCACTCCGCAGCGCTGCTCAAACCTCACCCATTGCGCCTTAGGACCGGTCAGTACGTCATACCAGCGGCGCAACTGTTTCACGACCCGACAGCACCCTTGCAGCGACCACCACCTGCAAATCCGGCAATCGAGACACCACCCAGCGGAGCATACGCCCGCCCCCCGCCTTCTGACCGCAGCCCCCCCCCCCCCCCCCGCTCCCCCCCCCGCCGCCGTCCCAGCACCTCCTGGTCGTCGCGCGCGCGTACCGCGCCAGCCTCGCGACCTTGCTGCAGCGCGCGCTGCGCCAGCAGGGCGACCTCGTGGAGCCCACGTGGGACGCCGCCGCGCTGCGCACGCACCAGACGCTGTGCGTCGAGCCCGCCGCGCCGCCTTCGGGCAAGGCAAAGGCGCCCAAGGCGGAGGGCGTCACGGCGCTGTGCGCGGCCGCCGCCGCGGAGTGGGTCTTCGCGTGCACCGCCGCGGGGACGCTGCGCGTGTTCAAGGCGCGCGGGCGGCGGGCGCGGCGGGACGCGGACGATGGCGGCGGCGGCGGCGGCGGCGGCGGCGGCGGCGGCGGCGGCGGCGGCGGCGGCGGCGGCGGCGGCAGCGGCTGCGGCGGCGGCGACGGCGTTGGCGAGGGCGTTGCGTACGCTCAGGTGATGACGCTCGTGAAGGGGGGGGGGCAGCTGGGGGGGGGCACACCCTAAGATTCATGCTCAGATGGTGCAGGCGTTGTTCTGAATGTGCAGGCTTGCGCTGAGAGGGCCCCGGGGGCGCGGTTGCTGAGCGGGTGATCTGAAGCCTCGGTGAGGCTGCTACGGCGCCGCTCGCGCAGAAGGCACGGCGTGATGTTGTGCGCAGGGATGCGCGTAGGGGGCGGCTGGCTGCCTTGCTCACACGTCACGAGCGCTGTCTTGCTTGGGACGCTTGATTGCGTTCAAGCACAGATCATGCACTGACACGTCTCTTATATAGAAGTACGCAGTCAAGATCATCATTGTTGCAATCAACGTTGGCATCTTAAATGAAGACCATGCTCACAGATCGCGGCGCACGCGTGCTGCCGCCTCATCTGTGTGCAGACCCAGGTGCTGGACGTGAAGCAGGGGGGCGGCGTGCGGGGGCTGTGCGTGGCGTGCACCCCCGACGCGAAGCGCGTCTTTGTCGGCTGCACCGACAAGACCGTGCGTCAGTTTGTACAGGTGCGCAGAAAACGCCAGCTGTCACTTTCAGCAGGCGCGTATCCTGTTCGTCAGCGCTCGCTTGCCATGGCTTCTTGGCTTGCACCACGGCAATCATTGCCGTGAATCACCACAAGAGCACGTGTGGCTTGCGCCATATGCTGCCGCGACGCCTGACAGCCTGCCATGCCGGTGACTGCACACGCGCACAGAGCGATGCATGCGTGCATACTTGTCGTGCAGGCAGCTGACGACGGTTACAAACGGTTACCGGAGACTGTATTAATCGCTCCGCTGGCGACGCCCGTCTCACCCTCCTGCGTATGCACATGCATGCATGCATGCCCTCCCTGCCCGTCTCACCCTTCGGCACATGCATGTGCGTACGTGCGTGTTCCCCACAGGACGTCAAGGGCTGGAAGGAGAGCAAGAAGCACGCACAGAGGGCCAAGGCCAGCGGCAGCGGCCACGGCGGCAGCGGCGGTCCCAAGCACTCCATGCAGTACCAGGCAGATGCAGTTGCCACAGGGCACAACGGGGAAGTGACATGCCTGGAATGGGTCCCCGAGCTCGGCTTGTGCCTGTCCGGAGGTGAGATGGCTGTGTGCGCTGCTGCTGCTGCTGCTGCCGACGCTGCTGGTGGTCAGCGCTGCCGTTGTTGACTCCAGCTCAACTCTGTCATCTGCAATAATTGAGGCGCCTAAACGGAGTGCGCGCAGGTAGGTGCCCTGTGTTTGCGAGCGCTGGACAGGCGAGCACTGCTACATAACATGTTAGTCACCTTCAGCACGTGGCATCTGCCGGTTCCGCTGTGGCGCGTAAGCTGCAAAACGAGGATGCTGAAGAACAATAGGCGGTTGCCCTGCGCTGTCAGCAAGTTCCGCACTGCCCACGTAAGGACAGCAGACCCAAGGTGTCGGCATGTTGCCCTGCTGCAGCGTCGAACCTGGTCTGCGGTACACGTCCCTCAGACGAAGCCAACGCGTCCATCAGACACAAACTCTTCCTGAAAGCTGGGCACCCACCGCTCTGCATGTGCCGTCATTCCGAGACAGGCGCGGACGGCACCGTACGGCTGTGGCGCCCACGGTCGCCGCGCTGCGTGCAGTCCACGGACGTCTGCCGCGGGATGCTGGGCAGTGGCACCGTGCGCTGCTTGAAGGTGAGCAGCGTCGGCCTGTGGTGCAGCGGGCGCTGCCTTGGCCATTGTTGTGAGCAGTGCATCGTACAGGGTGCCTCTTCCAGAATATCACATCACGCTGCATTTGGCAGGAGTGAGTCGTAGCTGCCTGCAGTGTTGTTGAGCTGTTGCATTGTGATTTATATTTAGGGGCCAGTTGTGATTACTTGCTGCGCTTGGATGGCTGCGACAAAGTGAGAGCAAACCACACCGCCACCACTGCTGTTGCTTGCGCACCTATGACCGTTCCGCGTGGCCTCATCGAGGCAGTGCGTCTGCACCTGTGGCCTCATTGAGTGCACGGCGATGGCCGCTCCTCAAGCGCCTGCGACGCTCGTTGGACTTTGGGACGGCGCTGCGGCCGGCGCGGCTGCAGCCTTGTAGCCACCCACGCACACGAACCCCCCCCTGCCCCACAAGCACAAACACACAGCTGTATCATTTTCTCTGACGTCAACGGTGGAGTTAACGGCCGCCACGTTGTGGAGTCAATGCCCCCCCCCGTCTCTCGCTCGCGCTTCCGATCACGCACCGCAGGTCTGGCGCGTCAAGCTGCCAGACGCGCTGCTGGCGGCGTGCGTCGAGGCCAGCGCACCGCACGCCGCCGCCGCCGTCGACGCGCCGCTGGTCGCGCTGGCGGGCGACGACAGGGGCTGCGTCTCCGTGCTGCCGCTGCGCGCCGACTCCAAGTTCCTCGCGCTGGACGCGTGGGCGCCCATGCTGCGCCATGCGGCGCACGCGCGGGGTGCCGTGACAGCCGTACAGGTGCGCGTGTGTGAATGCTGTCGCGTGCTACTTGCGCGCTTGGGCGGAGGTGCAGGAGCGCTGCGTGCGACGTTGCGTGTGCTGCGCCACCCGAAAGGCAGCGCTTGTTGCCGTCGCCTGTACTCGTGACCTGCGGTGCAAGCGTGCGGGCATCTGATGTGTGTTAAAAGCGTAGTCAAGGCGGTGCTGCTGGGCGTGGGGTCTGCGAGGCGTCCTGAGGTCTGTGCTACAGCAGTTGCAGCTCATCGGCACGGGCAGAGCTGCCCAGTGCTTGTGGGCGCAGCACGCGGTGACGTCGTCAGAGAAGCTCGTCGACCAAGGCAGTGCGCATGGCACTCAGACGCGCTTCTCCAGACTTTCTTGACGTGCGCTCTTTGCAGCCACTGCGTCGTTATGATGACATCGCTGCAGCAGACCTCACCCGTCGCCAACCTCTTACAACTTCCTTGTGTTGGCTGCGGTGATGTGCTCTGCAGGTCGCCTGGGGGCGCGTGTACACCGCCAGCGGGGCATCGGGGACTATCAAGATATGGCAGCCCAAGTGGCAGGACGAGCGGTGTCTGGTCATGCAGGTGAGGGAGCTGGGCAGAATAAATGCTGATTTAGCGTTCCACCAGTTGTGTGCTCGTGCCACGCTGCTGATGACACCTACATGGAATACCATTGAGTCTGAGCCGCCACCATGTGCAGGGGCTACCTGACACGAGTGCGTGAACGCATGAGCGTGCGTGAATCGACACGAGTGTACGCGACCGCAGATCTCACACTTGCGAGGCGCACTGCCCTCCGTCGACAGCGACGCTCCATCGCGGCAGCAGCGCTCATGCCTCACGCCGCCCCTCCCACGCGCGCGCGCCCTCACTGCCGCCGCTGCCGCTGCCGCAGTCCCTGGAGCTGGTGGGCGAGCAGAGCGTCCACAGCAAGCCCGTGACGGCCATCGCCGCGCCGCCCGGCCTGCTCCTCACGGCGAGCGAGGACATGTCGATTGTCACGTGGCGCGCCGCCGCCGCCTCCGCTGAACCGCCGCCGCCGCCGCCCTCCCCCGTGTCCGCTGGGGGCGCCGCCAGAGGACCACCCCCTGTGCCCGGCGCCACAACACAACTGAGCGCTGTCACGCACGCGACCGACCAGGGCTTCATAGGCCACGCCGCAGGCGTCACGGCGCTCGTTGCTGTCGCCAACGTGGCGCTGTCAGCGGACGCGGCGGGCGGGCTGGTGGTGCGGCGCGCCGCGGCGTGGTCGGAGGCGGCGGTGCTGCGCGAGGTGCCTAGCGCGGCGGAGGTGGCGCGCCTGCTGCCGATGGCCAAGGAGGTGAGAGGGGGGGGGGGGCGTCTGTAGATGGCTGTTGTGCTTGTATGAAATACTGAAGTTCTGGGAAATGAGCTTACGTCACTATAAGTCTGCGTTGGCCGCTGCTGCTTTGCACATCTAGCGGAAGCGCATGCGCTCTGTTTAGTCTGATGCAGTCATGAGTCATGAAAGTCCTGTTGCTTCTGCATCTAAAGTACGCAAAGAACCAGGCGATGCAGATCCTCTCAGGGCCATTAACCTTCACAGTGTGACTTGTCAATGACCGGAACGACATCCTCCAGATGAGGTGCTGTTAACATGCTGCCGAGCCCACACCAAGTGCCGATGAGTCTGCAATGCTCTGCGCGCTTGCACAGCTGACGTGCCTCTCATACGCCGCCGACGATGCACACTTTGTGTGCCTGCGCCGCATCAGCGAACCCTCTGCACGTCGCCTCTGCCGCGCGCATCTTCCACTCATGTCCCCACCACATCCCTCACCCCGCTACGCCGCAGGTGGTGAGGGAGCACCGCGCGCGCGGCGTCCACACCGCCGTGGAGGCCGCGGAGGGTCCGAACGCGGCGGCGCTGCGCTTCATCGCCAGGGCGCACGCCAGGCGCGAGGCCGCCGCCAACAACTCTGCTTCCGTCAACAATATGATGATAGGACGGTCGGCGTCGGATGCGCTGTACGGTGGCGGCGCGCCGGGGCGGCGCGTGTCCGCGCTGGGTCTGCCGATGGTAAGCGCGCAAGAAGGTGCTGATCGTGTCGCTGGTGGACGGCCTGCGCAGTTGCGTCTGCGTGCTGATCTTGTGCGCAAGATGATGATGCTCCTCTGCGTCGTGGTTTGAGGCCCTTGAGCAGCGTGGCGCTGGTGGAGTGAACAGTGGCTGCTTGACAATGCGTTTGCGGCTCGATGGCCAGTATGGTGTCCCCAAGGGGGCTTGCAGCGACGAACGTCAAAGCGAGCCATGAAACAATCCAATAAGGCAAGCACTGGGGTATACAACAACTGTCAAAGCATCCTGTTGCAGCCAACCACAAATGCTAGCTGACCAACCAGCTACTCTGTAGTGGCCGAGCATGGCTCTGTGCCAGGCATGCCCATTTCACTTCTCCGCCCACAGACACCCGACCCACAACACGATCCCTTGGCCGCTGTGACCATACGCTCTGCCCTTCCACTCCGTGTCCCTGGTGCAGCCCGCGCGCCAGAGCGGCGAGGAGACGCGCCCCGCGCCGCACACCGTCAGCCGCCCGTGGACGAGGGACGCGCAGCTCCTGCAGCACGTCACCGACCACCCCGCCGCGTTCATGGCCGTCGCCATGCATCACTACTACCCCGTCAAGGACCTGGACGCCAGCCCTGCAGAGACGTCGCCCGCCGTCGGCGACATCCGCGCAGCAGCAGCACCGACGCCTGCTGCTGGCGTGCCGTCGCTGCTGTCAGCGGTGCCGCCGACAACCACCGGCGGCGCCGTGACCAGCGCCATTCACTTGCAAGACCAGCCGCAGCGCAGCGCGATGCCGGCGATACCGGAGGGCAGCCACCACGCCCTCAGCTGCGGCAGCGCGCACAGCGGCGCCGCCGCCGCCGCGCCGACGGCCATGAGCACAACCAGTCTTGCGTCGGACGCGCGGCGCGGCACGGGCGCCCTGGGCATGCCGCTCTCGCGCTCGACGCGCAGCAGGGGAACGGCCGCGCAGCGCAGCCGCAGCGGCGCCAGGATCACGCGCGTCGGCTCCGACATCAGCGACCTCAGCGACGCGCTGTCGTCGTCCGCGCCCGGCGGCGGCGGCGGCGGTGGCGCGGCGGCGGCGCTGGCGCGCGGCGGCCTGGCGCTGAGCAGCAGCGACAGCGGCAGCGACAGTGACGGCTACGAGGCGTGCGAGGAGGAGACGAGGGCGCTGGGCGTGGACCCATTTCTGCAGCCTGGTGCTACGGCGGAGGCCCCCCTCAGCCCCTCTGCGGTCATCGGGGGGCTTGGCCCGCGACGGCGCTCGTCCGCACGCGTTCTGTCGGCTGCGCCCGCAGCGCAGGCGGAGCACACTAGCACGGCGAACCAGTCTCTGCAAGGTGCTGGCGTGACTGCGGCGGTGGCGGCGGCCGTGTTGCTGCCGGCGGCGGCGCCAAGCCTCGTTGAGCGCTTTGTGGCTGTGATGCTGCCTACTGAGCAGCCTGCTCAGCAGCAGCAGCGTCCAGATCTTACTGCCGCACACAGTGACGAGGACAGCGCCACCAATTCCCCATCCAGCAGAGGCGAGGCACCTGACCCATTCGCAGCGCGAGACAGCTCAGATGCAGCAGCGCCGCAGGGCGTCGTACTCGCGGATACCTCTTCAAGTGAGAGCGGGAGTGAGGACGGCGATGGCGATCAGCGCAGCGTGCGCTCTGGCAGCAGCAGCGGCGGAGATGCAGGCCAGCCCGCCAGCAAAGGTGAACGCCATGTAGCCAGCGGAAGTGAGAGCGAGAGTGAGAGTGACAGCGACGGCCCCAGCTTGAGAGACGCGGCGTCAACGGAGTTCCGCCTGAGCACATTTGCTGCGCTGGCCAGGCCCTCTGGCGCAGCAGCTTCTCCGACAGCGGCTGCAAGTGCGCTCACGGGTGTGATGATCCATGATGGCAGCAGCAGCAGTGAGGAAGAGAGTGATGAATCTTCGGGGTCAGAGTATGACGACGATGATCCAGGCGTTGACGCGGAAGAGGTTTAGTACGGCCCGTGCCTGCAGCTTTGTTCAGCTGCGCGTGCGAGCAGAGGCTGGTTTTTGTCGCGAGCAAGGCGGTTTGGGTGGCACATTGCACATGCTGCCAAAGAAATCACTACCGCTGAATGTGCCGTTGTGCCCAAGCACTGACCATGTTGAAATCGCCATTGCATCTCATCCCAATAAACACAGCTGGTGTCAGAAAGCGCATCAGTTCGTGATTCTTTGTGCCTTGCACCCCGATCCTGCCAAGTCTGTTCGCTGCTGTTTGTGCTGAACCACGTATATACGAATGCCATATCACATGCGTGCATGCAGTCAACGTAGTCAACAAACAGCTCCACAAGAGTAGATAGCCCACGTGATCCAGTATGGCAAGCAATCACAGTAGCAGACAGAAAACAAACGCCAACAGGAACATAGAACGCTATAACGCTAATATTGACATGTTTGTACAGATGACACAACTGTGTACAGCATTCAGTGTTGCACCGGCGGCGATCTCAGTGAAGGCTGCGGTGGCACCGATCGCATACACTTCTGTTGGCCGACTTCGGCGTGCAGTCTCATTTGCTGCGAGTACACAGCGAGCACAATGAGTATGCTCTGTCACTGTGCTGCTGATGTGTTGCATCAGTTGTCATGGAATGCTCGCTCGAAGTTCGCGCGAGAGCTGTGCAGCCTGTGCTATCCGAGCAAACTCCACGTCATCAATGCTCGGCCGCAGCTCGAGGCACAGTGAAAACCGTGTCGCCGTTTCTGCAGGAAGATCATAGGTAGCGGCGCCCACAATTGCCTGCAGTACCCCGCACTCGCTTTGATACATGCACAACTTGGACAGCAGTGCCTGAGCGACATCGGTGGGAGACAGGCAGCATCCGTGAGGATCCCTGTCCAGTGCCTCCTCAGGAGGCAGAGCCGCCGCTGCGGCAGCGGCAGCATCTGCGAGCTTCGACATGTCCTGCAAAATCTGCGTTGCTGCCTGCAGCTGTTCGTTGGCAACTCGTAGAGCTTCCTCTGCGTTGAGGTAGGCCTGCCTGCCTGGGCGCTCAGCGCTCCCGCCGCTGGTCGTGCGTCCTTTTGGCAGCGCCGCAATCGTAGCCTGCAACGTCGTGGCAGCACCAAGGTCCGGTGTTGCGTCTGGAGCGACGTCGCTGATCGAGGCTGTCCATGCAGCAGCATTGGAGGCCCACAGGTCAAAGGCCCGCTTGACGGCCTCGTGGCAGCCCTGCCACCGCGCTTCCAGCTGCCCAAAGTCATCAAGCCAGTCATCGCACCTGCTGCTCATTGCGAGGCATTTTGTGTGTGTGTCGTTGGAAGTGCAAGTACTTGCACTTTGAGGAACTGAGCTCGTGGAGGGAGCTACACAGTCTGTACTGGTACCTGCAGGCCTCCGACCATGGCGGAAGACCCTCGGACCCCCGCGATGCATACCGCGATGGAAATCGTCAAGGTGAGCAGTGTTGGTGTTTGCGGCAGGCGGGCCTCATCTCGGACCGGAAGTAGCAGATACTTGCTGCTTGCCCTCCTCGTTGGCTTGCATGCTGGGCGTCTCTTTCTTTCTGACTGCGAACTCCCTGCTAGGTCGGCCTACTGCGTACACGTCATGCTGAGCTGCTGCTTTGCCACTTCATGTGTTCATTGACTCACACTTCAACATGATGGATGCCTATGGTTCGCGCTATCGCAGGGTGCCCTGTCGGCGGTGCTGGGCTTTCCCCTCGGCAGGTCCACCATCGGCTCAAAGATCAGCGAGGGGGACAAGGGGCGTATCACGGTGCAGCTGGCCAGCGAGGAGAAGCCAGGGCCGGAGGCGATGCTGAGGGTGCAGGAGGTCATCAATGGCATCGTGGAGAAGGTGCGATGGTCACTGCATCCCTGCAGTGAGTGAAGCATATTCAGCAACATCTAAATTTCTGCTACCGGCTACACCACGTGTCAAACTTGCACATCATGGCACCCACAATGCAATGGCATGGTGGAGCGTTTCATGCAAACGCTAGCAGCACAACTCACATTGGTCATCAGCAATGAGAAAGCCGACTGGGATCAATGGTTACCACATGTGGCATTTGCCTACAATTCGAGTGAACACGCGCAGACTGGCTCTTCACCATTCTAGTTGCCTCGTACTCGCGCGGGTCATCAGAGGAACATTACCGAGAGCGCCACCGCGGCCGTGGGGCCACAGCGCACGCGCGAGATTGGAACGTAGACAAGGCACAGGAAATTTGCGCAACCTTTCGCGCGCAGTACAAGGGTACGGAGAGGCCGTGCGCCTCCGCCGCTTGGCGGAAGATGCCCCTGAAGGAGTCTTCGCCTCCGCGCCGCCGCGCGCCGCGCCGCCTACCGGTGCTGCTCGCTGACGCGCTGCCACAGTGCGTCGCTGCCACTCTGGGGCAGCCATCAGCCCCCGAGGGCGGCGCGGCGCGCAGCGGCGCGGAGGGCGAAGACTCCTTCAGGGGCATCTTCCGCCAAGCGGCGGAGGCGCACGGCCTCTCCGTACCCTTGTACTGCGTGCGGAAGGTTGCACAGATTTCCTGTGCCTTGTCTACGTTCCAATCTCGCGCGTGCGCTGTGGCCCCACGGCCGCGGTGGCGCTCTCGGTAACGCCCCTCTGACGACCCGCGCAAGCTCAGGAGTCTTACACATTTGGGTGCTGCCAGTGAGGTCCTACCGGAGCGTTGCCTGTTTCGACCAACACTGAATGATCCAGGCACAGTGCGACAACATTTTGAGGCCCGCCCCAGGGACTGGACGCAGTACAGTCACCTTCTCAAAAGTCATATGCGCTGAAAGCACCATAACATACATAGATGCATTGCGTACTGGGGTGCATGAGCAGAAGTTGATTGACGCTGACTCATGAGCATCTGCCGATGGGGCGCGGAAAGCTATGGCCGCCGCTCTCCAGCAAGGATGAAGGTAGCGCTGTAGCAGAGTGCGCGCTGACTGCCGCAGCCGCCGAGTGGCTCATGCGCATGGTGCGCGAGTGATGCCACCGCGAACGATGGGCATGCACCGCTCATACCAGTCGTACTCAAGTGCACTTCAAGTGTACTGTAGGTGAACTCAAATGGTACTGTAGATGAATGGGGGCAGCAGTCGACAGGGCTGGTGCACCAAGAAGTTGAAGTTCCCACCATGCAGTTGGGCGCGTACTTGACCGCAGCATCCAGTCTGTTCTCTAGGCCTCTGTCAGGCACATGCGGTGTGCTGTGTCATGCCTAAGCCATGTGCTATCACTCGATGTGTCATCAGACATCGAGTACGCAACATAGGCCCTTCAGCATGGAGTTGTGTGCTGTCCATCTCTGGTGCAGTGTAGCACAAGGCAAGCACGTTGTGTCTGCACCTCGCGAAGCACCTCCTGACGCTGGCGCTGAGGCAGCCTGCCAACCAACACATCGCGCCTCAGCAGCCTTGCCATCAACACTTGCATTCATCATGTGACGGCGCTGCCTTCACGACCGGCTCCAACCCGGGACGAACGCATCCAAAGCACGGGTTTCAAATGCGCGCAACGGTGCGCCAGTGCTCAACCGACAGCTGCGGGGGCGCGTACCCCCCCCTCCCCCCCCCCGCCATCAGCAGTCACAACATCTGCCAGAAGCGCTGCTTGCGCGGCGAAGCCCCGCTTGCGAGTCATCACTTCATTTTCGCGCGCCCTGCTCCGCCTCTGCGCACTGCACAGGACCTGTCGTGCCACGTGTTCACCATGGCGCGCGCGGCCGCGGACGCGGCGTACGGCGACGCCATGTACGACAAGTTTGAGGTCCCCGCGGAGGTGACGACGCTGACGCTCTTCTACCTGGAGGGGCTGGCGCTGCACGCGGCGCCGCACACGTACCTGCCGTCCACCGGCGGAGTGGGCAGGATTCAGGTGAGCGCGTCGGTATGTAGGCGCATGCACGGCGCTCTGGCCGGAGGCCGCTGCGGAGGAGGCGTTGCAAGCTGCGGTGCCGGAGGTGGCGGTTACCTGCAGGTTCTCCAGCAGCAGTCTCGCTGTTGAGCTCTGCGCTACTTTTTTTTTGCTCGGTGTCCGCGCCACTGACCTGTCGGATGCGGCAACGACACAATCGATCGTCCGTCGACAGCAAGGCCCTGCAGTCCACACACCCGGCGGCTCACGCGACCGCATGACCCGGCCACGCTCGCGTCCCATCCCTGCCCCCCTCAGATAACCAAGGAGAGGTACATGACCGCCAAACGACAGCTGGAGGTCATGTTCAACGTCCTCCCCGCGGCCGGAGCCAGCACGACGCTTCCCCCCCCCCCGCCCTGTCCCACGTGCGAACCCCCCCCACCAGAGGCCGTAGAGCCGCTGAGGACGTCTGTGCCCAGGCTGCTGGAGGAGGAGAATGGGACGGGGGGGGAGCAGGGAGGGGCGCCAGCGGCAGTGGCGGGGGGCTCAGGCGGCGGCCAGGTGCGCACGTGAAGCGCATACTCCCTTGGGTAGGTATCACAGGTTGCTCAATTGAGTCTCATGGGCCTGATGCCGCTGGGTCGGGCCGCTGCTCTCCGGAGCGCCGCGTTGTGCGCGCGTCGTCACGTGTCGCATCGGGACGAGTGCAGCGGCAGGGCTTCACGCCGCTGGTGGTCTGACCTTATCGACCTAGATTAGGTTGCCGCTCTGCCAACGCTATACGCTTCACGATATGCGCACCTTGTTGCGTTGTGCGCAGGCGACCGGCGGCAGTGGTTTAGCACTGTCGCTGAGCCTGCTGATCAGTTCGTCGTGAGGGGTCAACATGAAGTCCCCTGATGCCCTATGCTGTAAGCACGCGCGGCGAAGTTGCGCAATCTCACCTCTCTCGCCTTCCATGCACGCATCCACAACTTGACGCACGCAGCGCTGCGCCTCATTTCTAGCACTCACCATTGTCCCCCCTCTTGACTCCTCACTTCCCCCCCCCCTATCCCCCCCCGCCCCCTCACGCAGGTGGTCACGCCCTGGGAAGTGGAGGCCGACGAGGAGGTGGACTACAACAAGCTGGTTGTCGCCTTCGGCTCGCAGCTGATCAGCGAGGACATGGTGGCGCGCGTGGAGAGGCTCACCAACAGGGTGCGTGCGGGCCGCATTGTGTCTGTGAGAGTGCTGCTGCGGCAAGCGCGCGCATGCGCGCGTGCCCTTCCTTTGTCCGCGATGCTGTTACCGCGGCGTAGCCGCACGGTCGCGCATCGACACCTCAAAACATGTGTCACGTCTCTGGCATGGCGCGTCCGCTGTATGCACGCTGGCGAGTAAGGCGAGCACTGCTCGAGCGAGGCTGCCTCAAAGCAGGGGCGCCTGCGTCGCGTGCCTCGATGAGCAGACGCTGGGTGCTTTGCACTTGCTGTGGAAGCGCTTCACTGCACGCCACGCGAGCCCGCGCGCCTCGATGCGGCAGCACGCATCACAGGTGCCATGCTGAGGCACGCTGCAGTCTCGCGCGAGGCGGCATGCTGCTGTTCATGCACCTAAGCAATCGGCCATGAGGTCGCGCTGTGACCGTTTCTCACTTGATCCGCCGCCTGCGCCCGCCGCATCGCGCAGCGCGCGCACCGGTTCCTGCGGCGCGGCCTGTTCTTCTCCCACAGAGACCTGAACCAGCTGCTGGATTTGTACGAGAAGGGCGAGAAGTTCTACCTCTACACGGGGCGGGGCCCCAGCAGGTGCGGCCATAGTGGGTTTGATTGTGGTGACATTGCTCGTCAGCTTTGCTGCGGCGCGCAGTGAGGCAGCTGCATGCAGGGTCTGTATATATACTCTCTAACTTGTAGGAGACTGCAGATGCGCCATGCGGCGCTGCGCCTCATTGTCAGTGCAAGACGCGCTGCGCAGACCGGGCGCGTTGCTCACCCAGATGTGGCGGGTCAGTCCCTCATTCAGTTGCCGCCGCGGTGCTGGACGTCTTCGCGTCGTCAGCATGCAACGACCGCATACCATCGCAGAATATTGCACGACGCATTGCGGAACGACATGCGACATACCTTTCGCCATGCACACAGTCGAGGCGTGACGGAGGGGCAGCTGCCGCCCTGCTCATTGCTGCCCAGCGCTGCCTCTGTGCGGTGCCATTTGCTACACAAAGGACCAGGCCCGCTCTCGCAAAAGGGCACACCAAACCTCATCACCACTGCTGGCAACAGCTGAGCACTGTGAAGCGCTGCTTCTGGCCCTCACCCGCTGCATCCCTCTCCCCTCCGCTTCCGTTTCGCCGCCGCCAGTGAGGCCCTGCACCTCGGCCACCTCGTCCCCTTCCAGTTCACGCAGTGGCTGCAGGAGGCCTTCGGGGTGCCGCTGGTCATACAGCTCACCGACGACGAGAAGTTCCTCTTCAAGGTGCGTCCGTGTACCCTGAGCACTGCGTCAGCCTAATACTTCAAGTTGTGTTCCTCTTCAAGGTGTCCGTGTACTCTGAGTGCTGCTTCAGCCTTCTACTTCAATGTGTGTGTTTAATGCAGGCGCTGTGATGCCGTCTCTACTGCTGCCACGAGATGGCAGCGTCGCCTGCGTCTGGCATGCACGCCGGCGGCAGCTGCTTTGGCGCGTCGCTGCGAATGCGGTCGCGTCGGCGTGACTTGCGCAGCGTGCACAGTGTTCCCGCGCTTGTATGGTTTAGTACTTCATGTCAGGTACTGACCACCAGCTGTCATCACGCTGCGCTGGCACACACGGCAACGCCACACGCGCAGCAGGCGCAGCGCGCGGCGCGTGCGCTGTTTCCCTGCTGGCATCAACGCTCAGCACAAGCACACTGCCGCGTGCGCTCGTGGTGCGCCGCGTACAGCTGAGCGCTGCACGACAGTCACTTGCTGCCTGATGCCGCAGCGGCTCACGCGTGACGCTGCGCGTGCGCTGCCCCCGGCTCTGCGCCCCGCAGAGCAACCTGCCCCTGGCGGAGACGCACCGGCTGGCGCGGGAGAATGCGCGCGACATCATCGCGTGCGAGTTCGACCCAGCCAAGTAAGTGCTTGCGAGCATGTGTGCTGGTTGCCTGTTCTCTCGCGTGAGGCATGTCTCAGCTACACGGGCCTTCTGCGTGCCTGTGGCCTCTTGTGCAGGGCACAGTCCCTGCGTTCCCTGTTGCGCCTCATGTGGTGCAGCCGTGCGCGGCACGCACATTGCGGTTGCAGCGCTGTCGGCATGCAGTAGTGCTTTGAAGCCGCATCGGCCTGCTGCGCATGATCCTGGTGACCTGAAGATGCCTGATGATCAAGCGGTGACTCACCAGTTGAAGTTCATCGAACGTGCCATGTGGGCAGGCGCGTGTCTGACCATATCTTCCTGACGTGCTCACGCTCGTGCGTAGGACCTTCATGTTCAGCGACTTGGATTACATCAAGGAGCTCTACCCAGTTGTCCTTCAGATTCAGAAGTTTGTCACATTCAACCAAACGCGCGGGATCTTTGGCTTCAACGACAGCACCAACATTGGCTGCATCGCCTTTCCAGCAGTGCAGGTAGCCACAACCAGCAGGGTTCTGCTCATATTGATGCGTGGCAGTTGAAGCTGAAAGAGTGCACATTGTACTTGTTAGTGGTCGCGTGTCATGATTTTCCACGATGATTCGTTTGCGAGACTCTGAGCGCTAAATTGTGAAACTGCTCATCACTGCTGCACGACCAGACGCTGATGTAGCGTGGCATGCAACACTCGTATTTGCAATGCTGGCTTGTACATGTGCACTCTGTGCGCATCCAGCACCACTTTGTTCGCGGGATCATGTGTCAATGTCGCAATGGAACACCGCAAGTGCTCCGCCCAATCCGCCACATCACTGTGCTGCTTGTGTTGAAGTTTGTGCGCTGGCGTAACACCAACGTTCATCAGCTCGTCGTCTCGCAGAGCTTGTTCCCTACCTCCTCTGCTGTGCCCTCTGCCGGGCTTGCCCCATCAATGCGAGACAGGCCCCGGTGACCCCTGGTGATGTCAAGATGGCGGCACGGCGCTCACCCCTTACCCCCCCCCCCCCCTCCACCGCACACGTTGCGCACTGCGCAGGCGGCGCCCTCCTTCTCCGTTGCATTTCCCAAGGTGCTCGGCAAGGCCAACATGCCGTGCCTCATTCCCTGCGCCATCGATCAGGTGTGTCGTCCGCGCTGCGCGTCGCCGCCGTCGCCGCGGCGCTGCCGTGCCGCCATCGAAATCTCACTGATCTGCACAGCTGACACAACTGCAGCGTGTGCCCTTGGGCCAGTGCCATTGCATTCCGGGTGCGCGCTTGCTATCAGTTAGTGCGCACGCGCTCAGCCAAAGCACTTGCAATCCACAACACTGCGTTTAGCCCCTCCATGTGGCCACGCTAAGCAGCCGCTGAGGAACAGAAATATTCGCTAGACATTGACGCCCGCAAAGATCCTGAGTCCGCATTTCCACATAATTCATCACATAACCTGAATTACTTTAAGGAATATATCTATGCCCCTCACCTCACCCTGTCCATCACTGGCGCTGCTTGCCGCGCGCGACTGCAGGACGCGTACTTCCGCATGACCAGGGACGTCGCGCCACGGCTCAGGTGAGCGCGGTGTCGCCTTCTCGGTGATGCGGCGCATGGCTGTGCGACTGTTGAAGGAGCTTATTTGCTGCAGTCAGCAGCGCTTCTTTTTTCGCCATCGGTGCAGGCTCAGAGCGGTCGCGCCCTCCTGGCCATGCCGTGAATGGCTGCCCAACTGCTCGACTTTAGTTCTTGCCGCTACCAGCAGCCTTCTTCTCATGTCACAACTGATCACGGGAGGTTTAGGCTGCGAACGTGTGCTGGGCATTGGGCAGTGCACACATGGCAGTGCACATGTGGCAGTGCACACATGGCAATGCGCATGACGCGTGCCACAAGGGCTGCCTGTGCACAGCTCCGGCAGCGGCAGCAGCGCTGTGCGCGGCCGGTCTCTCAGCTCGTGGCGCCCTGCAACCCTGGCTATGCAGCGGCAGAGTACCGTCGTGCACATGCTGCGTGGTGTGTCATCCAGCACCAGTTGGTGTCCGTAGCTGACGCAGGGGCAGTTTTCAACTGATGCAAACGCAGTAACATTATCTGGAGGTGCCACCTGCCACCTGCGCGCTGTGGTACATCATGGTGTGACTCCGCTGTCAAGTGTCCCACACCAAAGTCGCCACCGGCACCTGCTTGTGGTTGTAAGGCGGGCTCGAGGCGCGACGCCCCTCGTGCGCATTCTCAACCCCATGCTGGCCGTATTTTGACTGGTTGCAGTTATGTGGCACTGTCACGGCACTTTCGCGTGTGGTCCCCATCCTGGCATGCTTTGATATTCGCGAATCCGTGGAAATCACAAGTGTGTGCCGCACACACACCGATCTCACACGGCCGCTATACACGGCCGCTATCATCGGTGTCTGCCACTCGCGCATGCAGATACCCCAAGCCGGCGCTGATCCACAGCAAGTTCTTCCCGGGCCTGCAGGGGCCCAAGGGCAAGATGTCTGCGTCGGAGCTCGGCACTGCCGTTTTCGTCACCGACACGCAAAAACAAGTCGAGCAGAAGGTACGTGCGCCCTGAACTTGTCGCGGGGGTGTTGGGCGTGATGTCGATGTGCGCGCCGATGGTTGGCAGCTGGCGCCTTGTGTGTGACCCGTGCACGGCGTGACTTGATGAGTGCTGCAGAAGCAGCTGACCGCTCACCGCTCGGCCGCAGCTTGCCCGCACGCGCATGCGGGGAGCGAGAGCAGCACTGGCACTCTGTCGTCATGTCTCCGCGTGCTGATGCTGATGTCGCTCCGGTACGGAGAGCTGCTCTTCTTAAAGCTTGTGGCGAGCCAATGCGCGGCGCACGGTTGAATGTCCCGCTTCTGGCGCCGCGCGTGCACTGCAGTCTCAAGCTCATGCTGCGCTTGGGCGTGTTTCGTCACTTCGGTTCACTTCCTTGAGATGTCAGCACAATATCTCTGTCAGTGCGTGCCTGATGGAGACTTTTGTCTTTCCTTATTGAGCACTGGTGCGCTGATGTTCCCCGCTCCCCGCCGCTCTGCGCACGCCTCCGTGCGCTGCGCGCAGGTGAAGTCCAGCTTTTCGGGGGGACAGGACACCAAGGAGAAGCAGTTGGAGCTGGGCGCCAACCTGTCTGTCGACGTCGCATATCAGGTATGTAAGCACGGTGTGCTGTCCTTGGCCCCTTGCGTGAGCATCCTCTCCTGTGTGCGAGCGTTGCTGCTTCTTCAGTCCAGCACTGCATGCCCACCTCTGGCGGCACCGCTCAGTCCTTCTGGGCACGCCACCACACCCGTCAGCGCAGCTTCACGCCTCCCTGATCAGCCATACACTGCGGTGGCAACTGTCACCTCAAACGCCCGCCAACAGTGCCATCTCGCACTGCCCTTCGCGCTTCCATCGCTCACGCCACTCACCCTGCCCCCTACTCCCCCGCCCCCCCCCCCCCGCAGTACCTGGGCTTCTTCCTGGAGGACGACGACGAGTACCGTCAGATCGGCGAGGACTACGCGGCAGGGCGACTGCTCACGGGCCAGGTCAAGAAGCGCCTGGTGGAGGTCCTGTGGGAGGTGGTGGGAAAGCACCAGCGCCTGCGCGCGGCAGTCACGGACGAGCAGCTGGAGCGCTTCATGTCGGTGCGGCCGCTCGAGTACTGAGCGCGCGCGCGCGTGACCCCATCAGGGGCGTACGCCCTGGAGTGAATCACACATCGTGCGACGTGTTTTATGAGGGTGCTTCGGCACGTGCGCATCGCCTTGATGCGCTGCGTTCCCTCCCTGCTCCTCTGCCTGTGCGCCTTTGAGCCCGCAGCTGAGGGCAGGTGTCTTGATGTGTAGGCGAGGGGGCTTGCGCAGAGCGTACTGTTTAGATGATGGTGAAGCAGCGTATCGGCAAGAATTTTGGGCACAGTCTGTCAAAATGTCGCTTGTGCCTACAGCCCTCCCCCTGACCCCCACCTCCCCTGCCGCCCAGCACCAACACGCACACATTTAACAACATCAACGCACAGCAAGAGGATGAGATGAAGAGCAGCGTCACACGGACTGTATCCTTCATACTATTGTACCCAACACAAGGGCAAGAGATGCGCAATCATATCGCGCGGTAAATGCCCTGCAAGGGAACCGCTTGCAGAGCGGCAGCTGGAGCCGTAGAGTGGGACACACAGCTCGCAAAAGCACCAGCCGGCCAGCACGCACCGCCATACGTGACGCGCAGCTCACTGCGCGCGCGCATCGCGAGCGTGGAGGCTGTAAAGTAACAACAATAACCATTTCCGCGCCAGTGAAAGGGGCGCTACTCTAGAGTTGTAACGCAGTCCACACGCAGTTGTCCCCCCCGCCCCCCCCCCTCCCATTCTGCTTTGATCCCAGAATATGGCCCCTAAGGGGCTCTTTCCATGGGGCTATTTCCATACATCGATGACGCCCGCCAGCACCTCTGCCAGGATCACAGAGCTGCCTATGTACACAAGGCCGTGGCGGGCGCCGAAGTCCGCGCGTATGGCGGCCAGCTCGTTGACAAGGGTGGACATGGTCGTCAGGCTCGCGCAGAAGCCGACGGCGAACGCCTGTCGCGGCGGCGCGGCGCGATGCGGGCATGGCGTGAGGCGAGTGCGGACAAGCGCGGCGTTGCGCGGAAATTGCGGCTTTGCGAGGAGATGGATGGGGGGCTGCTGCTGATGCGACATGCAGCAGCGACGGCGCGCACGAGAGGCTGACATGCACTGTCACACGGCAGGAGATGACAAATGCGTCGACAAGTTCTGTAGTTAATAAGTAGCACACATCATGAACTTGAAGTGCGTTGACCTTACTTCAAATTGCAAACTTCAAGTATGTTGACCTTACTTCAAAATTGCGTTGAAGTGACGCACTGCCGCGCTGAAGGCTAGCCACAGGCTCTCAGATGCTGCGGCACATGCACGTGCTTCACTCCCGCAGTACTCCTTGCCCGTCAGCACCCCCCGCGCCTGTCCCGTACCAAGTGTTCGCATCCTGCACACATCCTGCACCATCGGCATGCGGCCGCAACACATCTGCACTGCGCACCGCGCGCGCGGCACGCATCAAGCTATCAGGCAACGAACGCGCCACGCACCCGGCACGCGGTGTCCCGCCAGTCGGTGCCGTAGTCCGAGTACGCGTGCGCAATCAGCGCGCTGCAGATGGTCCCCAGCATGTTGGCCGCGAACGTCCCCAAGGGGAAGAGCCCGCCCCGGAAGGCGTTGAGCCAGCGCGCGAGCGCGAAGCGCAGCAGCGCGCCCGGCACCGCAAACAGCGCGCTGAGCCACCAGCGCCGCCGCATCCAGCTGGCGTCGTCGAGCCCCAGCGCGAGTGCGAGCGCTGCCACGGCCGCCGCGAGCAGGGCCGCGTTGGTGATGGCCAGCGCGCGCTGCGGGGGGGGGGGGCAGATTGGCGGCGGCGAGGTGAGGAGTGAGGCCGGAGGCAGAGAGCGCGTGTTGTGTTGGCGGTTTCATTGGCGGAGCTGCAGGATGCTGGACTCTGAGTGCTGGCCTACAGCAATGGGCGCTGGACATGGCAGCACTGCCAGGAAAATGCGCAGAAACCGTCTGACGTTGGGCAATACATACCCCAGCAAAGCCCTTTTCAGGGAGCCTGCGTGCGACGGGCTCTCAGCGGAAAGTGTACAGTCTGTGTACAGGCAACGACCATAGGACTTCAAGGCATGAACTGCTGTAAATATGACAGATGCGGTGGCTATATATTGAAAGGCAGCGCAAACAACGGCTGAACTTGAGCACTACTTGCCATGACGGCCGACCTTACAACATGGCGTACGTCTGTGTTGACCAGCCAACATCCGTCTAGGCGAGTATTGCAGTGCAGTCTGAGCAGACCACTGCAGCACATTCCCCGAGAGTCCGCACCAGCACTGCGTCCTACACACGATACAAGCATGATCTGATCGCACCATCAGTCCTTCGACGCCGGACAAATGTGATGCCCAAGGCAGAGAGCGCGTTGCACCAGAGCAACCTCCTCACTTAATTGGAGCGTCACAACTGTTGGCGAGCAGTGACTGCGAGCAATGACTACTGCGGCAGATTCGCAAAGCGCCTGCGCATGGCAGCAAACAGCATGTATAGAAGCCGGCAGAAGAGCGCAGTGGCGCCTTATCCCGATCCCTGCCTACTGCCGGCGTTTCCTGAGCCGAGCAGGAGTTTGGGAGGGAGGTGTACCACTCGACTTCACACACTGCAGTGCCCGTGCCTCATCTCACTCGGCTTCAAGTCTTCGACACACTTTGGCGTCGCAGCGGCACCGACCCACACGCGCGAGCATGCAGCGAGCGACCGCGCCTCGCCGCCAGCCCAGCCCGCGCAGCGCGCCGCCGTGCCCCCATGCACTGCTGCAGCGCTCCCCTGCTTCACACGCGCCCTGTGTGCTGCAGCAGCGCTCACCTGCTTCACATGCGGCGCCCCTCTCTCCACCAGCCCCGTCAGCACGCCCCCCAAGTCCATGCCCATCCTGTGCACGACGATGAAGCACGCCAGACCCCCGCAGATGTAGATGATGCCCGTGACCTGCGGCTGGGGGTCCCCCTCTGCCACCTCATCGGGGTTAGCAACGACGAGATCGTCCGTCTGCAGCGCCCACGCGCTGAATGTGGTGTAGGCGCCGCAGAAGCCTGTTGTCAAGCCTGGCTCACGCGAGGGACGCCAGCGGAAACAGCAGCAGCATCAGCAGCAGCAGCAGCAGCAGCAGCAGCAGCAGATTTGTGTTGTCATAGTCGGCACACCGTGCTGAGACACTGCGCGTGCTGATGACTCCGTGTTTTTGCCCAGTGGTCGGTCGGCGCTGCCAGCGGCCGTGGGGTGGTCAGCTTGCGGCTGCCATTGCACACCCAACCAACAGTCACTTCTTGTATCATGGTGACGTTCGGTGCCGCACGGCAGGTTGCTGATGGTCATTGACGATGGCAAGCTGTCTGTGCGCGTCACGCGCTGCATATTCAACACACTTGGGCACAACTGTGGGCACATGTACAATCAGCCAGCGCCAGCCCGCCTCTCACCTGTCAGGAGCACCAGAGCGCCGCCCTCTTTTGGAATGGTGGACGTCGCAGCAACCAACAGCCCAAGTATCATTGAGCCCATGCAGTTGTCGAAGAAGGCCGGCACCAGCATGGACTCTGCATTGCGAGTGGGCACAAGGTGGAAAGTCAGAGGCGGACACTCCCCTGCTGCAGAAATGCAGCAGCTCGAAGGCTGAGGCTTTGCATCTCACCTGCTGTGATGGCATTGGTTGCAGTAGGGCCAAACAAACGCTCGGTGAAGATCCTGGCGAAGCAGCCAACAATCGCCCACAGCGCCACACTAATTGTCAGGTGCAGCAAGAGGAAGTCTCTCGGTGGCCGTACTCGCTTTAGCCTCTCAGACGAGACCTCCATCGCAGCTACGTTGGCTCTTGCAGCATTCGACGCATTCAGCTACCCACAGCCTCAGCGGATTATTGCGGGCATCGCAGGTGACAGTCGGATTTCCTGACGCCAGCTAAAGGGTTGCGTCAGCAGGAGCAGCGAGGCCAGCTTTACTGAATTGCGGCAGGAAGGTGGTGCGACGATGTCTATAGCGCCCGTGGCTAGCTGAGTTGGAGGTACCACACACTGCTCTCTAAAGCGCACACTTCAAGTTGATGTGTGATGAAACGCGCGCCACGCGCAGGGTGTGCTAATGCAGGCGCCACTGATTGTCAATGTAAAGCTTAGCTGCATCAGCGCGCTGGCTGCGATTGCATGTCCGCAGAGCCGGCCAGTGCAAGTGTTCCTGCACACGGAGCGATGCTGAAGAAGCCGTCCGTTCTGCACAAGCGATCATTTTGTGCCCACGGGACACAAGGATATTCTATGAGTGTGTGCCTCTCTGCCAACATGCAGTCGAAGCCGACGCTGTTGCAGCCATATCGTTGAGGCGAAGTATCAGCGCACAAGTTGAGGGAAGCTCAGCGCACAGCAGGACCTCCAGTTCAGCAAGGACCTTCAGTTTCAGCAACGTGACCGCCATCTGCACTCAAGTTTGATTTCTGCTCCAGTTCAGCGCATATGACTGATGCGGGTGAATGTGATGGTGCCATACAGCCTCGGCCTCACGCTGAACCAGCCTGAAGGCAGCAGAAATGGCGGCGCCGTCACAGGCACTACAGGCATCAATCAGTTACAGGCAAACGGTTTTCTTGCGGCGCGCTGTACAATCACTGGAACTGGCTCACATTGCACCGCTGGCAGGTTAACCAGGTAGTTCATCTGCGCTGTTGGCAGACCGGTTGCCCCAGCAGCACCATGCTTGCGCTGCCCCAATCAATTTTATTCAGTTGCGACTGGGCTTTCAGTTTTGCTGCCAGTGCATGCTCTAGACGCATGCACAGACGCCTAAAAAGCCTGGTCGCCCGCATGCTGGCATCAACCACAACCCCCTCACTGCACATAGAGAGACCACCACTGAAGCCTAGTACCGGCAACAGCTGACGTCCGCTGCAGGGGGGTGGGGGAGGTCGTGCCCAAGTACAGAACAGTAGAGAGATTGTGCAGTGAGGCGGACAAAGGTGGTGCGAACCTTAGTGGTTGGTTGCATCTGTGCATGATGGTGGGACGCGCTTGCAGGCACTGCCATCGTGCACCGCTCTATGCTGCTCACTGAGTATGGCATGCCCTGCATTCCGGTGGATTTGGTGCCACACTCAGAGTGACACTCTTGAGGTCAAGAGCATCAAAGCAGCGTTGGGGGCTTCTGAAGTCACAGCTTTGGTGCTAAAATGATGGTCATGCCTGTCCGACTTACTTCTTGAGAGTATGCCGCAAAGCATGGCTTGCGGTGCTGTTTATGGCCGGCCCATAAACTTTCACGATTCCTCTTCATCACCTTGTCATCAGCGCATTGGCATTGTCCTGCCTTGCAGGGTGTGTGTGTGTGGTGTGTATGAGTGTGACATATGCATACATGAATGCAACGACACGGGTTCTGTGTTTTGCACTGATTCTGGTTGAGACACAAGGTTAGGCTAGTACGCACAGCAGTGTATGACCACATTTCCTGCCATGCTACGGCGTGTACGAGAGTACTTTTGGTGGGAGGGCCTGACAGCAGTTGATACTCGTGTGTGCCCTGGCGGGGTGGGTGTGGTGGGTGGGGGTGGGGTGGGTGTGGGTGCATGCGCATGCATCGACAACGACAGTACTGAAGCCAACGACTCTGTGGTCGTGACTAGTTTGGCTTCTTTGTTCATTCATTGCTCCTCGACTGCACGAGTGTGGATGTGAATGGCAAAGGATGGGGGCATCAGAGGCGCCATGACCTGATACGTACAATTAAGACACCAGACTGCATTGATCGAAATCCTGCTGAAGCAGATACACAGCCAGCAGCGCAGTAATGCGACCCAAGTGACAGCGCGAAATCATGAGTGCACCACCAATGATCCCCGCACAATCTATGATGACCAGGTACTTCTTGCGCACTGTCACAATATCTCTTGTGGGGTGTACATGTCATGTACTGCTTCTGAAGCACTGTAGTCCAACGCACACCAGGCTGCATGACCACACAGCATGGGAAGTGATCAGCCAAATACACCAAGCCAGCAGTCACCACATGTGATCCATTGATGAGTTTGGGCAAGCGCTTCCAGAACTCCATGTGAAGCTCGCAATCCAGAATCACTCAAAAAATATATCAAGCTCCACATTCCCTTCACACCTCCCCTTGTTGCGGGTCCCATGTGCCATGCACAGCGCCATTCAAACAACCCTTGTCAAGTGCTGCTCGTGTCAGTCTACCGACAAACTTGACGTGCTGACATGGATCACAACGTGGGCTACGACATGCATACACTCCGCAAACCCGCCCGTCTGTGAGCCCACTACAGACATTGCGCCCACTTTCAAGTGGCAACGACGCAGGCGCACCCCGCCCCCACTGACCAGACTCAGCATGCATGCACATCCGTCGCAGCTTGTCCGGTAGTGCCCTGTTTTGATGATGGTCGGGCCTCCAGTTCATGTACCAAAAGCGATCCCCTGCACGCATACTCGTGTCTGTGTGGGCGGCGCTTTCAGCACCCTGCGTGGCCATATTGCCTGATGGCTGCGTAGCTGGCACCTGGAGTGTGTGCCGGACACAGGGCGCCGCTGGAGGCGGCAGACGTGTCAAAGTAGCGGCAAGCTACCATTGTGGCAACAACGAGCCCAGGACTGGCATGCATATGATGTCTGCAGCGCGCATCGAGCAGTCCGTTCCCACAGGTCCAGCTCACGGCACGCGACAGTGCCAGAACGACAGGGCCACGACAATGCGCCGCCGGCACGCCACGCGTAGGCCGCACGCCTAGTGCACGGCGGTGTTGCGCAAACCTTTTCCGAAGTGTCAACAGCTGCTTGCTGAGCATCACTGCGCTGGCGCCACGCCATGCATGTCCTCTGTAAAGGGCTCTATCCCACCGAGCTCCTCATCTGCGCGTCCCTTGGTCGCAGCGGCAGGCGCAGCGCCGCCTTCAGGCCCCTCCCCCGCTCCCCCCCCTCCGCCGCTCCCAGGGCGCAGCTCCGCCGCAGCCGCCGCCACGGCCCCCATGTCCACGCGCGCGCACACGCCCACCACCGCCTCGCGCAGCGCGCCCGCCTCCATCTCCGGCGCCGCCGCCAGCAGCGACAGCAGCCGCAGCGCGTCGGCGGTGGCCTGCTGCTGCGGCTCCTCCGCGCCGCCGCCGCCGCCGCCGCTGCTGCCGCCGCCGCGGCCTGGGGCTGCCGACGTCGCGCCGCGCGCGGGCGCCGTGTCGAGGAGCAGGCGGCGCACGGCGCGCGCCTCCGCGATGAGCTCCGGCAGAAAGCCGCACTGCTCCGCCATCTGTATGCCGTAGTCGGTGGCGAGATCCGCGGAGGGGCCCGCCTCGGCCGCGTGCGCGCGGCGGCCGTCTGGGGCGGTGGGTGCGCGCGGCGTGCGTGAGGGGAGAGGGTCAGCGTAAAGGTCTACGTATGCAGTGCGCTGAGAGAAGGGGGTGGCTCACAGCAGCCCTGATGCAGCGCGTATGGGAATGCGCAGGTGGTGGGAGTTGCCGTATGACAGCAGCGCCGTGAAGCGACAGCTCTGCTTCTGTGGATACTGAGAGCACATGCGGCACACGAAAGCCAGTCAAGGGGAGGTGCAGGTGCTGATGGATTGCGGTGACTGCTCGAGCCCCTGCCTATCAGACCTGCGGCGTGATCTGCATTGGTGAAAGTGAACTGCAACACTTCAATACATTCCTACCGGCACTGTCTACTAGACACCGAATGTGCATACGCCAACCTTGCTCACTTCGGAGTGAACTGACCAACTCCGCGGCAGCACATGACTCCTCTCGAACCGGACGCCAAAGAGCCCCCGACACACGCCCCATCTCCTCGCACGCACGCGCACCGGCGCACCTGCGTCGTCCGCCGCGCGCAGGCTCAGGTTGCGCCCGTTCGGCCACGTGTCCGCGAGGCCGCACAGCTCCGTGTAGTGCGTCGCGAAGAGCGTGAGCGCGGGGCGCGAGAGCAACGCCTCGCACACCGCCCACGCGATTGCGCGCCCCTCCTCCGTGCTCGTGCCGCGACCGAGCTCGTCCACGAGGACGAGCGCGCGCGGCGTGGCGGCGCCTAGCACGTGCGCCGCCTCGCGCATCTCCACGAGGAACGAGCTCAGGTTGTTCTCCATGTCGTCCGACGTCGCGAGGCGCGTGAGGAGGCGGTCGCGCAGGGGGATGCGCGCCGCCGCCGCGGGGACGAAGCAGCCTGCGGCAGGGGGTGGGGGGGTGGGGGGGGGGCATGGCATTAGGGGGCTGTGTAGGCGAGTGACTCGATGGGTTTGTATGAAGGGACGCACACACTGTCAGCATTCACATTGCTCCATGAAGGGGTGGTGAAGTCTGTGACCATAATACACGGTGCATGCCTCAGGTGCACTGTCATAGCGTCGGTCACCCTTTACATTGACGCCAGTGCCCACAGGAAGCTAACAATGACAAACGAGCCTACAGGCATCATCATCAGCCGTACATGCAGGCACAGGGGCAGGCAAGCGTGCGCACATGGGGCCTGTTACAGCACTCTGACTGATGCACAAGCAGACCAGGCTTTGTACAGGACGGCGCCAGCTGCTCTTTCGTCTGCATTGGCATGACATCGACTGCGCACCTATACTATGCCAGCACGGCGATGCCATTGACTTCATACCTATCTGTGCGAGCACGGCGATGCACGCCGTCTGGCGCAGCAGCGTGGACTTGCCGCTGCCGTTGGCGCCCGTCACCACGCAGAAGTTGGACAGCGGTCCCATGGAGATGCCATTGGGCACGAATCTGCAGCAGCGAAGGGCACGGCGCATGCTGTTGGGGGATGCCATAAGATGACAGACATGACATGACTACTGGTGCCGTAACTGCGCATACATACAGGGTGCAATCACAGAACAGTAAAGCGTCATAATGATGCATGTCATCTGTGCTGCGGAGGAGGCAAGTAAGCTGGCACGGCATACGCTGCACACTGCCCACAGCCGCCCAGCTCCAGGGCACCGCGGTACGTCCCACCGGAGGCGATACACAGGCGCTGACGACGGGCGACGCGCAGACAAGCGTGCGCGCCAGCTTCATTGTTGAAGTACCGCGCGTTGAAGTATTCACCGCGCACCTCTTGCTGCCGTCGAGCAGCGCGCCGACGATGGGGTGCACGCCGCGCTCGATGACAAGCTCGCCGTCCTGCACGAGCGTCGGGCGCGTGTACTGCAGGCGGCTGGTCGCCACGAGGTCCGCAAAGCCAAAGAGCATGTCCAGCAGCGCGACGGACTCCACCACCGCAAACAGCGACTCCATGTGTCTCCGCACCGTCTCCATCAGGTCCTGGATCACCTGCGCGGCGCGGGGTACGCAGTGGCATTTATGTATGAGAACAGAAGAATCAAAAGATCGTCGAGCTCTAGGGGCACAAGTGTGTTTGGCCGTCAAACTGAATGCCTTCCACCACGTATATGATGAGCGGTCGCGGGGCGCGGGGTACGAAGTGAGATGTACGTATGCGATGAGCGGTGAGGGGGGTTGCCGCTGCAGATGGCAGTCGGTGAGCAGGAGCAAGTCAGCAGCGCTCAGCGACCATGCGAAGCAAGCTTCAAGACCTCGGACCGCAAGCCCCATCGGGTGCTGCGACGTCGCCAGCGGGAGCGTGACGCGACGGCAATGCCGGATCTGACACCGCACGCGGGCTTTGTGATGCTTGCGATATTGTGCTGCTTCTTTCGTGGCCATGGGGGACAAATCGGCATGCACGCCTGCTCTACACCTCATTGGGATACCTGGTTGGTCAGCAGCAGCGCCTCCCCCAACGCCTCGTTAGCGCGGTCCGACAGCGAGGCGACCTGCTCCGTGGTGCAGCTGATGAACTTGCTGCTCTTGACGGCCTGGATGTACATCTCCGGCAGCTCCGGGACGTCGCCAGGGACCTGTTGCCAGTACGCCATTGTTCACATCCGGTCAGGCTTTGGTGCTTACATGTAGCAGTGTTGCATGATTCGAGCACAGGTTGATACACGGAAGCCGGTGACATGTTAATGGCTTACGAAGAGGCCGAGTCGCCATATATTGGCGTGACCTGTGTTTGGCTGCAGATATGGCACTCAGGAATTGAGGCCGTAGTATGGCCAAAGACATTGGCACATAAACGTTGCGATAAGTGTGTAGCAGTGCTTGCATCTGCAACAAAAGTTCCTCTAAGCCACACCAGCCAGTGGTGCCCGACCGCAAATGGCAATGCTATGCTGGATGGCGCTGTGGCAGTGCAAATGGGAAGCTTGCATTGATGCTATGGGCTGTACGCCATCAAATTATGACGGTGCAATGGCATGTGTGCTCTGCCCGTCGTCAACCAAACCTCACTACTGCAGATCTCATGTGGAGTCAAACACACGGCTCATACAACTGACAATGCGCACGCCAGCATATGCGCAGCAGGTGTCTCAGTTTCGGCATATTGCTATTGTTGCTGGCGTGCCGACTGTATGCTAAGAAGAGTTTCTTGATGGCGCCGCTGCTGTGTCACAGTAACTTCTGCAGGTCCAAATAATAGGCCATTATTGCAGAGGTCCCAAAGCTTGTCGAATGCTGCTTTGCTGCTGCAGTAACGCCTGGTACACCATAACAGCACAGATACAGCCAGTCACTTGTGCATACTTTAAAGTACCTGCAGGTGGTAGCCGCGCGCTGCTGTCGCGCGCACGCTGCAGGGCGCCTCACGGTACTCCTGCACAGCATTGCTCGCAACAGCAGGGTCAAGCAGTCAAGTTGTGCGCTCGATAATGCAGGCTGACACGTTGCTTACTGATGCAGGCTGGCACGGCTTGGTCTGACGCCACAACTCATGTTTAGGCATGTGAATTGAGACTGAGCACAATGAACATGCGCAATGCAGTGCTGCGCAGCGCGCGCGTGCACACAAGTATCCGCTGATCAATGCAATGACCAACAGAGGGTCTGGCAAAGTGATTCACTGCCTGAACGCACTGCAAACCCCTTTGCAACATGGCGATGGCGGTTGCGCCTCCGTATGAACGTCCCTGAGCAAGCAGCGCAGACCGTGCGACGCAGCACAGCGCGCCGACACACGAGCACACACCCATCAACCCAAGCCTACGATGCCTTATTACTCCATGCAACATATGCTCACACACCCCATCACGCCACCACCGCCACAGCACCGCACCAACCAGAACCCATCAAGGCACATGGATGCGCAATGCCCCCTCTTCACGGGCCATACGATGCGCTTTTAAGTATGCAAGAGAATGGCATGTGGGCACCTGCGTATACGCATCGGCGAGCGCGTATATGTCCTCGACGCTCTGCAGGAACGTCTTGCGCGCCACGTCCAGCATGCCGTTGATGTCAGGCTGAACCGCGAAGCACTCCTGGTGCCGCATCTGCAGCGCCGACTTGCTGAATGTGGTGGACTGCGGAGGAAGCGCGGACGAAAGTCATGGTGTAAGGAGCGGGCGCTGTGGAGGTGGCGCGATGAAGAGTGCGTGTAGAAGCGGGATGGGCGGCACGAGGGACCACTGCTGAGCAATACGTTGTGACAGCAATGGGCACAGCAGCAGCTTTCAAGCTACGACGCTCAACAGGCACGTGACTGCGAGGTCATGCCGTTGACGTTACGCCTTGACGTTATATGTGAATCATGTCATCGCGTTGCGTGCGCCAGCAGGCGCGATGACTTGGCAGCAATGGGTGGTGCTGGGGCCGCATCAATGACTGGCCAGCAGTGCCACTAGCAGTCACATAAACATTGCCAACAACTCGTTTGGTCACAACCTTGTGTGTACGTTTGTCTACTGTTCTGACGCCTCATTTTCACATGAAGACCTGACAAACCGCAAAACCACTTTGTCGCCGTACATCAGACCAGTGACTCAGCGCAGCATAAGGGAAGCGTCACGCGCAAGCTTGCAAGGTGCCTCAACGGGCCAGAGCAAAGCGCAATGAACAATGTGATGCTTGCCTCCGTCAGGATGCCACTGATCTGCCCCTCTATCCATGCCAGGCTGGGGTCCTTGAGGTTGTCCACGATGGCTTTCAGCAGCTCGCTGCCAGTGTCGTCGTCACCAGCTGCGAGAGGAGAAGTCATGGGCCAAGTGTCAGCAGGAAAATGGCCTGTAGCGCCGATCATATGCGCATGACACCATGTACTTCTATCGCGCACTGCGCCATTGAATCGGGCACCGCGCCCCGTTGATTCTGGCCACACGGGCAACTTCCGCACTGAACTTCAACTTCAAGCGCGGACTCACCCGCGCCCCCCCCCAGCCCCCGCATCTCCTCCATCCCCTCCTCTAGCGTCTCCACGATCGGCGCGAGCAGCTGCACCGTGTGGCGCAGGCAGATCACCGTCTCTATGCCCTTGGCCGCGGTCTGCGGCGTGACGGCCTTGGGCACCGTGACAAGGCCGCTGAGCATGCGGTCGAGGTCCGCAAAGCGGCTCAGGTGCTCGAGCGTGCCCGCGAAGACGCGCTCGCTCGACAGGAAGAACGCCACGAGGTCGAGGCGCGCCTCCAGCGTCGGCAGGTCCGTGCTCGGCGACAGGATGTTGGAGCGCAGGAGGCGCGCGCCGACGCTCGTCTGCGGCGGCGGCGCGGGGAGTGCGCGGCGGTTGAGCGTTATTGGGTGCGAGCGTGCGGGGGGGGAGGTGGGGAGGGAGGCGCGCGCGTGTGCACTGCTGGTGAAGTGGGAGCGCTAGCGGCAGCCGCCTGAAACACTGGAACGCTGTAGAGCTGCAATGACGAGTTCGTTGTCATCAAAAGAAATGAAATGAGACGAGAGCTGTCATGCACTGTCTTCTTGATGTGCACTGGACAACTGTGTTCCTGTAATGACAGATGGAACATGCAAACACCACTGTAGGCCACTGCCGGGCCCTGCTGGCAACGCAAGCACCACCTCTTGAGGTTTGCGCGCGGCTGGAGTGACCATCACCATGCACAGTACCACAGCAGACGCCGCCGTTCGCCCCACAACAACTTCACCTTTGTGCGGTTGATGACGCCAAAGAGGCTGCGGCGCTGGTCGAACGCGCGCGCGTTGACGATGAGCTCCAGCTCCAGCGCGGTGCTCCTGTCTATCACCATGCGCCCCTGGTTGCCGCTGCACAGCGAGACGCGCAGGCTGTTGGGGGCGTGCCCGTGTCCCGTGATGTTCTCGACGTAGCGCAGCAGGCAGTTGGTCGCGGCGAGGACAATGTACGTTGCGAAGACATCGGCGCCTGCGGAGCGGGTAAACAGCACGCAGTGCGCGGCGGCACGGCAATCACCTTGTTGGTCTGGCGCAGGGTGCAAGCGGCGCTGTGGTGCATGCACGAGCGCCAAGACGTTGACATGGGGTTCGACGCCGGCGTGAGCCCAGGCGAGTCTGTAGCGTGAGGTGAGGCCGCGGGTACCAGCCAGAACCTTGAAGGCACATGGCAGGTCAACATCAAATCTGACGCTGTGAAGGACCCAACAAAACCGAGCATCAAAATGCACGAAGTTCAAGGCAGTCAATGTTTCAACAATAGAGGGTGCCCCATACCTAAATTCTTGGTAGAAATGCGCCTCAGCAGCTCTGCACCCTTATCCTGGTCAAAGTACTGCCTGCTGACGAAGAGGACCCTGCTCTCATCGTCCTTGTGGAAGGCCTCCACGATCTTGAGCGAGAGCACCCTGCTGCGTGCACCGTCATGAAGCAGTATCTCCTGGGGCTGCAAGCTCTCGAGGTGCGCCATGGTCTGCGCGTAGCTCTGAAAGCGGGCAACGACAGTGCAAGCAGTGCAAATCAAATCATCAACGACATCACCCATCTACTGCTCACATTTTATCACGACAAGTTGAAGACAGAGCTGGCCTCTTTGAGTCAGGCACACGGCACGCAACTTCAGACCTGATCACAGACCAGTTTGCATGTGCCTGCTGACTGATTGACGCAGCAAATCGCGCAGAAAGTAGGGCGATGTTTGTTGCACCCACAGGCGCAAAGAAATATGAATGCCCTCACAAGCTTGCCCACTGATCCCAACATCAACTTCAACAAGGCGCACTCGCGAGTTCTCTGTACCTGTGTGTCCGAGAGAGTAGTGATCTCCAGTAGAGAGGCATGGGAAGTGTTGGTGACGGCCACGCAAGTCTCTCTCGACCGATTCTCCACGACAGCACAAACCACCAGGCCGCTGTTGCTGGAGTTGCCTCCCGCACTGCTGCCATCTGCGGTTTGGACATCAGCTGCAGCTGTGCCGCCCGTCCTTCTTGACCCGCCCGTGCCACGCCCACCCGATGCACGGCCACCATTCCTGCCGCCTCTCCTGGCTGATCGCGGCGCTGGTGTCATGAATGAGCTGCGCGATGGATCCTGCGCGATGGATCCTCGGATCAGCAAGATCTGATTGAAAGAAGGCAGGCTTGGCAGTCGGCCCTTGTGCTCCAGGCAGGCAAATGTGTGACGCCCTGTTTTGACGATGAGTCAAGACTTTGCAGGCGCAATGCGTCCGATGAGCCCTCGCTGGCACACTGCAACAACGACTTTCAAACTTCAAGTTTCATGCACGTATACATACCTACCTAAAACCGTTATTCATCGAGATGGATCACAGTTTAGGAGGATAGGAAGGCGAGGCAAGCAGCAGCCGGGCTTGGACGAGAAGGGCGTTACAGAGTAAGTGCGCGACCTAGGCTGTAACTTCGATGTGAGCAAGAGATGAACACCACGACGAGAAAAATCAGTCGCCAACTTTTGTTCGCCGGTCGCGTTGGAATGATCAGCGCAGATCCCTGGCATTTGACTGTAGTACGCTATGATATCGCTGAATGATATCTTTCGGATTTGAGGACATTCACGCCCCCTGCTTGCTAAGAAGTCATTGAATTTGCACTGCAACATGCTCTCTCACCTGCGCTTGTCCGACCAGCAGGTCGACTGCGGCTCGACTGCAGCTCGTATTATAGCAAAGATTTCATGCTCGTCATCACTTGCAGCCATCATCGTTCATCTCATGTCTCCGCTCTGCTGGTATGATACCAACGTGTCCGTCATCCCGCAGTGAAGAAGAAGACGTACATCCCCGCGTGCCGGCGCAAGAGCAAGAAGCCCAAGGAGGAGCGCAACCCGTCTCACAAGAAACGCATCATCATGACTGCCAAGTTCTCAAAGGAGCTGCAGTCGGAGTACAATGTGGGTACAACGCGCTCCACCTCATGTGCGGGCAGGTCTGCCCTCCTGACCTTCCTATGTGTGTAACCTTGAAATTTCTTACACTTCAGTAGAGTGCCTCTGTGCTAGTGATTCTTAATAAAGCCAGCAGGCGTAATCATACTGAACGTCACTGGTGGCGATTACACCACAGGAATGTTCAGGTGACTTGTCGCACAGCACTGAAGCATAGAAGCCCAGCACCATCTGCCGGCCTGTCGCCACTGCACACAACCTTGATGAGCGCGATCATGCCCAACCATGCAAAACAACATGAATGTGTGCGGTTCGCATCGTGCAACAACCGACAACCTGTAAATATGATGCAGCACGTCGCACGTTGTTTGAGGTTCTGGTTGCGAGCTGCAGCTGATGAAGCGGCCGTGACTCGCTGCTGTGCGTTTTGCGCAGATGCGGTCGCTGCCTGTGCGCAAGCAGGACGAGGTGAGGGTCCTGAAGGGGCACTTCAAGGGCCGCGAGGGGAAGGTGCTCGCCTGCTACCGCAGCAAGTACATCATTCACATCGAGGGTTGCGTTCGGGAAAAGGCCACCGGTGAGTCCACGGTCATGTGTGGTGCGAGTCTGCAGCCACGTCCGACTTCACGTGCATTGCGTTTATGTGTGTATGTGTTGTTGTGCAAAAATTCGCGTCTTGGCTTTTTCATCCGGCAAAGCGCCGCTTCAGAAGCTTTCTGCAAGTAGCGTGATAGGGGGTTTATAGCAGGGCAAGCACCTTCTGGTCGCCAGCAATGCCGATCATCTGCATCATTGGTCACTGTTGGACAGCAGACAGCCAGAGTCGGTATGCCACACCGCCGCAGCGCTTTGCGATATGCGGCCGCAAGTCACGCGCCGCATGCCGCCGCAGCACCGCATATCGCCAACTCTTCATGCACAAAAGAAGCCTGTACTGCACTAGCAGTGGCAGCACGGCGCGCGCGTCACACGCTTCCGCACGCTGCGCCGCCGCCGCCGCCGCCGCTGCTGCGCCAGGCACTGCCGTGCAGGTCGGCATCCAGCCCTCCAAGGTCGAGCTCACCAAGCTCAAGCTCGACAAGGACCGCACCGCGCTGCTGGACCGCCGGAAGCGCAAGGCCAAGAAGAACAAGGTCGCCGCCGCCGCCGCCGCCGCCGCCGCCGCCGCTGCTGCCGCCGCCGCCGCCGCGACGCTCGCCGCCGCCGCCGCGGCGCCCGCTGCGGCCGACGCGGCTGCGGATGCGGGCGCCGGCGCCGCGATCGCAGCGGGGGGCAATGAGGGGGGCGCGCAGGGCGCTGCGGCGGCGGCGGGTGCGGAGTGGGACGAGCTTGTTGTGGTGGAGGTGGATGGCGACGACGGCGACAGCGACATCGAGATGGAGGAGTGAGCGGATCCTTGGACCGCGCCCGCTCGCGTAGAAGTGCGATAAAGCTGATGAAGACGCGGGCATTGCGACGAGCATACAAGCGCGCACGAACGAACGGCACTGCTGTCGCGGCGCCATCCTGCGCAGGCGTCTGTGCCATAGGCCCAGAAGGGGGGGGGGTGCTGGCCAGGCACATTTCCCGGCATGTAAGAAGCGTGGTTGCAGAGCGCGTTGCTGAGCTCTGTACCCATATGTAAATCAATGATTTGTGATCGGTGCGGAAGAGGTGGCTCTGCTGCTGACGTTGGCGCTGCTCTGCTGCGGGTAGTGCTGCTGCTGCTGCTGCTCTGTCGCTGCTGCTGCCGATCGACGGCATGCTGCTCTTGTTTTGGCGGGGGTTTGTCGCTATGGGCAATCTGTCTTCACCGTGGCAGTCTGCTGTAAGTGACGTTCTCAGTGCGCTATCATGTGCTGCATGACCTCTCCTCATGCATTGCCCCACGCCCGTATGACCGAAAGTGCTGGTCGAAAATGCACAGGACCTTGTGAGATGTGCAGACAATCACGATGGCCTTGGCGGCATGTCGTCTTGTCAGACATCAGCGACATATATGGCGCCTATATATATGGCGCCTGATCATGAGAGGTTGTTGTGGTAATGGGCGAGTCTTACCACTCGTACTCCAGTAACATTAGCGCAAGGTTAAGCACCTGGCGGTACAGAGCATATTTGAGCAGTGTGCTCATTTTGAGCACCTATTTCTGCCCTGAAAGCAGTCACTTGTCAAGAACTACAGTCAAATGCTGATCGTTGTGCTGGAGAGGATTCGAGGAACTGCATTTATGCAATGAAGGGACCCAACAGAAGCAGGTCGTTGGGTGCGTACATGCAACCACACTGTGCACAGTGCTAAATGCTGCTATTCTGAGGAGGACATGACAGGTGCAACATAATGGCGCGCCGGCGCAGATCTGAGGCACCTTGCCTTTTGTGCATGTTGAGAGGCGGCAAGCCTGTGCATGCGCACACGCGCAGCGATGCTACGACTATCCATTGTGTTAAAACAAACAGTGTTGCACGTTCAAATAGTGATTAGATGTTCACTAGTGTAAAGTCGCCTTGAGAATGAAGTCAGTGCTCAGCAAGGCCCAATGTCAGCTGCCGCTGCCTTTCTGCAGCAGCGCATTTAGTGCCAGCAGCATGCCATACTGAGTCTCATATTGGAGGCGGTGCATCTTGTGTTACTGACAGCGCTCAAAGGGCAAGCAGCATGCCCAGCGATAGGCTGCCTCTGCATGCAGAATTGTGCCATCCTTGCGCTCGCACAGAGCAGTACCATGCTGAGATTGTCAGGTGCGATCTGGGGTTTACAACAGCGCACTCGACGGACGACCCACGACCCATAAAGCCACAGCACATCGCGGACAAGCGGCAGCCGCGGCAAATTGCACAGAAGTAATTGTAGAGCCACACGCAAGCATAGAGCCAAGCAGTGAGACCGTGCCAACTCGGTGATGTGTATTGCTGTGCTGTACACTGGGGTGCGCGAGACAAAGGGATGAATGTCCACCGCCAGTTGAGCGCTGCGCGCCGCACCCCCATAGGGACTTCTCTGATATCACCCGGCAACTGTAGTACCCGCCTGCACGCACGCACAACTTGTATGAGAGGCCCGCATTGGGCACATGCATTGCACGTGTCGTTCCACCTCAGTGTCCCTGCGTGCTTCATGAAGCCTGTCTAGATGGACACGCAAAATAAGATGACGCACAAGAGGCGTGTACGCACACAGCACGCCTACTACTACCTGCAAGTGACAAATGACAGAAAAAAGCATGGACTGGAGCGGCGAAGGGCGCCATGACCATCAGGTCTACTCGCGAGACAGCGGACTGACTCAGCACCGAGCTGCATGCTGGCGTGTGCACAGCAGCTCACACATGACGACGGTGTAGGACTGCCTTAGGTATAGAAGTACTTCGAAGTAGTATGCTTTCTCTGATCAATGGAGCGACGATGGTGGTGCGCGCTTGACGGCAGCTTTGGCACTGCGGCACAGGGTCCTCAGCAACCGCGAGCCCGTGCGATGCACATTCTCGGTGGCGCTGGAAATCCAGTTGGCAGCGGCGCGGCCAGCCCTTGATGCAGGGTCATCTCGAGGGCGCGGCGTGCGCGACGTCCGGCGTGCTCCCCCCCCTGCGGGCGCCCTTGCAGTAGATGTACACCGAGTACCGCAGGTGTATGCCGCGGTGGCCCGCCTTGTTACAAACGGCGCTGCCGCCGCCGCCGCTGCCGCCGCTGCCGCCTCCGCCGCACAGCACGCGCACCACCGGCGCCGCCAGCAGCAGGCACTGGCCGGACTGCGCGACGTCCAGCAGCGACGCGTTCGTGCCGCGCACGGGGCCCTCGTACGTGTGCTGCAGCGTGGCGTGGCCGTGCGCGACGATGGTGCACGTGAAGGGCTCCGCGTCCTCGTCCGGCGCGAGCAGGCGCAGCGCGACGGCGAGCGAGCCGTCCGGCAGCACGGTCGCCTCGGACAGGAAGAGGCGGCCGAAGCGGATGACGATGTCTGGCGCCCAGCGCACGCGCGTCCAGTCGGGTGTGCCCGGCGTCTCCTGCTGGGAGGGGGGGGGGGGGGGGGGAGCATGGCGTTTAGCGTGTGCGGCTGCCGTGTGCGCTGCTGCGGCGTGAGCTCTCGATGGGTGTACATGTGTGCACTGCCGGCCACGCCGTGCGGCGTGACAAATGCACGTGTGTGCGCTATTGGCCACGTGCAAGGGCTGCGGTGCTGCCCCCCTCATGCGCCGCCACGTCCAAACACTGCTCAGCGTGCCTCACCTGGCTGTGGATCAGGTGGTTCTCCACGTTGCTGGTGATGGTGTCGGCGCCGTGGTGGCTCCTGAGGTGGTTGGCAACGCTCAGCGCCGAGTCGCCGTGCCAGTGGCACTGCCGCGAGCCCTTCCACTCCTGCAGCGGGCACGCGTAGGTCGGCCCCTCCGGATCGTGTATGCACGAGGCCGCGTGTTTTCTGCAGACAGCGGAAGGGAGGCCACGTCGGTAGGCGGACACATGGGACAATAGCTGTACAACAAGGCACACGCAGGACCGCGTACGCAGAGCCCCACTTCTCTATAGCACGCAGAACTCGTGCCTGTTACGCCCAGTGTTGCGCGTGCAGCAAAGGTGCATGGCAGGTGGTGATCAGTACCTTAAATCGCGCAGTTCCAGCTGTCTTGTGCATCCATGAGTAGAGTGCGGGCAGGGGAACTGGTGACCCTCGCAGAGGGCTTCCAGTGCCAGATTTCTGCAGGTAACCGATCCTCTGCAGACAGGGCAGCTTGTGATCCTGGGAAGGCATGTAGAGCATACCACGTGGCCTTGACCGCACTGTAGAATGGGGGGCGTTGACGTCCCATAACAGACTGCGAGGAGGCGCAAGAGATGCAAAGGTACATGGAATTGTCATGTACATGTTCGGGCACCAGGCGGCAGAACGGGAAAATACCGACGTCAGCAGGCGTAGTCGCCGACTGAAAGATGGAGACCGCACCCGCCTCTCGTCATTCACCTGGGCATTCAAGTGCCTTGAGGAGCGCCTCCTTGAACTCACAGCCCGCTGACGCCGACACTCCTGCCGGCGGCACCGTCGGGATCTCTTGCCTTCGCATGATACGCTGTCGCAACCGCTCTGGCGACCTCTGCTGCTGTCGACGGCCTGCCAGTGATGAAGTCATCACGCCAACGCTGTGCGACGAACTGAGCGGCCTCAAACTGAGGAGTGAGTGCCCGCGCCTCAACGACTCCATCACCCATCACTGTGACCTGCCGAGCTTTGATGGCTGGTATCCTTTCGCGCTGGTTTGACCGGGCACAACGCAGTGCGGATGTGATGTTGCCCTTGACAGATTTGATTTGAGGCTCCAGTTCCGTTCCAGTCCGAGGCCCCAGTTCTCGGGGGCCCACTTCAACAGCAAAGAAATGAGGGTGCTTCTGACCAGGTCTTGCTTCGACAAAGCCTGCTGGACAATGCGAGGTGAACATGTGGTGCAGCAAAGCACCAATGCGATCTTGCTTCGACCGTTGACAGCAGATCAAGGTCACCACCCAAGGCGTGCATGTGTTTGATGCACACATGTGTTCCCCTTGTACACTGCAGTACTGCACGTGATCAAAAATTAAACGGGCATGCTTTCGCAGCAGAGGAAGGGGACCTGCAGGCAATGCATTGCCCCACAGCAGCTGCAATTATTATCAATCCTTGCTTAGGGCGCGAAGATAGTACTTTTTATTAAAGATAGTACCTGCAGCAGACCCCGAGCGATGCTGCCGCGACCAAGAGGCCGCCAAGACTACCCACTATTCTGGTCATTATGATCAGAATTGCTACAAACTTGCCACATTGGCAATAGGGTCATTTGGCAGCATCGGGGAGCAGGGGCGGAAGCTGCTGGAGGCTGTGGCGACGGAGTATGCCAGCAGGATGTCAGTGCCCGGAGGAGCGCGCCCTAAAGCTCTCAAGGGCATCGCCCTGGCGCGCTTACGCTCGGCACTGTCGGCAGCGCTCCACATGGCGTACTCTGGCCGTGTCATGACACACATGGCAGAATCCAGGGGGGGGGGGCACATGGAGGAGGACGTAGGGGAGGACCCCGAGATGCCATTTGGCGGCGGCGGCGTTTGAGTGGTTGTCGTTGCGACACTTTCAGACTGTCATACGACATGTAGATTCCTTACAGCTAGATGCCAATCATCTGGGCTTTTTCGCGCCCTGAGCGAGAATTAATAAAAAGTACATATACTAGTAGGCCTCCACGAGATGCGGATAGGTATGTAGCTGTAGCATGTAGCACCATGGCGTAGCAGAGATCATGAAAAGAATATCATGGCGGCGGCGGGAGGCCCGTATTGCCAACTCTGAATCAGCGCAGAAATGCAAGGAATCCGATCTAGCGTGCGCACAAGCGCAGGATATTAGCACCAGTGCTGCAGATGGCAATGGCGCTTGTCAACAGGACGATGGCACGAGTGGCAGCAGCAGAGCAACTGGAGACGGACGCGCAGCGCACAAACGCAAGAGGGTACAGAATGACGGTTGGTCAATTTCCGATCAAACAGGCGAAGGGGAGCACACGGGCGGGCAAAGTGCAGTCAAGCGCTCTAGAACAGGTCATAACAGTCTGGAACAGCGTCTGATGCTAGACGACGAAGCTGGAGGTGGAGGCAGTGCGGACCCGGAGTACAAGTGCAACTTATGCGACCTCGTGGTGAAGAAGGGCATGTCGCTGCTCTCGTTACAGCAGAGGTTAAACGCCCACATCGCGGCGAAGCACCAGCGCAAACACCACAGTGGGACAGCAACAACGTTCCTGGAGCGCTCCGTCCTCAGCACGTCGCACTTGCAAACCATCTACACCGAGTGTGCCTTGTGCAAAAACCTGTTTCATGCCAACAAGACATTCAGAGTGGACAGCAGCGATGCCAGCGCGGGCAAGCACTGCCGCAAATGCAGGCCTATCACTTCACCCGCTGCAGTGGCGGCAACATTGTCAACAACAGCATCAGCAGCACCGCTAGCACCTGATGCATCGACGGCAACAGCTACCACGTCGCTGCCACAGCAGCAACCGGCGTGCACACCCATCGGCAACCCCTACGCAAAGGGACCAGCGCACGCGCAGCAGGCACCTGCTGCTCAGGCTGGTGGCAGCAGCTCCTCCGGCAGCTCAACGAGGCCGGAACGCGGGGGCAGCAGTGCTACACGAGGGGGTCGGGGTCGCAGTGGAGGGCGCGGACGTGGCAATGGAGGACGCGTTCGCAGCGGCAGCAATGATGCAGACATCAGCAGTAGCAGAGCGACTAGCGGCAGCAGAACCGGAGGCGGCAGCAGCAGCGGTGCCGGCGGCGGCAGTGCAGCCGGTACTAAGGACAGCGGCGCTGGCAACGGCCGCAGCAGTGATGCCAGCAGCCGCAGCGGCGGTGCTAGCAACAGCGGCAGTGGCGCGCGAACTCAAAACGGCCGCGGTGGCCGTGGCAGCGGTCGCAGCAGCGACAGCGGCGGACGAGGCTGTGGTCGTGGCGGCCGCGGCGGCGGCGGAGGGGGCCCCAGAGCGGCAGGTGCGGCGACAGCAGCGGCAGCGCCAGGCCCTGCAGGCGCAGCAGGTGGGGCAGGTGGGCTTTTCACGTGGACCATCTCAACCCCCGCAGTCGCAGCAGTGCTTGACAGCATCAGCCTCGATGAGCTGTGCAAGCTGCAGTTCGCGACAACTAGAAGCCTTGCTAGACCACGCAATCGTCGCTATGTGGGAGCTGCACTGGAGAACGCAGCAACACATCTGTTGGCACACACAATGACGATGTTCGTCAATGCGGCGCGGGAGCCAGATTCTGCAGGGCGGGTGCAGCGACTGCAAAGATCCACGATTCTACACCACCTCATGCCATCACTCATCACCTCCACCGATGGCGCACCTGGCATCACTCGCTCCGACAGAATCAGAATGTTGGCACGCGGTGAGCTTGACCGGTTGGTGCCAGCGCTCCTCGCACACGCGCGTGCGCACCGGCGCTGGCGCGCGCGCCAGCAAACGGAGGCAGCGATCAACGCCTACGTCCTACAGTGCATGGGCACACGGGGGGGGCTACAGCAGGCAGCGCGTTTCCTTCAGCCCAAAACGGTGGCGATACCTGATGATGACTGCTTTGCCGCCATGCAGTCCAAACACCCCCCCGCTGCGCCAGGGGAACAACTCCATGAGCTATCCGGCATGGTTGATCAGCTTGTGGCGAAAGCAGCCGACATGCCAGCAGAACTCAGCCTGTTACAGGGGGAGGGAATTGAGCCAGAGACGGTTGCCAAGCTCATCCAGCGAGCAAGCCCTTACAGTGGAGCAGGCCCATCGGGGCTGCGCTACAGCCACCTGCAGGATGCGCTACGCACAAGCTGGGGACGGCATGAGTTTGCTGCTGTCCTCACACGGTGGCTTCAGACCGTTATGCGGGAGGCTGCGCGGCTGCCGGATGCCTTCTGGCAGTTGCATGGCGCGGGGCGCCTGACGCCACTTGCAGAACAACAGGAAGATGGTACAGCTAAGCAGCGGCCCATCGTTTGCGGCGAGGTGCTGCAGCGACTATGCACTTCGGTGTACGTGGCAGACCGCAAAGACTTCCTGGCGGAGCTCCTTGAGCCAGACGGGCAGTATGGGGTAGCCGTCTCAGCAGGAGCGGAGAAAGCGGCCATGGCCGGCAAACTCGCGTATGAGCTCGGTCACTGGCAGTTCATGCTGGACCTCAAGAATGCCTTCAACATGGTGTTCGTCCTGGCGGCAGCGGAATGGGTAGCAGCACAGCTGCCGGACTTCCTCGACTACTTCATCGGCACATACGTTCGCACTCGGCCACGCCTGCTGTTCCAGCACGTTGACGGCTCCACGCGCATCATCATGTCTCAGCGCGGGTTTAAGCAGGGGGACCCCGCGGCACCGATGCTCTTCTGCGGCGCCATTGCTCAGTGCTTGAAACGGTTCAATGAGGCGGCGGCTGCGCAGCGCGCGCGGAGGCGGATGGGCGCCTACATGGACGATGCCAACGTCCCAACAGGCGCTTGCACGCTGACTCAGGATGACATACAGGCGGTGGCGCAGCTCAAACAACACTTTGCGGAGGTGGGGCTGGAGCTAAACCTCACCAAGTCACGCGCGCTGCCTGGCAGGGGGCATGTGATGACAGACCACGAG